>CM071936.1:17730568-17987634 GCA_016081115.2 Rehmannia glutinosa
GTAATCTCCTTGAAAAAGATGCTATATTTTGCTGATGAGTTGTGTTTGTGAGGCATTTGAACATATAAAGGCACTCATTTGACTCTAGATAATGATAGTGCGGATTGGACTCAACCATTTGAGCTCATGTGCGATGCAAGTGATTATGCAGTGGGTGCCGTTCTTGGTCAAAGGCGAGATAGAATTTTAAGCTATTTACTACACTAAGCCAGGACCATGGACAACGCCCAACAAAACTACACCACCAGAAGTAAAAAGATGTTGGCGGTAGTTTTGCATTTGATAAATTCGAGCTTACTTGGTGGGTACAAAGGTGATTGTTTACACGGATCATGCGGCAATCCGATACCTTTTCTCCAAAAGGATGCAAAACCTCGATTAATTCCGGGATGGATTTTGCTCTTTTGCAAGAATTTGATATTGAGATTGAGATAAAAAGGAGGCGAGAATGGGGTTGCCGATCATCTATCCGCTTGAGCAACCTACGAGGTGATTGAGAGTCAATAAAAGAATCATTTCACTCGATGAACAAATTATGCGTGTCGAGACATCACACCTTGTACGCAGATTTTGTTAATTACCTCGCGGGGAGGAGTTTTTTGTTACGGGCGTGACTTCACATAAAAAGAAAAATTCTTACATGATGTCAAGTCTTATTTCAGGGATGATCCGTTCATTCAAGAGATGTGCGGATTCTATCATTCGCCGTTGTGTTCCTAAGGAAGAGATTGAGAGATTCTTCAACATTGCCATTCATCATCTTATGGAGGACATTTTGAGCCAACCGAACCGCAAGGTATTACAATCTGGTTTTATTGGCCAACATTATTGAGATTGTTATGCCTTTGTGAAAACTTGTGATCGATGCAAAGGGTTGGTAATATTTCACGCGGCGTCATGAGCTTCCTTTGACTGAACATAATGGAGGTGGAATTGTTTGATGTATGGGGTATTGACTTTATGGGACCATTTCCGCGTCCTTGGAAATTTGTACATTTTGCTTGCGGTTGATTATGTCTCAAGTGGGTTGAGGCGATTGCTACACCAACGAATGATCTTAGGTAGTACTCAAATTCTTGCACAAGCATATTTTTACTCGGTTAGGTACTCCTCGAGCTATTGTAAGTGATGGTACGCATTTTTGTAATAAATTATTTAACAACCTTCTTGCTAAATTTGGTGTGCGTCATAAGATTGCGCTTGGTTACCATCCTCAATCTAATGGTCAAGCCGAAATTTCCAATCGTGAAGTGAAACAAATTCTTGAAAAAGCGGTGAGTTTTAATCGAAAGGATTGGGCACAAAAGCTTGATGATGCTTTGTGGGCTTATCGCCTGACTTATAAAACACCCATTGGTATGTCACCGTATCGATTGGTGTTTGGTAAAAGCGTGTCATTTTGCGGTTGAACTTGAGCATCGAGCTTATTGGGCAATTAAGAAATTGAATTTTAACTTGAAAGAGGCGGTGAAAACCGACACTTCAATTAAAAGCGAAATGGAAGAATTTCAAGAATCATATGAAAATGCCAAAATGTATAAGGAAAAACAGAAAAAATGGCATGATCAAATGATTTTGCGCGTGAATCTTACCCGCCAACAAGTGTTATTGTTCAACTCTCGATTGAAACTTTTCGAGTAAACTCAAATCACGATGGTCGAGGACCGTTTGTGGTTGAACGTGTGTTTCCATATGGTGCCGTGAGTTAAGAGGAACGATGGGAATTCGTTCAGTAAAACGGACAAAGATTGAAACATTATTTTGGGAATGAAGCAAGGAAGGTTTTAAATCTTCCACTTGGTGATGAAATTTCTTGAGTCGAATAGTTGAGTCCGGCTAATCGACTATAAATTTAGCGCTTCTTGGGAGAGGACAAGCGATTTTCGTGTGATCAAATTTTTGTGTGATTTTATTTTCTTTTAATTTGGTGTGTTTTATTTGAATTTTTGGTGTGATTTTGTGTAAATTAATTTGTGTGTGATTTTGAATTTTTTGATTAAATTGAAAAAAAAAAAAAAAAAAAAAAAAAAAAAGAATCTGTTTGCCGCCATGACCCGGACTAGCGCCTGCTTGCCCACCGCCCAGCACAGAGCGCTTGAAATGATTGGAGGTGTGCGGGCGCCATGGCTGGCCTGGACTTGGCCTTAGATGGTTTCTTTGGGAAGCTTAATTGTCCAAGTCTTGCTTGACGCCAAGCCCTGGCGAAATGCCCGATGGATCTTGGGCGATTAAAAGGTAACTTAGCCTCATTTTTTCCCCTTTACAAACATAACACACACACGCATATCTTCTTTCTCTACAAAAATCCCACCTAGCATTCAACTTATACACCATTCAAGTGGGCAATTGAGCAACTTAATCATCCTCTTCATCTTCTTCATCAATTGGGTAGGTGAGCTTCAATTGTACACCAATTTTCTTCAAATTTTCAAGCTTAGGTTAAAAATGTGGGAATTTTCATTATCATTATAATTTTGAAATTCTTGATAAATTCTTGATAAATTGTGATGATATATGAATAATATTGTGCTTGAATTGATTGGTGTTGAAAATTGGGCATGAATTGAATTTCAAATTGGGTGTTCATCTCTTCTTTGCATATATGCCTACAAGGTGTTTGTTAAAATACCTCAATGAAAAATATTACATCTAGGCATTTGATTCTTGTCATCATTGTGTATTAACGGATATTTGATCATGAATTGATGACAAAGATGCATAATTCTTGAGTTGTTGCAAAATTCTTAACCCCTAACTCGTATTGTCGTCTATATGTGCTATGTTGCTTGTGTCATTTTTCAGGTGATTTTCAAATCAATCACAATGCCAAGAACAAAGAATGTGTGAGGGCAAAAAGGTGGCGAGTACCTCAGGGAATATGACACTAGTCGTTTCGTAAGCTTAGAGGCACAAAATTTTTTTATGAGAAATTAAGCACAAAAGAGTATAACCGCGGAGCAGGGGCTACAACCAGGGGCAAATGATGGTGAACTTGCACAAATGATACATCGAAGCAATGGGAAAAACTTTGTGCACAACCTAGACCATTTTAACCGAATATAGTCGAGAGAGTTTTATGCAAATGCAAAGACCAAAACGGCTATAAGTCGGAGGTTTTCGTGCGTGGAAGAGACAAGGTATACACTCATGCGAGAGCGATAAGAGAATATTATGGACTCGGAGGTGGATCACTCACCATACGTTGAATTTATCTCGCAACCACCGAGTATGGAGGAGATTTGTAATACCTTATGCCTACCTGGAAGCGTAGTGCACGTCATATAAAAGTTGTGGGAGGTCTTCTTTGCTTTTCCGAAAAACAGTCTTAGTCGATATGGGCGAGCTTGGTACCACTTCATATGCAACAACTTGATACCAACCAAGCATGTTAGTGATGTAACCAGGAGAACGAGCTCATCTTCTATATGCCATAGTTCTTGACATACAATTCGACCCACCGGTAATTATTGCAACGTCCCTTCATAACAAAATGCTACAACCCAAAACAGGGGGGACTAATCTTCACAGGTTTAATTTTTTGGGTTATGTAAAGAGAGGGGTGTTACATGGGATAACTCCGAACCATTGGAAAATCCAAAGGACCCATGGATTCGGCTACTATTAGCTTATGAGTGGGCGGGCGGTGTGCCTAATCCAGAAAGGGTGCGGGATATATTCTTCATCCCGAATTTGCTCGCGGCTATTGGGCACGATACTCATGCCCAACCGGAGAATATTGAGCGTTCCATCCGGTTTCGGCAAGGCGTTCTCGTTCGACGCTCACATAACTTGACTCTTGCCTTGATAGTTCGCGAAATGAGAATTGAGAAGGGCTTTGTGCGCGAGCAACGTCTGAAGCGAGAAGAATATGAGAATGAGCACAAGTACTTGCCCGGATATATAGCGGACACACCGCAATTCAGTTCCCAATACCACCACCACCGGGCCTACTATTGCTCATTTTTCACCACACAACTCCGATGAGGAGTCTGGCGCTCCCCTATCGGAAAGTTTTCTCACTCTCCATTGAGGACAATGTTCAATTTAAGTTTGGGGGGTGTAATGCGATTTGTGTCTTTTGAGTCGTGTCCAGTCGTGTCAAAAAAAAAAAAAAATTGAGTTGAGTCGAGTCGGGTAGTTTGTTGAACTATAGAACTACATGACTAAGTAGATTTGTTGATTGCGAGTTGTATCACGAAAGCATGCTTTTAAGTGGTGATCTATATTTTGCTTCATTGATTTCATATTCATGCATAATTCTGTTAACTTATTTGAAAATGATTAATGAAGTCGAGTGTTGCTTGTATGATCCCACCGGATTCTAGAACTTGTTTGATCACTAATTGGCGAAATCCTAGGTGAAATAACATAAGGAAATGATTTAGGCCATCTTTGAATAAAAGCTAGAGCCAAAATAACTACCTTTGTACGATATAATTTCACTAGTGTCCCTTTTGAGCCTATTAAACCTTATCTTTGGCAACCAATTGTTTTTACCTTGAGCTTACATGTGAAAATCCTAATTACCCATCACTCATACACACAAAATGATTGAAGGTTGAGGAGGATGTAATAAGTAAGGTAGATGTTCATTCGCATGAAGTTGCGAGAAAAAGAAATAATGAAACCCCATGTGTTAAAATATGCAAAAGACCAAGTTTGGGGGTCTCGAAAAAAAAATTGTTGAAAAGAGAGGCTCGTAAAGGAGAATAATTGAAAATTCAACAAAAGTGAAGGTAGCCATGTTGTTTGGCAATTGGTGATTTGAAGAGGTAATTGTGTGTTTGGGTGAATTGAGCCACTTAATCCTAAATTTTCCTCCGACCACTAGCCACATTACAAGCTTTAGAAGCCCTATTGATCCATGTGTTATATTAGCCTACATTAGTGGAGATTAGTGGGAATAATAAGCCTATGGAATCAGGTAGTCATTATCTTTTGATACTTAAAAGTGGATCATCTTGATAACGTTTGATTGCGTAAATCAATTTGAATAATGTAAACGGAATTTTCATGAATATTCAACACTTTTGATCACAATGTTAAAATGTATGCTTGATTGATAGTGAAATGAGTTTTAGACAAATTTTATTGGTTTATGGAGTTTTGTAGTTGCTTGTGTTGTTGTATTGTTTGTCTTTTCATTTTGGAGTTATAATTGTTTGAGGACAAACAATAGCTTAAGTTTGGGGTATTTGTTAAGTTGGTATTTTACCAACTTATTTGAGTATTTTAGATTAGAATTTGGTTTTATTTTGGGTGTTTTTAGAGTCTTTAGAGTCCAATTTATTTCAAATAGTGTCGATGAAGAGTCACTTCTGATTTGTAGCCAGAAATGAAGAAAACGATGAAAAGCAGTAGCGCGAAGAAAGAAGAAATCGCGTGTGAGAAGCGAAAAATCGCATTTTGACCCAAAAGGCGGCGCATTTTAAGGGCAGCGCCCAAGCCTGGCGCCCGTGGCGGGTAAAGCGGCGTGCGAGCTCGGGAGAGAGTATTTGGCGCTGCCCCGCGCCAGCTAACCGGGCTATTCTGCAGCCGGCGGGAATCAATGGGCGATGCGGGTGGCGCTGCAGCTCCAGCGCCCAACGCCCCTATAGCGCATTTACTTGACTTGACGTGGCTTTGGCGCCGCAGAACGCCATGCGCGGCGCCCAGCCCGTGCGATAAATGGCACGGAATTCTTTTGGCGCCCTTGGCTGGCTTGGCCATGGCCTTGGGGCGAAAAAAATCCTATGTTCACCTACCCCTTCTTGGACTTTTGTGTACTATAAATACCATCCTTGGGGCTTGAAATGAGGGCATCTTGGAACCCTTGGGAAGGCAATAAAAGCAGCTACAAGACAAGGAAGAAGAATTTGAGCACTTTGAGAAGAATTTGGAGAAGAAGATTGAGGCTTCTATCATCTAGAAATAGAGAAGATCCTCAACTCTTGTTCTTATTTTGTTGCTTTCTTCATATCTTGTAAGATGTATTGTTGTATTTTCATGGATTCATTTTCTTTAATTATGAGCTAAACTCTATAATTCTGCAGAGGATTGATGTAATCTATGTTTGAACTTATGTTTTGAGATTGTGGTTTGTCAATCTAGATCTATCAATTTATTTGTGCTATTTGGATCTATTGCTTCTAAATTACTTGATCAATAATTTAGATTGTTTGGTGTATTTGATTTGACACTTGAGAGAGGTAATTGAATACATGACCTTGGAATAAAGATAACCAGGATTTCATAGAATTGAGAGATTTATGAATCCTTTGAAGTCATTTATCAAGATTCATAGCTTTTATTGAGATTTTAATTGGTGATTTTTATAGAGATATTGATTTCCCAATTGAATCTAAAATCATTTAGACTTGAGAGAGGGAATGATTATTGTAGAAATCTTGACTTATAAATTGATAATTGATGATTGATGAACCATATTGACAACATAAGGGATAACTAGATTCATCATACCTCTAGAATTCATTTAATCATTTGGATAAACTCATTGATATTTTCATAGTCTTAATTTATTTTTAGTATTTTTAGTATAATAAACTCCATCAATTGTTGAATTTCTAAATAAAGTTAGACTACTATATTATAGTACTTAGCAATAATTCGATAATTATTCCTGTGGATTCGACAACCTTACTACTCTATATTAAAACTTGACACGTAGACTTGCGGTTAGAAAAATTCTTTAACAGGGTTTGGAATGGGTGCGGGTAGTATAATTATTATAGGGTTTGGGTATGGATTCCTTAATTGGATGGGTACCCTACCCCATTGTCATCCTTACACATAGAGCACACAAATTGAGTTTTCTTTAGAAAAATGTTGGAAGAAAATTTATTTCCTTAAAAGAACACTTTGATTTGGTGAGAAAAATAAATTTATTATGTTATGAGCACTTGAATAGGAATGACAATGGGGTGGGTATCTAAAGACCCAGACCCAAACCGTTCTAGGACCCAAAGCGGGACCGGGCGACCAATCCTGATCCGAATCAAATAAAATTAAATACAATAAATTGAAAAAGGAAAAAATATATTTATAATATAGTTTTTTTTATAAAAGTTGTCATTATCAATTATAAATATTAGATATAATATTAAATACAAAAAATTATATTATATATGCAAATTATATATTAAAAGTATTTAAAAATGATTTGCTAGGTGGGATGGGGCAGGATGGTACCTGCGGGGTAGGGCATGATAGGTATCTATGGGGATGGACCTTTAGGGCCCCTCCTTTGGCAAGTAGGGCTCTTTAGTTACTTTCATAGAAAAAAACTCCAGACCCAACCAAAACAAATCGGGCCAGATGAATCGGCGGGTCGGGCCAAAATTTGCATCACTACATTAGAAATAATAAATTAAGAATTTATAAAAATCTTGAAATTGGGTTGACAAATTTTGGCCCATAGAAAATGAATGGACCGAAGATAATAATTTTGGAGATTTGGGCTTTAAAATTTGAAACGGGTTTTGGGCTTTGAAGTAATTGTTTTTATTTGACCTTGTAGAGAATTGAAATATGTGTTGGGCTTTTGCAAATCAAATTTGGGCTTAAGCTTATTAGAGTGAAATGAGGCTCACCAATCCTTAATTTAAAATCTAATCCAATGAAGTCCACTATGCATAGTCTAATTATCCTTAATCATCCTAATTAGACTACTAAGGTCGTTACTACACACCACACTAATCCAAACATTATCTCTAAAAGTAATTAATACATACGGAAAAAAATAAAAATATATGACTAAAGTATTCCAATAATGTAATATTATGACATTAGGAGTTGAAATAGCATTAATATGAGGGTGCAGGGAATATCGAAAAAACATATATAAGTTACATGTATAAAATATGGAATTTCACTTTCTCCCATCCTTAAGAGAATTTGGTCCCCAAATTCCCATCGAGAATAGGTCAGGATATCATTTTCATATTTATTCTTTCAATTCCCATGTAGACTCTTTGGGTTTGTTGTCTTTTCCCATACCACTCGACTAGTGGGGTCTTTTTTCTTCCGAGTTCTCTAACTTGTCGTCGATTATTCGAGTGGTTGTTCTTCATAAGTTTGGTCCTCACGAATCTCGGGAATTTCTTCTATGTGGGTTTAGTTTATTCATGTTTACCTCCACCTATAAAAACGCAATGAGTTGCTCCTTGTATGTGCCTTTCTTGCATCAACGGTCACTCTCCACCGTCTTCGACTCCGAGCATCACATGCATACTAGTTTCCACATGGTTTGTCTTTGAACCAAATCGTGCTAGGAGAGGTCCCACTCTTATATCATCTCAAAGACCCGCCTTCAAAATCGATGACCATCGTTACAAACCAACACGAGTCTTTCCAGTAGCGTTTTGTCTTTACTCACGCGCTCCCTAGGAGTAGCTTCCTATGGATCATATATGTATGCTCTAGGTAAAACACGCTAAATTGGAGTTTTTATGAAATGGGCACGAGAAAAAGACGATGCATCTTATTGGTATATGAGTAGTACTTATCAAATCTTTTAAAGCTCTCCTCAATTGTACAGTCTCATACCTGCACAGTTTCAAAATCTGCTCTAGTTTGGGTGTGGGATGGAAACATTCATGTTTACCTTCATATAGGTGTCTACTACGAGTCACCCTTGTGCATACCTCTCTTTCACCGATCATTCTTCACCCTCTTTGGCCCCGACGTTACACATTTGGCTGTGTGTTGTAATATTGCTAAGTTTCATGAGTTTTGTATGATTATTTCTTATCCTTGTGACTGCTTCTTTCAGGATATATCTTCGTAAATTCATGCATTTCCCTGAGAATCAAAGCAAAATCATCATAATATTCATCATTAGATTCATCAATATCTTTATCTTTTAACTATGTTGCACGAGCCACTGTTCTTTTTGTTGTTGATTGACTAACATAGTTGTCTTTTCTTGTTTCCATCTCAAATTAATAAGCTTTTAATTCTAATAATATTTCTTAAGGTGACAGTAGTATATTTCTTGTTATCCATCATGATGTCTCTTTTAGTGTTCCAACTCTTGGTCAAACTTTTTAGTATTTTCCAGGACATCTCATTGTGAGAATATTTTTTACCGAGTAAAGTCAACTCATTGATTATATATCAGTGAAATGAGCATTAAACTACTCCAGACTTTCATTCTCGCCCATTTTGAAGTTATCAAACTTCTACTCAATAAGATCTAGCTTTTTCTCTTTGATTTTCTCAAACCTTTACATATCTCAGTGATTTTATCCTAGATTTCTTTGGCAATTTTGCAAGACTTTACTTTGCTGAACATAGCATTATCTAGTACTTGATTTGTATATAACTTCTTTAGCAATATTTTTGCGGTTGTGGTTTTTTCATAGCATCACTTTTTCAATTCATGCTTGGGCTTTTCAACAACCATCTCCTAGAGCCATTGTAATATTGACTTCGGTGGTTTTGAGTGGACAATCAATGAGAATATCCCACATTTCATTATGCATTGTGCATAAGTGTGTTTGGATTATAATTCTCCAATTGTCAGTCAGCCACTGAAAACATGGGAACTCGAGCAAATTAAGTTAGCCTCCATAATATAATCATGATTATAATATGGATTATGTGATGTGTAAGATTATTTAAAACCAACAAACTTTTAAACATGGATCAAGTTCCATAATCACAGTGGATAGCTATTTGAACGATCGCTATAATACCACTTGTTGGTCCCTAAAATAGAGTATAAAAGTTTTGGGGGTGAATAGACTTTTAAAGATTTGCTCGACTTAATTATTCTGGACTGGATAGCTAACTGAACTCAAAGATATAACTAAGTGTTTTAGAGGCTACTTATTTGTGTAGCAGAAACTAGTTGCACTTTTTTAGTTTGCTGAAGTTAATTAAAATACTTTAAGTGATTTTTGTGTATAATGTTTTAGTCCAAGTAAGCAATAATATAGTAAATTACTGTGTTGTGAATAACTTATGGAGTTTGAGTATAATATGCCATAGAAACCTCTGCATTGCTAACGAATGCAGTAAACAGTAAATAAAACAATACACACACTACACCAAAAAAGAAAATAGACATCCGTTTTAAATTGATGTTCATTAGTTAACAACCGTTGTTAATGCCCCAAATGTTATATGTTGTGACTTTTGACAGTGGATCAAATCCAATGTGTTTTCTATGAAATAATGTCTAGAAGACAAAACTATCCGGTATTTAGTACCATGATGTTAAAAGGGAAAATTTTTGACATCGGTTTATAACTGTTGTCTATTTAGTAATAGACATTGGTTTACCAAAGCGGCTTTAAATTGTTGTCATTTTCTATTAAAAGACAGTGGTTCAATACCCCTGTCCTAGAGTCATACTTCAAAAATATCTTAACATCGGTTCTTTTTACTTTAGACATGAATACTTTAACAATTGATATGTACACTAATGCAGGATGATCCATTCACGATTTGAACAAGATCCATTTTGAAAGTTTGACTATATTGGTGGCGTTAGTGGAATATATTGTACTTTTTGGATATTCGTGGTTTTAGTTGAATATATTTTACTTTTTGTTGGTTACTGGAATTGGAATTCATGTTGAATTTATAGTGGCTTTATAGAAAAGAATCATAACTAGTACTTTTTTGTAATATGTAAGTGACACTTACTTTTTTCTATGTTTATTTTGCAGCTTCGTATTATTGATGTAATTACTATTGTTATAATTTTGCAAATTCTTAAACAAAATATCGCCTTATAACTAATGTGTTCAATAATGTTGACATCATTTGTCACAAATAGACTCTGCTTTCCAAACGGCCATCCTGTTCAAAAATATAACTATTGATATGTATACTTTGACAATTTGTTTTTTAAGATTTTGATGAGTCCTTGTAGTTTTACCTCATTA
Source organism: Rehmannia glutinosa (assembly GCA_016081115.2). Taxonomy (NCBI): domain Eukaryota; kingdom Viridiplantae; phylum Streptophyta; class Magnoliopsida; order Lamiales; family Orobanchaceae; genus Rehmannia; species Rehmannia glutinosa. Next base: position 17,741,461 of record CM071936.1, read on the forward strand.
CTTAATTCAATTAGAATAGTAAAGAAATTTGACCGCAGTAAGGAAACAAGGGTTAAGTAAAAAAAATTAATTTTCAGATAATAATTATGTTTTGTTTAATATAAATTGGGCAAAAAAAAATAATTACATAAAAGTGTTATTTATGTGTTAAAACGTGTTTTGGGAAACAACAAAGGTAAATCGCATTTTTAATTTATTTTTCTTAAAAGAATTTTTCAGCCAATCAACATCGGTTATAAAAACGTTGTCTATCCATTGACGTTAAAGGATAAATAGACATCGTCAACCACAACCTTCGCTAAAATTGATGTCTATGTTACTAATAGACATCGTTTTCTTCATTGGTTGTGGATCCGATGTCTTTATCGGAAAATTCGTTCATACACATCAGTTCTCTAAACGACCGATGTTAAAACATATTACAACAATCAAAATGATGTCTTTTTGGTGATGTCTATTCGTATTTTTCTTGTAGTGGCTAGAGAGACTATTTCTAATCTTTACTCTAATTTCCAATCCTATTTTTATATAAATTGGAAACTATTTTCAACATATAAACCAAAAATATTTTTAATAGACAATAAACTTAAAAGATAGTGTAATAGAGTCATTGATATTTGGATTACTTGCTATCTTTTAAATTTGTAATCTTTTAAATTTGTTGTCTTGTAAATTATATAATATAGTATTAATTCAAATGAGAGAATATCTTCTATAAAAATATTTGAGTCTTTTTTTGTTCTCTTGCTTGCTTGTTTTGTGCATTTATTTTATACATATAATAATATATTTAAGCTTTAAAAGATAGCGTAGATAGAATCGTTGATATATGTCTTACTTTTTATCTTTTAAAGTTGTTATATTTTATAAATTATGTTATTAATTCAAATGAGAAAATATATTCTATAAGCAAAAATATAGATTTTGAATTAATAGTATTTTTTTTCTTTCTTGGTCCTTTTTTGTATTTTTGATACGTATAATATAATATTTAAGCTTGAAAAGATAACAATTTTAAAAGATAATGTAGATATAATCCTTGATTTTTTTATTATTTGTCTTTTAAATTTGTTATCTTTCAAATTCAAAAATATATAATCAAATCACTTTTAAATTTGTATATAGGAATGCCACATAGATAATTGTGAATCAACCATGTGGAATTGGGCGAATGAGGAGTCAACACACGTCCAACATTAATGAGTTGATGACATGTGTCAACTTTATTTTTTCTTTAGTATATAGATTGATTCGTGAACATACTAATGATTAACAACTCACTTGTATTAAGCTTATCTAGACTGCAGGTTGAAAAAATGTACATCATTGATATTAGAATTTTGAAAAATTACAATTCCATAAATAAAACCTAGTTGTTCAAAATATTAAGTACAACTACCAAAGCAACAAATTATACATGCACGATTTATTTTATTTTATACTGTGACAATGACTAAGATCAAATAACTTTGATGATATATCGATCTTTGTATTAGATCTTGGATAAGCTTGATCATTAACTGCTAAGCTATATAATAAATAACTTCTTTTTAGATGATGAGGTTAGGTTGGTGGAAATTGACAGTTCGCCCCTTTATAACACTAATTTTTCTATGCGGCTACATTGTTGTAAGATTAAGTTGGTAACCATTGAATAAATTTACTTTATAGCAATTGTAGGATAGTAACTAGGTGTGATCATAAATTTTCAAAAGCGCCGAAACCGAATCGATATTACACCGCACCGTTTCTGATAATGTGTTTTTATTAAAACCGTGATTTAGAATATGGAATGAAATTAAATTGCACTGCTTTTTGGGTCCGGTTGTGGTTTTGGAACAAAACCGCATCCATCTTATACAATTTTAGGGGTGGGATAAAATGTTTTTCTTCCCTCTTTAGTTCAATAATTAGGCATCAATATATTTAAAAAGTAATTTGTGAATAATAAATTTATGTTTGATTTTAAATTTCAAATAAAATGCATTTAAAATTTTTTCTTTAATGTTATAAATATACATTATATTTTTCATTCAAAGTTATAAGATACTGAAATGCATTATTTTTTGAATGAGGTTGAATTAGAAGATAATGTGAGGTGCCCTTTATTTGGAAAATCATCTTGTTTAAAACAAATTAAATCTTCAACGTTTTTAAACTTTTGACCATTTTTCTATATATTTTAAAAGATATATTTTATTTTATCAATGTTATAATATTTTTATTTATTTAAACCGTCAAACCAAGAATGTAATGCTGCCATGGCCTAAAAGCGCACCTTTGATTTACTTAATTAAATTGTGCTTTGAAATTAACTTTTAGGAAAATTTCATAATGAAATTCAGTTTGAATTAAAAATAAAAAAGGCAAAACGCCACTACTCCTAATAATAACAATATATAGATTTATAAAATATGTTACCTCCATTTGAAGAATCCCCAACAAATCATGATTCTCTTGTCAATCCCATAATTAATGCTTGCCAAACCCTTAATTGTTTATGAAACTCGCAATACCTACTACTATTCGCAACATGAAGTTTGCTATAATACTATTTATACGTAATAACAAAATTAAACATGTTCATGGAATGCAATACATGCTTGCAAGATTTCATATATATATATATATATATATATATATGTATAAATTGACATTTTGCTTAAAAAATATTAAAAAATTTATTTTTCCTTAAAATTTGTTATTCATGAAAATTTCACTTACATTTAACTCATTTTCAATTGTGTTACATATAGGTAGAAAATAATTATAGAAACTCAATGGTAACATTAGTGTATATATATATATATATTATGATATCATTCTACTTAAATATAAGGTTCAACTACTTGTTGATCAAATTACAATTGATTAGCCTATTATGCAATCAATATCAAATTAGTTGTGTTATGTTATAAGTAAAATAATGCATTATAATATAACGAAAAACACTCACCATAAGGTGCATAGTCAGTTTTGTCTAGAGGCAATTTGGGGCAACAATTAGAGATTAAGGTTTTTTTATATTAATTCTTAATTGAATCGAAGATCATTAATTATTATTTTTGAAACCTTTTATATATTCTTAATACTATGAATTTCATTTATAAATTTAATCTAAATTATTATATAATTACGAAAAACGTTGAATAAATCATGACAACAAAACTTCAATTCCAAACATTCATATATATATATATATATATATAAGTATAAGTTAACTTAATGACCTAATTTTTTCATTATGTATGAGTAATGTATTAATGTGAAATACGTAGATATTATAGTAGCCCACTATTTTGAAAAAAAATAAAACAGCGCAGTACTATATTCTTTATTATGTTTGAAGAAGAGAGAATAAACCTTAGGATGCTTTCTTCTCTCTCTTCTCCCAAACCCTAGAGTCGTGCCTCCATAATTTTTCCGGCGGCTCTCCCCGGCGTTGGGATACAAGCCGCCGGTTATGATGTTTGCTCTTTTGCTACATCTTGTTCTCCGTTGGTTTTCTCCTCTACGAGTTCTCCTATGTCTTATGTGGATTTGGCGGCAAGGGTTTATTCTATGGATCCTTCGAATCACTTACTTGGGACTCGCCATGAACTCATCAAAGATGGTCCCCGACAAATGTCCCCCTCCTAAGGTGGTTTCATTTGTGGTCCCTCCCAAGGTGGTTACAAAGTGGTCCCTCATCTCCTTCAGCCAATACTCAGGCAACAGTGGTCCCCTCCCCAAAGTATTCTGCTATACAGGGGGGTGATGACCTCTCCCACCCAGTAGTTGTTTCCAAAGATGCTTCTCAGATTGCTGGAATCTCTCCCCCAATGACATCCGATTATGAATCGAACCCGCGACATTCGGCTCATAATACTAAGGCTCAATCCCATTTTGGCCATTCTTTTGCTAAAATTGTTTCAGGTACTCAACACGATATGGATTTGACGACGCCGGCCCAATATAATTTTACAACATTTTCGCATGTGGTTTCTGGTAAATCCCATTCTATCCCTAAGCTTGTTAGAAAGGGAGATTATTATTCAGTTACGATTGATGAAAACGTTTACCAACAACGCCTCGCCGAATTTTCTTATTCATTGATTGGAAGGGTGATTTTGGGCAAGGGTAACAAACCATGGGCGACTATGCTTCTGCATAAACGCCTATCAGATTTATGGGGAATTAAAAATGATTGAAAACTAATCCCCCTGGGTAAGGGAATTTTTTGTGTCAAGTTCTTGAATGCGCAGGATAGAGCTCGAGCCCAAACACGTATTAATTGGGCACTCAATCCGGGAACTATTAGGCTCTCTCCATGTGTCCCGAATTTCAATCTGTACAAGGTACACACGTCGGTGGCAAGCGTTTGGGTCCGAATCTTCGAGCTCGGTTTGGAGTGCTGGGAGCCTAATACCATCTTCGGGATTGCCAGTGCGATTGAAAATCCGATACAGATTGATCAACGATCGCTTGACGGCTATCTAGGGCATTTCATTCGGGTATTAGTGGATATTGATCTGTCGAAACCGTTGGAGGAGCACATCATGGTAGAACGGGTTAGCCAGTGTTCCTTTGTGTCAGTTACTTATGAGAAATTACCAGAATTTTGTTCAAAATGCAGGGTAACGGGACATTCGACGGTTTCTTGCCGTATTACTCCCACAGGGAACTCAACCACTGAAAGACGCGCATCTCCTGACCAGGGACGTCCCAGGACATCAGCGGCACGCCCAAATTCTATGCAACGGGGTCGTTCTAGGGTCCGTAAAGTTTACCGTCCGGTGCAGCAGGACAAGGGCAAGGCCGTTGAGGGCTCCATAGAAAATGCGGGTCATCAAGGTCGTGTTAAGGAGGGTGAACCTTCTTCTTCACATATTCACACTAAGAATTCTTTTGATGTTCTGGGTGCTGATTCAGATGATGTGGAATGTGATAATACGAATTTAAAGCAAAAATCTGATAATGAGAATCGGATTATGGCTTCGGAATATAATACTAGCAACACAGACAGAGCCATAGTTCCTTATCAACCGCAAGCAACAAATTTGGATGAACATGGACAGACTAATTTGCAACGTGGAATGAAAATAGTTTCAAATAGCCTTCCTTTTAATGATTATGTCCTTAGCTCCAATGATCCTTCTGAGGGGTTCAAGGCTATGGTCGTTGCTTCCCGTAAACGTTGGTCAGATATGGCGGATGAAGACGATCAAGATGATGCAGACAAATTGGAAGCTTTAAAGACCAAGTCAGGCGACTCTTCAACTGCTCCGATTGTCATTCACTCAAGTGATTCGCCGAAGCTATGAACGCTTATGGCAATTGTGGCTAGAGGATCCTGGCCGACATTCCACAGATACATCTTAGACCATCAGGAGGATACTCAAGCACGTGCAACACAAACACAGGCCAATGTCCTTCGAAAATCCTCTAGAAATAAACGTCCATCATTTCGATTGAGATTTTAAGTTATTTCTGTTGTTTCTTTTATGGGGTACTCTTTTTCCTATCAAATGTTTTTCCCAATAGATTTTACTTTGATAGGTTTTAACGAGACCTCTTTTTTAAAGCTAGTTGTTTGACTTGTAAGCAGTACACTATATTTTCTTTTTTAATAATATTTTGCATTTATTCAAAAAAAATTATTTTTTTTGATGCCATAATATTTAATCCTTTTATCCAAGCAACTTAAATTACATCACTTCTTAATAAATAAATTGAAGTTATTCAATCTTGAAGATCTTAATGTATTGAATTTCACTGTGTAGCAGTCATACTAACAATATAGGTACCAAATGGTTAATTTATATATATAATAAATTAGTAGTAACAGACTATGGCTTAACTATTTTTAAGCCAGTCTCCATAATCATTTGTGAACATACTGTCGACTCACTTGTATTTAGGGGTGTCAATCGTGTCGTGTTTCTTGTTCACGGGTCGTGTTCTAACACAGGTATAACAGGTCTGACACGAACACGAACACGACCTGTTTAATTATTCGTGTCAAGAAACACCACACGGACACGACCCATTTATGATCACACGAGTAACCCGAACACGACACGAAAAACCTATATAATTTAAATTTGACACGAAAAAATAAAAAAATAGAAAAAAGCTAAAATTACAAATAAGAAATACATTAAATTATTAAAATATATTAATAAATGCATCTAATAATTTTTCCATCATCATATAACCAACTACGTCATAAAATATTAAAATAATATGTCACTATAAAATTAAATGGGCTAAATAGGTCAATCGTGTCGACCCGTGGGTCGACCTGACCTGACCTATTTATTTTCCGTGTTAATCGTGTCTGACCTGATTTTGACCCAAACCTGCTAAAGGTTGTACCTGTACCTGCTAAATTCGTGTTAGGTTCGTGTCGGGTTATCATGTCGTGTCACAAATTAACGTCGCTTAACTTAATTGCAGGTTAGAAATAAGCATTATATTGATATTAGAATCATGTAAAATGGTAATCCATAAATTAAACCTAGTTGTTCAAGATATTAAGTATAACTATCAGGACAAACAAACCATAGATGCACGAAGCTATTTGGTTTTACACTGTTTAGTATGGTGATAATTAACGAGATCAAATAATTTTGATGATATATAGAGCTTTGTGGAAGATCTTGGACAAGTTTTATTATAGACTGTTGAGCTATATTATAGACAACTACCTTTTAAGTGATGAGGTTTGGTGGGTGGAAATTGACCGCTCGTGCCTCTATACTCTAATTTTTCTATGCGACTATATTGTTATAAAATTCAGTTGGTAACCAAACACTCAATACGCTTTACAGCAGTTATAGGATAGTAACAAGATACACATTTATAAAACAACTTCCCTCAATTCAAAGGTTCCCCCAACAAATCATAATTCACATGTCAATCCCTTAATTAATGATTGCCAAACCTTAAAACGTTTTATGAACCTCAAAATACCTTTTATTTTTTTTGCAAAATGAAGTTTGTGATATGATAAAAGTAAAATATACGTGCATTTAGAGGCTTATTCGAATATTTTTAATATATTTGCATCGATATTTAGTGTGTTTTGGTTAGTTTCCTTTGATGGGCGTGATACTATGTATTCTTGTATACTTTTGCAGGAGACAGAGCTTATTATGACAAGATATCAGTAGGATGACCCGAACAAGAATGTCGAAAGCCAAGAGACGATCAAATATGCGAAGAGAATGACGAAATACATTTCACACGGTCTGCCCGTGTATTTTTATACGGCCATGTGAATTGTCTTGTGCCGTTTGTGCGACTTGTTTGACGGAAGAAATTCAGAGACAAAGTACATGGTCCATCCGTGTAAAAGTACACGACGTTGGATTTGATTCGAGTCAAAATAGAGAAGAAAATAGTTTACATGGTTTGGCCGTGTAATTTCACACGGTCGTGTGATCTGTCTGCGGGTTGATTTGTTTCCTAACTTTGCCGGGAGTACAATAACAGAGATCTCTCAATGCATCTATAAAAGGAAGACCAAGCCTTAGAGCTGAAGACACGAAATTTTAGAGAAAAAGCACACATCAAAAGAAAGAAACACACGATACAATGAAGAACAAAACAAGACCTCTTGATAGATGTGAGTTTTGCATATATTTTGAGGTATAATTATGATAAATATGGTGATTAAGCATGCATAAACTCATGTAAAATAATGTATATTCACTCTTTGTGGAAAAGATATTACGCTTTGCTTGTTTTGTAGGAATTTAATGATATTTGAAGCAATTTGGATACTAATACGAGCATCGTGAGGTGGAAACACCAAGAATCGAGTGAATGTACGAGAACGGAAGCCAAAATGAGATGAAGTTGAGCTTATAAGGCCAATACAGGGAACGCACGGGTAGGGTGTGCCTTAGGCACCACCCGTGCACCCCTGGGCATTGGCAACTGAAGGCTACGGCATGGCGCACGGGTAGCTCGTGCGTCGACGCACCATCCGTGCGCCACTGGAGAAATTTAAGATGCCTGCGACATCACGCACAGGTAGACCGTACTTGGGGCGCACGACCCGTGCATGTTTGGCGAAAAGCAAGGCCTTTGCTACGGGATGACGCACGGGTAGCCCATGCAGGGGGCGCACGACCCGTGCGTCTGCGCTGGAATGTCATTTTCTGCAGCACTTTGCCCTAAACTTGAAAGTGGGTATAAAAAGGTTTTTGGGGGCGCACACCAAGGATATTCTAACACTTTTGGCTCTAGCACACAAGACAAAGCTCTATTCTTGGAAGAAGACATCAAGGAGATAATCGGTCGCATCGGAGCTTGAGGAACGGAGATATATCGAGAAATTGTCGACTTTTCTAAGTTTTTCTTGCTTCTCTTGTAGTTTCAATCTTTCATTTTTAGTTGTCATGACTTTGAACAATTTGTTTATGAGTTGTTTAGACATCATGTGTAGCTAAACTCTTTAGATTTTCGGGTTTTGGAAGTAGATTAATGAACTCTTGTTGAATGTTTTAATCTTAGTTGAAGTTATTGTCTTGAAGCCTATTTGAGTACTTTGTTGTCATTCTTATTTTATCACTTGATCAATGATTTAACATGTTTGATATATTGATTCATAATTCGAGAGATGAGTTTCAATATTGGATCTCGAGTACTTGACACAAATATTTGCATAAATCGAGAGGTTTGTAAATATTTGTGAGGACATTTGATCTTTTAAACTTTTGGGAGTTGAATACCTCATGTTGAGTAGAGATGCTAGCATAGGTATTTCAATCTACATTTTATATGCATCTCGAGAGGGAGGATAAAATACTTTCGTGATCGTCTTATAGGAATATTGATAATAACTTGGCTTTGATTAAATCGGACAAGAAGAGGGGTATTAATCGAAACCTTAACCCGGTAATCCATTTCATCATCTTGATACTTCTATTTTTCTCTTTGTCCTAATCTTGTGTTTTTAGTAGTCTTAATTGTCTTAATCTCACAACAATCATCATATTACGATCGTCTAAATAAAAATAAGGCTATATTAGTTCAATACTTAGCGCATAAATTTATTAGTCTCCGTGGATACGACCTTGCTTACCCTATTCTATAAACTACAACGTACACTTGCGGTGAAGCTAAGAATAAGGCGAACAAGTTTTTGGCGCCGTTGCCTACTAATACAATTTTTGGTGCTAATATTGCGATATATAGAATTATTCTTAATTTAGACATTTTTGTTTTTTTGATATTTTTGTTTGACTTTAATCCTTCACTATTTGACTTGTTTCTTCTAGTTTGGTCTAGGTAGTGCATGAACACTCGCTCTAGGCGAGGAGATTTAATACCGCTCATATCGGAAGTTGAGGCTTTCGCAAGGAGAATCCGTGCAACTACTAGACGGGCTGAAAGACAACACAATCAGACTATGGGGGACGCGGAAGAAGAAAATAGGGGTAACAATGGGATCAACGAGTTACCAATACCGGTTCAACATCAATCTATCCATGATTACTTTTGACCTCAAACGAATTCCGATAAATGCCAACAACTTCGAGCTTAAACCAGCATTGATAAACATGGTACAACAGAACCAGTTTGGGAGTTTCGCAACTGAAGATCTTAATTCTCACCTTGCACATTTTATCCAAATATGCAACACGATAAAAAGAATGGAGTTTCGGATGACGCCATAAGATTGCACCTATTCCCTTTCTCTTTGAGGGATAAGGCAAGGAATTGGTTGGGTACTTTGACGCAAGGAAGTGTGAGCACATGGGACGATTTGAGCCAAAAGTTTTTGTTTAAATTCTTTCCACCGAGTAAAACTTTGCAGCTCAAAAGCGAGATTACTCAATTCTGACAATTTGACTCCGAGCCTTTGTATGAAGCTTGGGAACGATTTAGGGATTTGCTAAGAAGATGTCCACACCACGGTTTTTCGGAAGATCAACAGTTGTGTTTCTTATACAATGGTTTAATGGGGCAAACGAGGGCCTTTGTTGATGCCACAACGGGAGGAGCATTATTGGCAAGGCTTCCACAAGACGCCTTAAATCTTCTTGAAGAAATGGCTATGAACAGTTACCAGTGGCCGTCTGAGAGATCCAATATACAACGAGTGGCTGAAGTTTCGGATTCAGACCCAATTAAGACGTTGACTGTGCAAGTGGCGGCATTGACAAACCATTTGAGTGTTCTTACGAAAGGGCCAGAAGCAAGCACAAACACGTCTAGCGAAGCTCTTCTATATCTGATGGAGGAGGTCAATTATGTTAATAACATGAATTACATCAATTTCTGGAACAATTCAAACCCAACACACTACCATCCGGGATTGAGAAACCATGAAATTTTTTCCTATGCCAATACAAATAATGTGTTGCAACCACCGCCGGGATTTAATGCTTCAAACGGGGGTGCTAATGCGGAAGGCAAATCATCTTTGGAAGATGCACTCACATCTTTCATAAATCAATCAAATGCATTCATGAGTGATACGAGGAGTCGCTTCGCAAGGCAAGATTTAAGGATGGATAAGATGGAGCTACAAATGACGCATATGACGAGTTCGATAAAGAATCTTGAAACTCAAGTGGGCCAATTGGCTATAATTGTTGGTGGGCAACATCAAAAGGGTCAATTTCCGAATAACACGGAAGTTAATCCCAAGGAGCAATGCAAGGCTATTCGGTTAAGGAGCGGTACGGAATATGAGGAGCCTAAAGAAAAATCTGAAAATCTGAAAATTTCAGATGAAGCATCCAAGTCGGGAGATGTTGAATCGGTGATGAAAGATGATGTCTAAGTCGACGGGAAAAAAGAGAGACAAGAGGAGGAACAAACAGGGGCGGAGAAGCTTAAATCATCGTCTAACTCTAATATATCTAAATTGCCTATCTCTCTTCCCTTCCCTCAAAGATTTCAAAAGAAAAAGCTTGATGATCAATTTGCAAAATTCCTTGATATATTTAAGAAATTGCACATTAACATTCCTTTTGCAGACGCACTAGAGCAAATGCCAAATACACGAAATTTCTTAAGGATGTTATGTCGAAGAAGAGGAAAATGACAAGCTTTGAAATGATAAATTTGACGGAAGAATGTAGCGCAATAATTCAAAGAAAGCTACCACAAAAACTGAAAGATCCGGGGAGTTTCACTATCCCTTATGCCATTGGTGGTAGCTTCTTTAATAAAGCGTTGTGTGATCTAGGGGCAAGTATTAATTTGATGTCTTTGTCCATTTTCAGGAAGCTTGGACTAGGCGAAGTGAAGCCAACCGCGGTGACATTGCAACTTGCGGACCGGTCACTTACATATCCAAAGGGAATTATAGAAGACATGTTTGTAAAAGTTGATAAATTTATATTTCCTATGGATTTCTTGGTTCTTGATATGGAAGAAGATCGTGGCATTCCACTGATACTTGGACGTCTGTTCCTTGCTACCGGGAAAGCCTTAATAGACGTACAAAAAGAAGAGCTCATTTTACATGTTAATGATGAGCACGTTTTATTTTCTATATATAAGGCAATGAAATTTCATGATACGATGGAGAATTGTAATTTTTTGGATATAGTCAGTTCATGCATTGAGGATTATGTTGATCATACATTGTCTACGGATGATTTGGAATTTGGTCTAACCCACTCATGCTCAATGTCGAGTGTTGTGCTTGATTTTGATAACCAAGATTTGTACGACTATGTTTATGCCTTAGATCATATGCAGGAACTACCTAGGAGCGCAAGAGGCGAGAACGCAAAGTCGGAAATAAGTGAGTCAAACCTACAGCCATGCACGACCCGTGCGTCCATGCGCGGGCAAACCGTGCGTGATGTCGAAGGAAAAGTTGGAATGACAGGGGAGCACACGGGTCGTGTGCCAGAGCACGGGCAACCCGTGCGTGATGCCAAAGGAAAATCTGAAGATAGGGGATCACGCACGACCTGTGTGCCTGAGCACGGGCAACCCGTGCGTGACCCTGAGATAACAACGTCAACGCCGGAACTCATGCAATTACCCGAGCACCTCACATATGCATTTCTTGGGGCGAATAATGCAAATCCTGTAATCGTATCATCTCTTCTCACTCCTACTCAACTTGATAAATTGTTAAGGGTTTTACGAAAATATAAGTCGGCACTAGGATGGTCTATAACTGATTTAAAAGGTATAAGTCCATCTATTGTAATGCATAAAATTCGGATGGACGATGTTTATAAACCATCAGTGCAAAACCAAAGACGACTAAACCCTATCATGCAAGATGTGGTTAGGAAAGAAGTGTTGAAATGGTTAGATGCTGGAATCATATATGCTATATCCGATAGTTCATGGGTAAGCCAGTACAAGTGGTCTAGAAGAAGGGGGTAACAAATGATCGTGAAAAATGAGAATGAAGAATTGATTGCTACTAGAATTGTTACCGGGGGGAGAATTTGCATTGATTATAGAAAACTAAATAATGCCACTCGAAAAGATCATTTTTCCCTCCCCTTTATAGATATGATGTTGGATCGTCTAGCGGGTTATGATTATTATTGCTTTTTAGATGGTTATTCCGGTTACAATCAAATCATGATTGCACCGGAAGATCATGAAAAAATGACATTTACATGTGCTTATGGCACGTTTGCATTTTGCCGTATGCCATTTGGCTTATGTAATGCACCTGCAACTTCCAACGTTGTATGATGGCTATATTTCACGATCTTATTGAAAAAATTATGGAGGTGTTTATGGACGATTTCTCTGTGTTTGGTGACTCTTTTGATAATTGTCTTCACAATCTTTCCTTAGTCTTACAACGATATGAAGAGACCAATCTTGTACTCAATTGGGAAAAGTGCCATTTTATGGTACGTGATGGTATTGTACTTGGTCATCGAGTCTCTTCCGTAGGTTTGGAAATAGATCGGGCAAAGATTGTAGCGATCGAGAAGTTACCACCTCCTACAAACGAGAAGCCATTCGGAGTTTCTTGGGCCATGTCGGATTTTATAGAAGGTTTATCTGTGACTTTTCAAAAATTTCTAAGCCTTTAAGCCAATTATTAGAAAAAGATGTTGTTTTCAATTTTTCCAATGATTGTTTGCAGGCGTTTGAAACTTTGAAGAAGGCGTTGGTGACTGCACATATACTTGTAGCCCCAGATTGGAGTCAACCGTTTGAATTGATGTGTGATGCTAGCGATTTTGCGGTAGGGGCTGTTCTCGGTCAAAAGTGGGAAAAGTTGTTTAGATCCATATACTATGCCAGTAGAACGTTGGATAGTGCTCAACAGAATTACACTACCACCGAGAAGGAGATGTTGGCAATTGTTTTCGCATTTGATAAATTCCAATCATACTTGATTGGAACGAAAACGATTGTTCACACCGACCATGCGACCATCAAATATCTTTTTGATAAGAAGGATGCGAAACCAAGGTTGATTAGGTGGATTCTCCTATTGCAAGAGTTCGACGTGGAAATCAGGGACTGGAAGGGATGTGAGAATGTGGTGGCAGACCACTTGTCTAGAATTGAAAACCAAGAGGGGGCGAACAAAAGTATAGAATTGATAAAAGAGGAATTTCCAGATGAACGGTTACTAATGGTCGAGGCAAAATTTCCGTGGTATGCAGATTTCGTCAACTATTTGGCTGTGAGAGTTTTCCCTCCAAATCTATCGTCATATCAAAAGAAGAAATTCTTACACGATGTCAAGTTCTATATGTGGGACGACCCCCTACTCTTTAAGAGGTGCGCAGACAAAATCATCAGAATATGCGTACCTCAAGAAGAATGGGAGAGAGTCCTACAACAGTGTAATTCCTCACCCTCTGGAGGACATTTTGGGCCGACTCGCACGGCGGCGAAGGTATTGCAAAGTGGGTTATACTGGCCCACTTTATTTAACGATTGTTATTTGTATGTGCAACAATGTGACAGGTGTTAGCGGATGGGAAATATTTCCAGGGGACACGAGATGCCGATGACGAATGTAATTGAAGTTGAATTGTTTGATGTGTGGGGGATCGATTTTATGGGCTCATTTCCATCATCTTCGGGCTATCAATATATTATACTTGCAGTGGAGTATGTGTCCCGTTGGGTAGAGGCGATTCCTTCACAAACAAATGACGCCCAAGTTGTGATGAGGTTGCTAAAGAAAAATATATTTACTCGATTCGGCACTCCAAGAGCTTTAATTAGTGATGGAGGGTCGCATTTTGTAAAAAAATAGATGAGCAACTTATTGGCAAAATATGGGGTGAAGAATAAAGTTGCATTGGCATATCATCCGCAAGCAAATGGGCAAGTAATAGCGCATCTCAAAAATCCAAAACACCAAATGCTGCACCCACATTCACTCCAAAGCACAATCACAAACAAATTAGCCTTGAATACAAACCGTGAGATCAAACAGATTCTTGACAAGACGGTGAACATCAACCGAAAGGATTGGGCATTGAAATTGGATAATGCTCTATGGGCATACCAGACTGCGTATAAGACACCGTTGGGCACATCTTCATATCAACTTGTTTTTGGGAAGTCGTGCCACTTGCCGGTAGAGTTGGAGCACGAGGCATTATGGGCGGTCAATAAACTAAATCTGGATTTCAAAAAGGCCGGTGAAGAGAGGTTGCTCCATTTAAATGAGATGGAAGAGTTTCGGGATGAAGCTTACGAAAATTTCCGAATTTACAAAGAAAGAACCAAAAGATGGCACGACAAAATGATTAAGAAACGAGAGTTTTTACCTGGGGAACCAGTCCTTTTGTACAATTTATGCCTTAAATTTTTCCCTGGAAAACTCAAATCTAGGTGGTCGGAGCCATTCGTGATAAAGAAAGTATTGAATCTTCCTGTAGTCGTGGAATTGCTAACAAAAGACAGTGAGACATTCATGGTAAACGGCCAGAGGATTAAGCATTACTTACACCAAGGTAACCAAGAGGAGGTGACATCTATCGCCTTGTGAGACCCGTGACAGAACGAAAACAGGCGTCAAGATAAAGACGTTAAATATAGTGCTTGTTGGGAGACAACCCAACGGTTGTTGGTGTGGATTTCATTTTTTGTATGTGTGTTCCTTTTTAATTTGGTTTCATTTGTGTGTTTTAAAATAAAAAAGAAAATTTTTTGAAAATACTTGAATTTTTTCGAATGTGTATGCACGGGTAGCCGTGCCATACGGGCACTAATCGCGTCCCTGGAGGAATGCCATTGTTTCGCAAGCATCACACACGGGTTACCCGTGCGCATGACGCACGGCCCGTGTGTGCCCGAAGAGGGTGAAAAGTTTGCTATGGCATGGCGCACGGGTTACCCATGCCGCCACGACGACTCCGTGCGCCATCGAGCGGCGTAAATAAGAGCAGTTCAAACACTACTCTTCTTATTCCAAATACTCATAATCGCGCGCCCTCTTGCAAATACTCTCCTTGTGATCGAAAATTTTTTTGTCCCCCTCTAAATTCTCCCATAAAATCCATTCCCCCATCATACTAGACCTATAATTTGCATTGCATTCAAGTTTGGTTTGAAAAATTTGGGAAAAAGCACCTAGGGTTTCAAGTTCATCCCTTTGTGACAAATTTCGAGAATTCCGGTAAGAACTTCGTTTTTTCTTGTGAATTTCTTGTAAATTATGTATTGGGGATCATGTTGGGTGCTTACTTTGATATTTTTGCTATAATTTGGATGAGTTCTTCTTTAAGGCAATTTATCAAACACCTTGTGAGCTTGTAAAATTGAGACATATTTGGATGAATTGTGGATGAATTGGGCATGAGCTATGATTGTTAGGGCTTAAAGATAATGGTTCCCTATATTGGCCATATATGTTGATTGTTTGGAGGTTACTTGATCGGTCAAATTGATGTAGGAGAGTCATTACACTCCATTTAACTTGTTAAGCCTACATTCATCATTATGTGCTTGCAATTGATCTTGTTGGGATGCTAATATAGGTTATTTCAGGTACTAAATCTATCATGGCTGACAGAAGGAACCCCCAAGGAGGTAGGAGACGTGCTCGGGCGGTGGCACACAGAGAAGTGGCACCACAAGAGGTGGACCCGAATAGCCCCACGGCATATGGGGTTGTGTTGACAAACGCAAACGACATTGAGCGGTGGAATCGTTTGGTTGGTCGCCAAATATCTCCATCACGATACGCCGACGATGACTGTACCCAAAATCTTGGGATATATGATGACATGTGGCGTCTATTCGCAAAGGTCGGGTGGACCAATTTCATGAGCCGAAGGTGGCCTACATTTAAACGATTCACGTTGGAGTTCTTGAGCACCATGGAAGTGTTTAAACAAGGAGGAGCATATGAACCTTTTGAAATACGTTTTCAGTTGGGTAATACACGTAGACAACTATCTATTACCCAACTGAACACTATTTTTGAGGTTCCAACTAACGCCCGATTCTGCCCGCTAGATCAATATGATCAGTATGCTTTTTGGAGAATGCTTGTTGAAACACCACAGACGAGGCCCATGTAATATGCCGCACGAACCGCCAAAGCTCTTCGATCCGTAATCCATTTTTCCAGTACATACGAGCGTGATCGCATCCTCCGTGTTCGCACGAGAAAATATTGGGGGATGACTACTAGGGAGTTGTATCTACTATGGTGTATGCTCACAAATACACCCTACAACACAGCCGCCTATTTCGCAGAGCACGATGAGCAGTTAGTTAGGCGAGAAGGGGGTGCTATCTCTATAGGGGGTCTGATTACCCCTATTGCCCGATATTTCAACATTGATTTTAGAGGCTTGGAGCCTATACCTGGCAGCACTCGGGTCAATATGGCGTCGTTGCACCACATGAAATTTATTGCCAATGAAGATGGTGTGTTGTTTCTTCAACAGAAGAAAGGTGCCGCATTTCCATTGCCTAACCCGAGATACACCACAGTAGATACCTTGGCGGACACAACCAACTTCCTTCTTAACTCTGAAGCACATACCAGAGTTACGGATGCTATCGATGCAAGGAAGAGGCGCCGAGTTGAAGGTTTCCCAGATTTAGAGGATATGGTGGCGGAAGAAGAAGAGCTAAATAGACAAGAAATGGGAATGGAACCCCATCACCCTCAAATTGGGTATGATATTCCCGGGTCCTCACGAGGAGGAGATCACCTCAGACCCTCACATAGTGGGGATCGTCCCGAAACTTCTTATGGTGGCGAGTCCCAACGTGGCAATGAATTCCATGACATGCTTTACGCATTTGGGGAGGACTTGCGTCAACAAAGGGAGGACTTGCGGCAACAGAGAGAAGATTTGCACCAACATTGAGACGATTTCCATGCTTTC
This sequence comes from Rehmannia glutinosa, assembly GCA_016081115.2. NCBI lineage: Eukaryota > Viridiplantae > Streptophyta > Magnoliopsida > Lamiales > Orobanchaceae > Rehmannia > Rehmannia glutinosa. The sequence continues at coordinate 17,758,764 of CM071936.1, forward strand.
AGGGAGGATTATGATCGGAGGTCCTTGGAGACATGGCAAGTGCTGCAACAGCTACAAATGTGGCACATCTCACAAGGCCACTTCCCACCGCCGCCGTCACAGTGATTTAGGTATATCTCCACTTTTCTTTATTGAAATTCTACCTTTCCCCTTTCAGACGTTATAATTTCATTCAAGTTTGGGGGAGAGGTAGTATTTTGATACATGAAAAGTGTGGATGAAAAAAAAATCTTGCATTTTTGTGTGTTTTTCATATAGTTGCATGTAGAACATTCTAGGTTGCATTGCATTAGAGGCACGCTTACGGCTTTAGCACGTTTATTGCTTTCATAGATGTTAGAGAGTGAGTTGACCGGGCATGATGCAACTTGATGTTTGTGTGTTGATTGAAAATTTGTATTGTTGGGAGTGGATGTTGAGTATGTGTTGATTGAGGAATGAATAGATGACATTGAGCATGTGGATAGTAAGAACATGGTTTGATGCTTTGAATTACGTATTTACAAGCCTGTGAGCTTTTGAGCTGAGCTTCTTTATCGCTTTATTTTGCGAGTCTTGTTTGTGATTTGAGTGTATCATTCATGTTGTTAGAATTCTAGAACTTGCTCTGTTATCTCTGTCAAGGCCACATGTTGAATGCAAATTGTGAATGTGATTAAAGGCCATCTTTGTTAGCCTTTCAAGCCTTTTGCTTACCTAACGTTGTTGAAATTCCTAGTTAGCCAATTTGAGCTTATTGCCTATTTCTTTGATAACCACAAATTTATGCCTTGAACTTGATATATCTGTTACCCTAAACTCGAGTGTATAACATTGAGTAAAGGGAGTGAATGAGGTTGAATGAGTGGGAATTGAAAAGTTGGATAATTGGGCATATTTGGTTGATGGGAACAAAAGAGGAAGAAAAAGAGTTGAAAAGAAATGTTGAAAATTCACAAAAGAGTCGGAAAAAAAATTGAAAAAAAAACAATCGACGTTAGAATGTGAATTTTCATTTAAATGAACTTGGGGGGCTAAGGATTGTAATTTGAGGTGATTCTCAAAAGAAAGAAAGGAGATGGAGATGAGTAAAGTGATGAAAATAAGGGAAGATTGGAGTAGCATATGAGATTGTAATGTAGATGATTGATATACTCACCGGTCTATATGCTCGAGTTTGAGTCACTTTATCTAAAATTTCCTACCCTAACCAAAGAGCCTTCATTACAACCAAATGAGAAAGTCCTTTTTGATTCACAAATTGCATACATTCCAGTGACGGAGATATGAGACGAATTGCAAGCCTATGGTAATTTTGCGACATTGAATTGATTTGAGCGTAAACACGTCCTATATTCATGTGAGATGAGAGCATACACTTGATCTGGAGAGATGTGATTCAGAGCATTCACCATGTTTTGTTTAGTACGTGCTCCATGATTAGATATTTGAGGCTTGATCGATTTGTTGTTTGAAATCCATGACGAACAATATGGATTTCCTTTTGGAATCTTGGTATGCGGTATCATTCATTACTCCCTGTTGTGTTTTATCTCGTTTTCAAGATTGTTGATCGGGACGGTCAACAGTTTAAGTTTGGGAGATTTTGATAGGTGTGAGTTCTGCATGTATTTTGAGGTATAATTATGATAAAAATGGTGATTAAGCATGCATAAACTCATGTAAAATAATGTATATTCACTTTTTATGGAAAAGATAATACGCTTTGCTTGTTTTGTAGGAATTTAATGATATTTGAAGCAATTTGGACCAAGAATCGAGTGAATGTACGAGAACGGAAGCCAAAATGAGATGAAGTTGAGCTTATAAGGCCAATACAGGGAACACACGGATAGGGCGTGCCTTAGGCACCACCCATTCGCCCCTGAGCATTGGAAACTGAAGGCTACGGCATGGCGCACGGGTAGCCCGTGCGTCGACGCACCACCTGTGCGCCACTGGAGAAATTTAAGATGCCTACGGCATCACGCATGGGTAGACCATGCTTGGGGCGCACGACCCGTGCGTGTTTGGCGAAAAGCAGGGCCTTTGCTACGGGATGACGCACGGGTAGCCCGTGTAGGGGGATGAATGACCCGGTCAAGCGTTTGAATGTCATTTTCTCGCAAAGACTTTGCCCTAAACTTGAAAGTGGGTATAAAAAGGTTTTTGGGGGCGCACACCAAGGATATTCTGACACTTTTGGCTCTAGCACACAAGACAAAGCTCTATTCTTGGAAGAAGACATCAAGGAGACAATCGGGTCGCATCGGAGCTTGAGGAATGGAGATATATCGAGAGATTATCGACTTTCCTAAGTTTTTCTTGCTTCTCTTGTAGTTTCAATCTTTCATTCTTAGTTGTCATGGCTTTGAACAATTTGTTTATGAGTTGTTTAGATATCATGTGTAGCTAAACTCTTTAGATTTCCGGGTTTTGGAAGTAGATTAATGAACTCTTGTTGAATGTTTTAATCTTAGTTGAAGTTATTGTCTTGAAGCCTATTTGAGTACTTTGTTCTCATTCTTGTTTTATCACTTGATCAATGATTTAACATGTTTGATATATTGATTTATAATTCGAGAGATGAGTTTCAATATTGGATCTTGAGTACTTGACACAAATATTTGCATAAATCGAGAGGTTTGTAAATATTTGTGAGGACATTTGATCTTTTAAACTTTTGGGAGTTGAATACCTCATGTTGAGTAGAGATGCTAGCATAAGTATTTCAATCTACATTTTATATGCATCTCGAGAGGGAGGATAAAATACTTTCGTGATCGTCTTATAGAAATATTAATAATAACTTGGCTTTGATTAAATCGGACAACAAGAGGGGTATTAATCGAAACCTTAACCCGGGAATCCATTTCATCATCTTGATACTTCTATTTTTCTCATTGTCTTAATCTTGTGTTTTTAGTAGTCTTAATTGTCTTAATCTCACAACAATCATCATATTACGATCGTCTAAATAAAAATAAGGCTATCTTAGTTCAATACTTAGCGCATAAATTTATTAGTCTCCGTGCATACAACCTTGCTTACCCTATTCTATAAACTACACCGTACACTTGCGGTGAAGCTAAAAATAAGGCGAACACCTCTTCCAACTACGAAGGTGCAAAGGTTCAAGATTGTGAAGACGGATCTATCTATACAAGAGGGTTCTATCAACATAGTCTAAGGCTTTTGTCCTGTACTTAAATCCATGTTTAACTATTTATTTTCAGATTTGTCTATGTATTTGCAATCAAGTATGGTAGGCTAGGTCTTTTGATTCTAGGGCATGATCAAAATTGTGGATTCATGTTAATTCTAATTTGATTATTTCTTCTTAATTGGTTTCTTGTGTTCTATTTATGAATTCGTGGTCTTATTTCTTCTGATTATATGGCCAATATTTTGCAAGTCTTATTTGTTAGTTCAAAGTTCAGGAGATGAGATGATAAACGAATTCATAACATAAACCGGTATCGAGTCGGAGAACCTATAATGTTTGTGGGGGTTTACTTTAATTCTATATGCTTTTGGGAGTGATATTAATTGTTGAGTAGGGATACCTACAATACTTGCACTCGGCAGAGGGAATAAACTACTTTAGGATTTGAACTCATAGATACACATAAACTGGTTTTGATGAACGTTAATTGGAATTAATATTAATGAAGCATGTTAAGGTCATAGTCCTAGAATTATTTTTCATATTTGTTTCGTTTGTTGTGAGATACGGGTTTTTATCATATTTAGATATTTTAGTTGATAATTTTAGGGTTACTTTAGATAATACTTTTTGTTTTCGATCGCTTCAATAAAATTGGAGTAAGATATCATATTTACTATACTTTATGTGTTTCGGATTCAATCCCTAAGGAATATAACCTTGCTCGTTGTTATTTACTTGCTACACCGTACACTTGTTGTTTAGTTAAAAGAAAATCACAATCACGATAATAGTATTTCAACATAACAACAATAATTAACATTTTACTTGAAAAAAGATAAAAATAAATTGTTTATACTTACAATTTATTCCTCATGAATATATCTCCTACATTTAGCTCATCTTCAATTGTGCTGCAATTAAGTAGAAAACAATTATAGAAATTTAATGGTATAATCTAAAAATTAATATATATATATATATATATATATATATGTGTGTGTATATATATATATATATATTGATATGGTTCTAATTGAACGTAATAGTCATGCATTTAAGTATTATCTTTAGTATGACAACATTAACCTTGCAATTGAAGTGGTTCACTTGTCGATCAAATCAAACTTGATTAGCCTATTAGGCAATCAATGTGAAACTAGTTGGGCAAAGCTAATAAGTAAAATAATATAATATAATATAACGAAAATCATGCACCATCAACCTATTAGGTAATCAATGTGAAACTAGTTGGGCAAAGTAATAAGTAAAATAAACATAATATAATATAACGAAAACCATTCACCATATTGTACAAAGTCAGTTTCTTTATACAGGCAATCAGGGGTAACAATTTATGTACGGGGTATAGAAATAACTTAGCATTTAGCAGAGACTAAATATATTATTGGTTTCATGGAATATCATGTTTGAGCTATTGTGAAGCTTAAAAATATTAGAATTTTTAGAGAATTATATAATTTGTGCACCACCACAAGTCCTCTACCGCACAATATGTATGTGAAATAAATTTTAGTGATGTTCATTGAACATATTTTTTATAGACGGAACCGAAACTAACCAACATAGGTGACAATCTATTTATATTTTAACTAACTTAATTTAATATGTAATAATTACATTCTGGTGTAAGTTGATACTCATGGAAATGGAACGCATGTGCATTTATTATAAAGCTTTTGGCTTCCTATATAAACACAATATTCGCAAAGTTAAAATTACACATTTCTCGTACTTTAACTAAGAGAAGATACACATAAAATATAATGGCTTTGGCAAGAGGATTCATGCTGGTGTTAGTGTTGATAGTCACGACTTTTTCAAGCAATGGTGAAGCTCGTTATCTGACAGAAAATTTAGGTCTAGCCGACACAAAACATGTAGCTTTATTCCCACCAAATCTGTTTTGTTCTCTTATAAGAGCTTGTGAGAATTTTAAGAATAATCTTGTTGTTGGGGATATGCAAGGAGAAAAAGATTCAACCATGGTGGAATCTAATGATCTGGGAGAAGAAAAGATACCCCCATATACCGGTATTTGTGCTTTTGGTGGCTGTGAGCAGTCTGTTTCAACATCAAATTCTATGAATTATATTCCAACTAAGGATTTGGAAGGAAGAAAAGTTTCAAACATAAATAATTAAAGTTCCACCAGATGCCATCTGCTCTCTTGTAGGTTGTTAATTAAGTCTTCCCTTAACTTTCGTCAACCCTTAACATAAATAATGAACACCTAAATACTTATAATAAATATGTTTCCACATATATGGGTGCTTAGGTCAATCAATGACAAAAGATGGACACTTTTGTTGTATGAAGTTCGTAATAATTGATAATTTAAATAAGTGGGATGGCATATAAATATTATGTCATGTGATTACTTTATATAAGTGATTTATCAAGTGTTTCTCGTATGTTTTCCAAGTTGTCTTCATAGTTACAATCAGTACAGATCAAAGATGCTCAAAATACTATATCGATAACAATAAATTAAGTGTATTTAAACACAATGAATGAATTATGCTCCCCATAAATCGGCTAATGTTGAAGATATAATGTGAGGTCCCGAATTTTAACAACGTGAGATACGGTGTTATGTAGTGATTATTTATTTGGTTATGTATCACAAACCTAGTATTACTGAAACACGACTCTACTTTTATTTATTTCTTCCAACGTCAATTACGCAATTCACATTTTTGAGCTTAGCAATTTTATATTCTCCTCTAGTATTAATACTTGATCGAATGACTACGACTTTAGAAATATTGAACCCTCGATAAATTAGGAGTATATTCCAATCTCTATCCAAATATTTCACTATATTCTATAATTCATTTCCCCAACAACTTCCAATTAATTTTTTTAAAATATGTATTTCTTATTTCACATCTTTAATTTTTAAATTTCTAAATATTTAATTATAGATATTTATACATTTTATTTTCTTTCAATTTTGTCTAAAAAATTATTTAAAAAAACAATATTTCGAAAATTATCCCTTATAAATGGGGATTAATTTTTAAATTTCTAAATATTTAATTATAGATATTTATACTTTATAATTTCTTTCAATTGTAAAAAAAAATAATTTTTTTATTATATTTTTTTTTAAAAAAATTCGAAAATTACCATTATAAATGGAGAGGTTGTTTCATATTCTTTTCAAGACCTACAATTATATATGTATATATATATATATATTTACATATATATATTATTTTTTCCTCAACTTTTGGTCACATGCTTAAAGGATGGACAAAACTTTCTTTCCACCAAATTCTAATAAATAAAAAGAACAACACCATGATTATTATTCCCTCCAACTTTTGGCTCCTTGTCTTAGGGGAATCAATCACTTTTGTTATTTTTTTTCTTTATCAACCAATACTCTTCATTTCATACTTATCATAAAAACACAAGACTTGCTCCCATTTTTCTCTCTAAAGGATCAAATTCTTCAAGCATAAGGTAATAAAATCTTCATTTATCCCAACTCTATTTTTCTTCTCCAATCCTCAACCATATACCTTCACCATCTAATCATGTTGAATCCTTCTTGTTGAGGTACTCCTAGAGAAATTTCTTGAAAAATTAGAGACTTAGATTTGACTACAAGCTTGAAAAGGAAATTCAAGACTACACATTATTAAGGTGAGAAAATTATTGTTTTAGTACTTTCCTCTTGATAACATGAAGAATTAAATTTTGACTCAAGAATATGAATTTTTGGAGTTTAGGGGCTGACCTACATCATCTCAAGTTGAGGTTAGAGGCTTGAAGGAAAATTTTAATTTTTGAGACTACATTTTAGATCAACCCGAGAAACTACTACGAGGTGGGTGGAAAAATCCTTTCAACTTCTAGGTGTTTTACTTAAAATTGCATGTAGTATTTTGATTTTGAGCACTTGAGATATATATTATGTATTGCATGCTATTTTCTTGTATCAATATGGAAAAATTCTCAAGTGTTGCTGTCACGCCCCAATTTTTGTTATACTGTAAAATAATACCCAATAAATTACATCTCCACATGTTCCTTAGCTTAGACTCGACAAGAGCTATTATCTAAAGTACAAATAATTAAAAACCATAAATACAATGGAAGTCTATGAATACATACAATTTTAATAGAGTTGCAATTAATTTATCTTTACAAAATAGTTTAATGTCATGAAGTTCATGAAATAGCTAATGCCATGAAATTTATGAAATTATTAGCAAAATTAATTTCTTTAGGAAAATGACATTTTACCCACTTTTGGTTCGGATCTTTGTTTGGGCATGAACAATCATGGCACTAATCCTTGCTAGGATCGATTCCGACAATGACTCTTAGAGACGTCTCACGATGGCGATTTACTACGAGATCGTGATGGTGTTAGAAATAAATAATACGTAAATGCGAATATGTAATATATTTACAAATATGAAAAAGAACTGAAGTTTTTTGATTTTCGAATGAACTGAAAAACAATTAAAATATTTTATTTATAGTTTTCAAATAGCTTCTGCCTGCACAGGTGTTGATGCAATAGAAGCAGCTACAAATCAATTTAGGCCAAGAAAGCGGTACGCATACCCGCTACTAAAATTAATTAAATAAGTTCTTAATTAGCAACAACATCATAATTAATATTTAAAAAATGAAAATTTTCAAAATCTCAACTATTCCATAATTTCCACCGTGATTATATTACAGAGTTATCCGGAAGTGGGGTGTCACACTCTCCCCTTCTTAAAAGAATTTGGCCCCCAAATCCCTTCCTAGAATAATTGCGAGTCAGAAATGATACGCCAACCCAAGTCAGAAGAAAGAATGGTTCCGTCGAATGTGTCACGCGAACCTAGTAAAACTTGATTGGTCATAGTCGGAAGTGACAAGCTAACCCGATGTGAGCAAAAGAATGGTTCCGTGCCGAATGTGTCACGTGAACCCAAAGAATTTGATTGGTTGCGTAGTCGGAAGTGACAAGCCAACCCGAAGAAGAGAATGGTTCGTGCGTTCGAATGTGTCACGCGAACCAAAGAAAACATTGGTTGCGAGTCGGAAGTGATAAGCCAACCCAAAGAAGCGATAATGGTTCCGTGCCGAATGTGTCACGCGAACCCAGTAAAACAGTTGGTTGCGAGTCGGAAGTGACAAGCCAACCCAGTAAAACAAGCGAACCCAGTAAAACACAAGACTTGCTCCAATATATTATTTTTTTCCTCAACTTTTGGTCACATGCTTAAAGGAGGGACAAAACTTTTTTTCCACCAAATTCTAATAAATAAAAATAACAACACCATGATTATTATTCCCTCCAACTTTTGGCTCCTTGTCTTAGGGGAATCAATGATTTTTGTTATTTTTTTTCTTTATCAACCAATACTCTTCATTTCATAATTATCAAAAAAACACAAGACTTGCTCCCATTTTTTTCTCTAAAGGATCAAATTCTTCAAGCATAAGGTAATAAAATCTTCATTTACCCCAACTCTATTTTTCTTCTCCAATCCTCAACCTTATACCTTCACCATCTAATCATGTTGAATCCTTTTTGTTGAGGTACTCCTAGAGAAATTTCTTGAAAAATTAGAGACTTAGAATTGACTACAAGCTTGAAGAGGAAATTCAAGACTACACATTATTAAGGTGAGAAAATTATTGTTTTATTATTTTCCTCTTGATAACATGAAGAATTAAATTTTGACTCAAGAATATGAATTTTTGGAGTTTAGGGGCTGACCTACATCATTTCAAGTTGAGGTTAGAGGCTTGAAGGAAAATTTCAATTTTTGAGACTACATTTTAGATCAACCCGAGAAACTACTACGAGGTGGGTGGAAAAATCCTTTCAACTTCTAGGTGTTTTACTTAAAATTGCATGTAGTATTTTGATTTTGAGAACTTGAGATATATATTATGTATTGCATGCTATTTTCTTGTATCAATATGGAAAAATTCTCAAGTGTTGCTAAAAAATGCGATTTATCGAAAAATAGGGCATACATGTACACTTTATTAATATACTTGATGAAATTTTGTATGAGAAGGATATGTATGTGTATGACTCTTGAAATTTATGTTTTGAATGATTTATAACCTGGACAAGTCGAGCATAATTGATTAAATTTTAACTTTTGGACTTAAAATGCAAAAATAGAAAGTTGGTGGACTTAATCGCAAGAAAATAAAACTTAAGGGATCCTCTGTAATTTTCGATTTTTGGGACTGAATTCAGGTTCAAAAATTATGTTTTGACATTTTAATAAAGTTTTAAGAGTTTTTAGATAAATAAAATCAACCCTTAAAAGCCCAAGGACTAGATTGTAAAATTTTAGAAGTTTAAGGGCTATTTTACAAATTTCGAAACTGTACCAGACCCTAATTTTAAAATTTGAAATTTTAACTCTTTAGGGACTGGAAATAACATATTTTAAGTGTATTCCAAAAATCCAAGTGTTTAGAGCTTGGAAAGTAATTTTATAAAAATTGAAGGACCAAATTGTAAAAGATTAAACTTGAGGACCAAAATACAATTTCCAGGACTTATGCAGTCCATGCACCTGGAAATACTAATTTAACTATAACATAATTATATCTTGGACCCAAGGTTCAAATTTCATAACAATTGGACCCCTAAAAGCCTTAAAGTCAATTATTTCAAAATGGGACAAAATGAGATTTTCAAAAGTTAAGGGACCTATACTTGCTTATTTTAAAAATTGCTTTTGTCCCAATATCCCATTGACCTTAGTGACGTTTACAAATGGAATCACAGTAAAAGCCCTTCCGGTTTGTGAGTTCGAATTATTTTAAAACTTAGAGCCCGAAATGACAATTTTAACAAATTTGGGGCCAATGTGAGAATTTTATAAAAACTCGACCTCCAAACTTTAAAAACCTGAATCTCTGAACAATTTAGAGAATTTAGGAACTGGCCTCATAATTTTTCAAGGTCGGGACATTTATTTATTTAACTTTTAACCCCAAAAGTAGTAATTTTTACAAAACGGAGCTAATTGTAAATTTTCTTTTTAATAAGGACCTAACTCCAATTATTTTTTTCTTTTAATGAAACAGCCCTGGACTCTCTGACTTTAATAATGAATTAAATGTTTTATTTTCTCAAAAATCCCTTATCTTATCGGATCGTCGGGACCGAATAATACACGATTGCAGGGCGACTTCCTCGCCTTGCGATTTCAAATCTATAACGGGACTTATGTTCCACCTAATCTTTCAAGATATCGAAGATTGCTTATCCTCCTGATAATTATCTTCATCCAAATAACTCCACCAACGCCATAATTGCCACTCGCGAGTTTTCGAAAACTTTCCTAAAATACTTCCCTGAATCAATGATACTCGACTGCCTGGTTGACTACCTGGTACTTACTTTCCTGTCTGAGTCAACTTGGTGTGTCGAGCTCACAATCGGAATGGATACGCCGGGATGGAACCGGCATCTCGGTTTGCTATTCACTCTCGGCCCCATCGCCCTAATCCCGCAACTGAGGGACGGAGTTTGTCCAAGGGAAGCGGATCATAGTACTTGAGGTATAATCATGATTATAAGGAATCCGAGCCTTGCAAGCTCCAATGTGGATTTTGTCTTTGCCTATGGAGCGATAAGGTGACAGGTCTTGGACCATCTTGAACGGGGAGTTACAGGGAAGAACAAAGGAATCGTTGTCTGATCCACACGATTCCGGAGTTAATCGGAATGATTGGTTGGCGCTACAAATCCGTACGCAACCGCTACTTGTATTGCATTGGTTGGCGCTACAAACCCTTACGCAACCTTTACTCGTTTGCATAGGATTGGCGTTACACTTAGTACGCAATCCTACCTGTCTTGCCTGAATCATAGTGATTGTGTGACCACGAACTATTTCTTAAACTGTATAAGTATATTAATATATATTTATCACGACGTTTGTGGACTATGTGTGAATACATGCATCATACCTCACGCGTTTTCATACAACCGTTTTCTCGCATTAACTATATACATCGCCACACTCTCACACGATCACCCCATCCACTGAGATTTATGTCTCATCCCCTCCTGGTTTTCTAACCTTTAGATGAGGAGTACGTTGAAGACGTCGAACCTACCACGGATGAATCCCATGCTCCGCCTGTCGTACTAGTTCCTATAATCATTGATGTCGAGCGATATTTTCTTTTGCTTTTGTTATTGTTGAACTCCTTCATTTCGTTTTTAGTTTGACCGTAAGTTTAAATTCGGATATTTTGATGGTTGTATTCGTATATTGTCGGACCTTGAGATGTAACTCGTACGTGTGTGTATTTTATTCCGCTGCATTAGACTCTTTTCACTTGGAGTTTTGTATCATTGGTTTAGACTGTTGGATTATTTCTGTTTAAGTGATTGATCGTGTGAAGCCCCGATTTTTCCGAACATATAATTGATCCTTATTGTCGTTTATGTATTTGATCGACTATTTTACCGCGTCACTTTGACGGGTAATTATTAATAATATATATATATATATATATATATTGTATTTTATTTCATTTTATTTAATTACTTGTGATCATGATCTTTATTAATTCTATTTCACATTTATGATCACTTGATTGATCATTATTACTATTTTTGTATTTATTAGTCACCTTAGAATTTTAAGAGACTATTTATTTTAGAGACTTTTACCTTATAGAATTAAGATTTTGATTTAGATTAAGTGATCATGAGACTTATAAGTGATCAAGGAAATCACTAGTTATTTTGGAGATTGATATATTTCATCTATTATCATCAAATCTGGGACAAAAAAAAATATGGAATTACCACAATGCCCTTATAATGGACGGCCATGATGATGATTTTGGAGTAAAAATATCATCCAACTCTTGTACATGTACACCTTATATTAGTCATCTTGTGTATAATTATACAATTAATTCAAACATTATACACATCATCTTATACATAAATTCTTTATTATTAATTTTGCCAACATGTTGGAAGTCTTCCAACATTCCCTCTCATTCCATACCTTGCCCATACCTTTGACCACCCTTTTGTCTCCATGCAAGAGACAAATTACAAGACACAAATTAATCAAAATTTTTCTCCCCCTCCCTCCATAGTGGACGGCAATTATGCCCAAAAATGAACCAATTTTGTTCATTTTCATCCAACATTTTAATCTCTCAAGCTAATTCTCCTCATTCTCTCTAACCTCTCTCTAAAATTCATTCACATCTTCAAACCCATTTTCATAACTCCAAGAACATCTTCTTCCTAACATCAAACATACTTCCTTTCTTCAAACATCCAAACCAAAACAAACAATCTTACCACTCAAAACTCAAAAATTCGAATACCCTCTTTCTCAATGTAAGAAATTTCACTCCTCAATTCAACTTAAATCCTTCCTACTCATCACCTTCTTCTTTTAACTTAAGTTTATATTTTGAATTTTGAGGTACTTAGAAGACCACTTGGAGACATGCATGCATGGTGATGAAACTTGAAGACTTGAAGAAGAACTAGTAGAGAATTTGGATTACAAGGTAAGAATTGGACACTAGAACCCTTCTTTCCTCTTCTTTCTATTTTTTTCAAATTTTAACACCCCTTTTTCATTTTTGAGAAATAGGGGCTGGCCTTAGGTGATTTTCGAGTTGAACAAAAAATTCCAAATTTAAAGCTTCAACTAGTCTCCAATCACCTACTACACAAGGTAAAGTGTAGTCTTTCTCATTTTCTTATCTCCTTCTTTTTCTCCTTAATTTTTCTCTCATTTTTCTAACTTCAAATTTTTGATATTTCTTGACTTAGGGGCTGACCTAAGTGACCTCCTCCAAAAATTGTGAAATTTATCCTTTTATTTCACAATTTTCCAATTTTAAGGTGGGTGAAAAAATACTTTCCAACTATTAGGTGTTTTTATTAAAATGCATGTAGAAATTTTGATCATGAGCCTTGAGATATATAATCTATGTATTGCATGTCAATTTTATGTATCAAATCATGAAAATTCTCAAGAGTTGCTCAAAATTGCTATTTATTGAATTTTAGGTGCATGCATGTGCAATTTAATGTTCTATTTGATGAATTCTTGTATGTATTGGATATGCATGTGTATAATCTTTAAAATCCATGTTTTGGATGACTTATAACCTGGACAAGTCGAGCATAATTGATTAAATTTCAATTTTGGACTTAAAAATGTAAAAATGGAAAGTTGGTGGACTAAATTGCAAGAAAATAAAAGTTAAAGGACCCCTCTGCAAATTTCGAATTTTGGGTCTGTACTCAGGTTCAAAAATGACTTTTGGACATTTTAATAAAGTTTTAAGAGTTTTAAGATAAATAAAATCAACCTTTAAAAGCCCAATGACTAGATTGTAAAATTTTGAAAGTTTAAGGGCCACTTTGCAAATTTTAAAACTGTACCAGACCTTAACTTTAAAATTTGAAATTTTTACTCTTAAGGTACTGGAAATGACATATTTTAAATGTATTCCAAAAATCCAAGTGTTTAGGGCTTGGAAAGTAAATTTTCTGAAATTGAGGGACTAATGTGTAAAATACTAAACTTGAGGACCTAAATGAAATTTCCAGGACTTATGCAGCCCATGCACCTGGAAATACTAACTTAATTATATTTTGGACCCAAGGTTCAAATTTCATAAAGGTTCAAATTTCATAACAATTGGACCTCTAAAAGCCTTAAAGGCAATTATTTCAAAATGGGACAAAAATGATATTTTCAAACGTTAAAGGACCTACACTTATTTCTTTTAAAAACTGCTTTTGTCCCAATATCCCACTAACCCTAGTGACATTTTCCAACTGGAATCACATTAAAAGCCCTTTCGGTTTGTGAGTTCCGATTATTTTAAACTTAAGGTCCGAAATGACAATTTTTACAAATTTGGGGCCAATGTGACAATTTTATAAAACCTCGACCTCAAAACTTTAAAACCTTGAATCTCTGGACAATTTGGAGAATTTAGGAACTGACCTCATAATATTTTAAGGTCGGATATTTATTTATTCAATTTTTAACCCCAAAAGTGTTGGTTTTTACAAATTGGGGCTAAATTGTAATTTTCTTTTATAAAGGACCTAACACAAATTATTTTTCCTTGTACTAAAATAGCCCTGGACCCTCTGACTTGGAGATTTAATTAAAATATTTTATTTTCCCAAAAACCCTTGACTTATCGGACCGATCTGACCGATTAATACCCGATCGCGGAGCGACTTCCTCGCCTTGCGATGTTGAATCTATAACGAGACTTATGTTCCACCTAATCTTTCAAGATATCGGAGGTTGCTTATCCTTCCAATAATCATCTTCATCCAAAAACTCCACCAACGCCATAATCGCCACTCGCGTTTTAAAATTTTCTCAATCGCTTCCCCTGAATCAATCATACTCATTCGCCTGGTTGATTGCGAACTCGTATTTACTTTCTGTTTGAGTCAACTTGGTGTGTCGAGCTCACAATCGGAATGGATACGTCGGGGATGGGAACCGGGCAGCTCGGCCGCTATTCCACTCTTCTCGCCCCATCGCCCTAATCCCCAACCGAGGGACGGAGTTTGTCCAAGGAAGCGGGTCGTAGTACTTGAGGTATAATCATGATTATGACAATCCGTGCCTAGCTAGCTCTCTTGTGGATTTGTCTTTGCCTATGGAGCGATAAGGTGACAGTCTTGACCATCTTGCTCGGGAGTTACAAGAAATAACGAAGGAATTGTTGTTCGATCCACACGATTAGGAGTTATCGGACCCGCTTGGTTGGCGCTACAAACCGATGACGCTGCCATTATTTGCCTTGCATGGGATTGGCGTTACATTTTTGACGCAATCCAACTACCTGTCTTGATCGAATCACATAGTGCTCGTGTGACCATGAACTGCATTTTCTTGAATCGTATAAGTATATTACTTAAATATATTTATCACGACGCTTGTGGATGTGTGTGAATTCATGCATCATACTCATGCGTTTTCATATAATCGTTGTTTTCTCGCATTAACTATATATCGCCACACTTGCACACGATCACCCCATCCACTGAGATTTATGTCTCATCCCCACCTGTTTTCTAACCTTTAGATGAGGACTTCGTTGAAGATACTGAACCGACCCTGGATTGAGCCCTTGTACTCCGCTTGTTGGATTTACTACTTCTTGTTGTTATTGACAGACTCATTTCTTTTGATTGTTGTTGGACTATTTTCTTTTCTTTTCATTCCGGTTTGTAACTGAAGGGCGTAGGACCCTTTGACTTTTAAGTTGTTATCGTTGGTTGATTTTCGAGGATGTAATTTGGATTATGGATTGTGGACTGTAAGTTGTGCTTGTTATTTTATTTCCACCGCTATTTTGACTCTGTTTCATTGGGTTCTCGATGTTATTCGTCTAGACTGTTTGGTTATTTGTATTTAAGTTGTGGATCGTCGTCGCGTTCCGTTTGGAGCGTGACAGATCGCCGTCGCGTCGCGTTTGGGGCGTGACATATAAAAATTCATAATTACTAAAATAATAATTTAAACTGGTTAATGCCTTTATAGGACCAGCTACCAACCAATTACCTAAAAGTCTAACCAATGATATAAGTGATCAAATGAGAAAAAAACACACCAACAAAAAGATGGCCTTTTTCCTAATTTTTATTTTCTATGGACATGCATTTATTGGTACTAGTAAGATATACACGTACTTTGCACGTAATCCTTGTGATATTTTTAATCTAATTACATTAAAAAATTAACTAAAGTCGAATAGTTTTTTGTATGTTTATTTTAAATATTGTTCACACTATAAAATGTATTTTAGTCTGAAATCATAATTTGATATACTCATGTCTAACATAAATAAAAACATAATAGATGAAACATAGATAAGACATATTAAACCCAAAAATACATGACAAGAGCATAAATAAAATTATCATAGAACTAAATCCAACTTAAACTAAAATAAACAAAATTAAGAGTAATATAACTGTGAAAGTTCTTTCATGAACTCGTGTTGTGTCAACTATTCTTGTCACCCCCAAACGTGACGCGACGACGATCAATCACTTAAACAGAAATAAACCCAACATTCTAGAAAACGATGCAACAATCCCAAGTGAAACAAGGTCTAAAGCAGCGGAAAAACTACAAGTACAACAAGATTACAATTACATCCCAACAACTTAATAGCTTACACCCGTAACTAGGAATAAAGTACACATCATATCACAAACTTAAGTGTCAAATGGGTCTTACGCCCTTCAATTACAAATTAATTTCAAAGGAAATAAAAAAGTCCAACATCGAAAAATAAAAGAAAATAGTCCAAAGAACATAGATAACGATAGGAAATGAGTTCAACGGGCGGAGCTCGAGAGTTCAATCCAAGGCGGGTTCACTTTCTTCGACAAAGTCATCTTCTAAGGTTAGAAAACGAGGGGGTGAGAGGAAATCTCGGTGGATGGGGTGATCGTGTGCAAGTGTGGCGATATATATAGTTAATGCGAGAAATTTAGTTGTATGAAAACGCGTGAGAGATGATGCATGAATTCACACACACCACAAGCGTCATGAAAAATATATTTATGTAATATACTTATACGATTTAAGAAAACGATTCGTGGTCACGCAGCACTATGGTTCAAGCAATCGGGGAGGATTGCGTACGGATTTGTAACACCAATCTATGCAAGGCAAGTAAGCGGATTTGCAGATGATTTATAGCGCCAACCTATGCAATACAAGTAGCGGTTGCGTCACGGATTTGTAGAGCCAACCAAACGAGTCCGATTAACTCCGGAATCGTGTGGATCGGACAGCGATTCCTTCGTTCTTCCTTGTAACTTCCCGAGTAAGATGGTCCAAGACAAAGACAAAATCCACAGTGGAGCTAGAAAGGCTCGGATCTGTCATAATCATGATTATACCTCAAGTACTACGACCCGCTTCCTCGACAAACTCCGTCCCTCGGGCCATGGGATTAGGGACGATGGGGCGGAAGAGTGGAATAGCAGCCGAGCCGCTGCCTTGCCCATCCCCGACGTATCCATTCCGATCGTGAGCTCGACACACCAAGTTGACTCAAGCAGAAAGTAAATACAAGTTCGTAGTCAACCAGGCAATGAGTATTATTAATTCAGGAAGCGAGCCAGAAAATTTTGAAAATTTAAGTAGTAGCAATTATGGCGTTGGTGGAGTTATTTGGATGAACATGATTATCGGGAGGATAATCAATCTTCAATATCTTGAAAGATTAGATGGAACATAAGTCCCATTATAGATTCAAATCGCAAGACGAGGAAGTTTGCCGCGCGATCGGGTATTAATCGGTCAAGGCGGTCCGATAAGTCAAGGGTTTTTGAGAAAATAAAATATTTTAATTAAGAATTGAAGTCAGAGGGTCCAGGGCTGTTTTAGTAAAAGGAAAATAATTTGAGTTAGGTCCTTGATAAAAAGAAAATTTATAATTTAGCCCCGTTTTGTAAAAACCAATACTTTTGGGGTTAAAAATTGAATAAATAAATATCCCGACCTTGAAAAATTATGAGATCAGTTCCTAAATTCTCCAAATTGTTCAGAGATTCAGGTTTTTGAAGTTTTGAGGTCGAGTTTTTATAAAATTCTCATATTGGCCCCAAATTTGTTAAAATTGCCATTTCGGGCTCTAAGTTTAAAATAATTGGAACTCACAAACCGAAAGGTATTTTAATGTGATTCCAGTTTTAAAATGTCAATAAGGTCAGTGGGATATTGGGACAAAAGCAATTTTAAAAAGAAGTAAGTATAGGTCCCTTAACTTTTGAAAATCTCATTTTTGTCCCATTTTGAAATAATTGCCTTTAAGGCTTTTAGGGGTCCAATTGTTATGAAATTTGAACCTTGGGTCCTAGATATAATTATGTTATAGTTAAATTAGTATTTCCAGGTGCATGGACTGCATCAGTCCTGGAAATCGTATTTTGGTCCTCAAGTTTAATCTTTTACAATTTGGTCCCTCAATTTTTATAAAATTACTTTCCAAGCTCTAAACACTTAGATTTTTGGAATACACTTAAAATATATTATTTCCAGTCCCTTAAGAGTTATAATTTAAAATTTTAAAATTAGGGTTTGGTACAGTTTCGAAAATTGCAAAATAGCCCTTAAACTTCTAAAATTTTACAATCTAGTCCTTGGGCTTTTAAGGGTTGATTTTATTTATCTAAAAACTCTTAAAACTTTATTAAAATGTCAAAACATAATTTTTGAACCTGAGTTCAGTCCCAAAAATCGAAAATTACAGAGGGGTCCCTTAAGTTTTATTTTCTTGCAATTAAGTCCACCAACTTTCCATTTTTGTATTTTAAGTCCAAAAATTAAAATTTAATCAATTATGCTCGACTTTTCCAGGTTATAAGTTATACAAAACATGGATTTCAAGAGTCATAAACATACATGTCCATTTCATACAAGCATTCATCAAGTACAACAATAAAGTGTACATGTATGTCCTATTTTTCGATAAATAGCATTTTCGAGCAACACTTGAGAAATTTTCCAACTTGATACAAGAAAATAGCATGCAATACATATATATATATATATATATATATATATATCTCAAGTGCTCAATAACAAAATACTACATGCATATTTTCAATTTAAAACACCTAGAAGTTGAAAGGATTTTTCCACCCACCTCGTAGTGTAGTTTCTCGGGTTGATTTAAAAATGTAGTCTTCTTTCTTGAATCTACTTCTTGACTCAAACTCTTGAAGATCAGCCCCTAAATGGTATCCAAACCATATTTTGGTGTTAAAATTAAAGTCTCAAGTCTAAAGAAAATATACTAGGACTAAATGGTTACTACTCACCTTAATGTCTTCAAGTAGTCTCAAAAATGGAAATTTTCCTTCAAGCCTCTAACCTCAACTTGAGATGATGTAGGTCAGCCCCTAAGCTCCAAAAATTCATATTCTTGATTCAAAATTTAATTTTCATGTTATCAAGAGGAAAATACTAAACCATAATTTTTCTCACCTTAAAAATGTGTAGTCTTGAATTTATTCTTCAAGCTTGTAGTCAAATCTAAGTCTCTAATGCTTCAACAAATTTCTCTAGGAGTACCTCAACAAGAAGGATTCAACATAATTAGATGGTGAAGGTATAAGGTTGAGGATTGGAGAAGAAAAATAGAGTTGGGAGAAATAAAAATTTTCTTACCTTATGTTTGAAGAATTTGATCCTTTAGAGAGGAAAATGGGAGCAAGTCTTGTGTTTTTATGATAATTATGAAATGAAGATTATTGGTTGATAAAGAAAAAAAAAATAACAAAAGTGATTGATTCCCTTAAGACAAGGAGCCAAAAGTTGGAGGGAATAATAATCATGGTGTTGTTATTTTTATTTATTAGAATTTGGTGGCAAGAAAGGTTTGTCCATCCTTTAAGCATGTGACCAAAAGTTGAGGAAAAATAATATATATATGTAAATATATATATACATATATAATTGTAGGTTGAAAAGAATATGAAACAACCTCCCCATTTATGGTAATTTTCGAAATTTTTTAAAAATATAAAAAAAATATATATTTTTTTTTTTAAAAAAATCGAAAGAAAATAAAAATTATAAATATCTATAATTAAATATTTAGATTTAAAAATTAAAGATGTGAAATAAGAATTACGTATTATTTCTTTTTTTTTTAAAAAACATTGATTGGGAAATTGGTTGAGATGAATTATAGAATAAGATGAAATATTAGGATAAGGATTGGAATGTACTCCTAAATTATTGGAGGTCTAATATTCCTAAAGTCGTAGTCATTCGATCAAGTATTAATACTAGAGGAAGAATATAAAATCATTAGGCTCGAAAACGAGAAAGGCGTAATTGATGTTGAAAGAAATAAATAAAAGTCGGGTCACGGTTCATTAATAATGTGTTTGTGATACATAGCCGAATAAATAATCACTACAACACCGTATCTCACGTTGTTAAAATTCGGGGCCTCACATTCACCCCTCCTTAAAAGAATTTGGTCCCCAAATTCTCTTCAGAACAACTCTGGATATTGATTCCTCATGTCTTCTTCCATCTCCCACTTGCGTCTTCATCTCGGTTGTGGTTTCGCCATACCACTTTAACCATCGGGATCTCTATTACGCAATCGACGATTCTGTTTGGTCAATGATCCGGATTGGTTTTCGATGTAGGATAAATTTTCCATCAGAGGAGGAGTATCTTGGGTGATGATATGCTTGGGATCTGGTTGATATTTCTTTAACCTCGATACATGGAATACATCGTGCATTCCCGCATACTGTGCTGGTAACTCGAGTCGGTAGGCTAACTTCCCGATCCTCTGCAAAATCTTGTATGGTCCAACATATCTCAGGCTCAACTTGCCTCTTTTCTTCGGATTGATCAATCCTTTCCGTGGAGAGAGTCTAAGAGATACTTCATCTCCGGCTTCAAATTCCAAGTCATTTCTCCTCTTGTCTGCATAACTCTTTTGGCGGCTTTGAGCTGTGCGGATCCGTTCCTTGATCAGCTTGACCTTTTCCATGGCCTCCGAACTAAGTCGACCTTTGGAATCGAGGGCGACTTTTGTTTCTCTTTTGGAGTCCATTGGTCATCAATCTCCCAGTGTAGTGGAGATCTACACTTTCGTCCGTACAAGGCTTCGTAGGGAGCCATCCCAATTGTGGCCTGATAGCTGTTATTATAGGTGAACTCGGCCAATGGTACATCTCAATCCCAACTTCCTTGAAATCCAACGTGCGTGCTCGCAAAGATATCTTCCAGGGTTTGAATCGTTCGCTCAAACTGGCCATCAGTTTGTGGATGTGTTGTTGTGTTGAAACTTAGCGAGGTACCCAATTCCTCGTGCAAGCACTTCCAGAATCTAGAGACAAATCTCAGGTCTCTGTCTGACACAATGTCGACTGGCACTCCATGCAGTCAAATGATCTCTCGGATATAAATCTGCGCGAGTTTCTGCAAGATGTCGGTTTTCTTCATGGGTAAGAAGTGTGCAGATTTCGTGAGTCGATCTACGACTACCCATATAACATCATGGCCTCCTCTGGTCCTTGGTAGATCCGTCATGAAGTCCATCGTTATATGTTCCCATTTCCACTCGGGAATTCTCAACGGTTGTAATAAACCAGATGTCGTTGGTGTTCTGCTTTTACTCGTTGACAAGTCAAACATCTCGCAACGAACTCCGCTACCTGGTTCTTCTTGTTTATCCACCAATAATTCCGTTTCAAGTCCTTATACATCTTGTTTCCTCCAGGATGTATAGTGTATTTCGAACGGTGTGCCTCTGCGAGGATTCTATTCCTAATCCGCTCGTCACTCGATACACAAACTCGATTTTTAGAATCTAATAATTCCATCTTCATGTACCGAGAATTCTGAACTCTCTACCTTAAGTATCTTCTCTTTAAGTTTTTGAAGGTGCACGTTTGTTCCCTGTGTTTCCTTGATCTCGTTCAGCAGATCGGGTTTAACCAAAATGTTAGCACATGAAATATGAGTATTGGTTCTCGTCGGATTCCAAGTGCTCAGCTCTTATAATGATTTCCACTCTCGAATCATTAGTCTGGCTAAACTCGCCTTTCTACTCAAGGGTTCAGCTACTACGATAGCTTTCCCGGGATAGTATTGAATGTCAAAGTGATAGTCCTCAGTTAACTCCATCCATCTCCGTTGCCTCAGATTGAGGTCTTTCTGAGAGAATAGATACTTCAAGCTCTTGTGATCTGTGAAAATCGTGAATGTTGCTCCGTAGAGACAGTGCCTCCATTTATTTAACGCGAATATTGTTGCTGCCAATTCCAAGTCATGCGTTGGGTAATTGGCTTCATACGGCTCGAGTTTCTGTGATGCATAAGCAATGAGCTTTCCTTCCTGCATGAGTATTGTTCCTAGCTTTCCTTTGATGCATCACTTTAGACGACAAAGTTTTCTGTTCCCTTTGGAGGGCTGAGACCGGAGTCAGAGTGAGTCATTTCTTCAGCTCTTGAAACTAGCCTCACACTTGTCATTCCACACAAACTTGACTTGCTTTCCTGGGTTAGTCGAGTGAGTGGTCCCTATCTTGGAGAAATCCTGGATAAATCTTTGATAATATCCAGCTAGTCCTAAAAACTTCGATCTCAATTCTGACTCGGGTTGTTTCCATTCAACCATATGCGTACCTTCAAGGGTCTACGACGATCCCGTGTCGGATATTATGTGTCCAAAGAATGCGGCTTCACTAAGCCAAAATTCGCACTTGCTTTGAATTTGGCATACAAACTTGTGCTCGTAGTATCTCCAAAACAATCTTCGATGATGACGCTTCATGCTCTTCTCTAGACTTAGAGTATACGAGTATGTCATCAATGAATATCACTACGAATTGATCCAAATAAGGTTGAAAGACTCAATGCATCAGATCCATAAACGATCTTGGTGCATTCGTCAGACCGAAAGGCATCACTACAAACTCGTAGTGTCCATATCTTGTTTGAAATGTCGTTTTGGAAACGTCTTCTTCACGGGTTTTCGGTTGATAATATCCTTGTTGTAAATCAAACTTCGAGTACACCGTCGCTCCTTGAAGTTGATCAAATAGTTCGTCTATCCTCGGGAGGGGATATTTAGTGGTAACATCTAGTCGAGATCGTATAATAGTCACATCCTTAATGTATCTTATCCGTGATACCTAAACCACAAGTCAAATTCCCTTACTTAAGCTTGTGTAGGTACTTGAGAATGAATAACACAAGGGTATTATCATTGATCAATATACTTAGTGATTCCCCTACTATCATTTTCCCCAAAGTAATATCATTAGGCATCTAGATTCCATAAAGTATCTTATAATCAAATCATATACTGTTAAGTGATAACTATATATCCTTCAAGTCTCATCATATCGGAGCATTATAACTTCCAAATTAAGAAATTTCTAAATCACCTAACGTCCAAATATAGGAATATCCGGATATCTTAACACTATAACAACCCTAAAGAGTTCAAATATTCATCCAAGATTCAACTTAGGTCATCTAGTAGTGGCACCTAATCGAAGGTCAGAGGAACCTATCCTGGGTCAGCACGGTGTAAGTTTCCATCTTACTAGCCGAGCTCTGATATCATAACTGTCACGCCCCAAATGTGATGCGACGACGATCAATCACTTAAACAGAAATAAACCCAACATTCTAGAAAACGATGCAACAATCCCAAGTGAAACAAGGTCTAAAGCAGCGGAAAAACTACAAGTACAACAAGATTACAATTACATCCCAACAACTTAATAGCTTACGATCGTAACTAGGAATAAAGTACACATCATATCACGACTAAGTGTCAAACGGGTCTTACGCCCTTCAATTACAAATTAATTTCAAAGGAAATAAAAAAGTCCAACATCGAAAAATAAAAGAAAATAGTCCAAAGAACATAGATAACGATAGGAAATGAGTTCAACAAAGCGGAGCTCGAGAGTTCAATCCAAGGCAAAGTTCACTTCTTCGACAAAGTCATCTTCTAAGGTTAGAAAACATGAGGGGGTGAGACAGAAATCTCGGTGGATGGGGTGATCGTGTGCAAGTGTGGCGATATATATAGTTAATGCGAGAAATTTAGTTGTATGAAAATTGAGAGATGATGCATGAATTCACACACACGATCCACAAGCGTCATGAAAATATATTTATGTAATATACTTATACAGCTTTAAGAAAACAGATTCGTGGTCACGCAGCACTATGGTTCAAGCAATGAGGATTCCGTACGGATTTGTAACACCAATCCTATGCAAGGCAAGTAAGCGGTTTGCACGGATTTTAGCGCCAACCAAACGGGTCCGATTAACTCCTAATCGTGTGGATTGGGACAAATGCGATTCCTTCGTTCTTCCTTGTAACTTCCCGAGTAAGATGGTCCAAGACTGTCACCTTATCGCTCCGTAGGCAAAGACAAAATCCACAGTGGAGCTAGCAAGGCTCGGACCGTCATAATCATGATTATACCTCAAGTACTACGACCCGTTTCCCTTGGACAAACTCCGTCCCTCGCCATTTGCGGGAATAGGACGATGGGGCGGAATAGTGGAATAGCAGCCGAGCTGCGCCTTGCCCATCCCGACGTATCCATTCCGATTGTGAGCTCGACACACCAAGTTGACTCAAGCAGAAAGTAAATACAAGTTCGGTAGTCAACCAGCAATGAGTATTATTAATTCAGGGGAAGTAGATTCAGAAAATTTTGAAAATTTAAAGTAGCAATTATGGCGTTGGTGGAGTTATTTGGATGAACATGATTATCGGGAGAATAAGCAATCTTCGATATCTTGAAAGATTAGGTGGAACATAAGTCCCATTATAGATTCAAATCGCAAGACGAGGAAGTCGCCCGCGATCGGTATTAATCGGTCCAAGGCGGTCCGATAAGTCAAGGGGTTTTGAGAAAATAAAATATTTTAATTAAGAATTGAAGTCAGAGGGTCCAGGGCTGTTTTAGTAAAAGGAAAATAATTTGAGTTAGGTCCTTGATAAAAAGAAAATTTACAATTTAGCCCCGTTTTGTAAAAACCAATACTTTTGGGGTTAAAAATTGAATAAATAAATATCCCGACCTTGAAAAATTATGAGATCAGTTCCTAAATTCTCCAAATTATTCAGAGATTCAGGTTTTTGAAGTTTTGAGGTCGAGTTTTTATAAAATTCTCATATTGGCCCCAAATTTGTTAAAATTGTCATTTCGGACTCTAAGTTTAAAATAATTGGAACTCACAAACCGAAAGGGATTTTAATGTGATTCCAGTTGTAAAATGTCACTAAGGTCAGTGGGATATTGGGACAAAAGAAGTTTTAAAAAGAAGTAAGTATAGGTCCCTTAACTTTTGAAAATCTCATTTTTGTCCCATTTTGAAATAATTGTCTTTAAGGCTTTTAGGGGTCCAATTGTTATGAAATTTGAACCTTGGGTCCTAGATATAATTATGTTATAGTTAAATTAGTATTTCCAGGTGCATGGACTGCATAAGTCCTGGAAATTGTATTTTGGTCCTCAAGTTTAATCTTTTACAATTTGGTCCCTCAATTTTTATAAAATTACTTTCCAAGCTCTAAACACTTGGATTTTTGGAATACACTTAAAATATGTTATTTCCAGTCCCTTAAGAGTTAAAATTTAAAATTTTAAAATTAGGGTCTGGCACAGTTTCAAAAATTGCAAAATAGCCCTTAAACTTCTAAAATTTTACAATCTAGTCCTTGGGCTTTTAAGGGTTGATTTTATTTATCTAAAAACTCTTAAAACTTTATTAAAATGTCAAAACATAATTTTTGAACCTGAGTTCAGTCCCAAAAATCGAAAATTACAGAGGGGTCCCTTAAGTTTTATTTTCTTGCAATTAAGTCCACTAACTTTCCATTTTTTGTATTTTAAGTCCAAAAATCAAAATTTAATCAATTATGCTCGACTTGTCCAGGTTATAAGTCATACAAAACATGGATTTCAAGAGTCATAAACATACATGTCCATTTCATACAAGCATTCATCAACTACAACAATAAAGTGTACATGTATGTCCTATTTTTCGATAAATAGCATTTTCGAGCAACACTTGAGAAATTTTCCAACTTGATACAAGAAAATAGCATGCAATACATATATATATATATATATATCTCAAGTGCTCCATAACAAAATACTACATGCATATTTTCAATTTAAAACACCTAGAAGTTGAAAGGATTTTTCCACCCACCTCATAGTGTAGTTTCTCGGGTTGATTTAAAAATGTAGTCTTCTTTCTTGAATCTACTTCTTGACTCAAACTCTTGAAGATCAGCCCCTAAATGGTATCCAAACCATATTTTGGTGTTAAAATTAAAGTCTCAAGTCTAAAGGAAATATACTAGGACTAAATGGTTACTACTCACCTTAATGTCTTCAAGTAGTCTCAAAAATGGAAATTTTCCTTCAAGCCTCTAACCTCAACTTGAAATGATGTAGGTCAGCCCCTAAGCTCCAAAAATTCATATTCTTGATTCAAAATTTAATTTTCATGTTATCAAGAGGAAAATACTAAACCATAAATTTTTCTCACCTTAAAAATGTGTAGTCTTGAATTTACTCTTCAAGCTTGTAGTCAAATCTAAGTCTCTAATGCTTCAAGAAATTTCTCTAGGAGTACCTCACAAGAAGGATTCAACATAATTAGATGGTGAAGGTATAAGGTTGAGGATTGGAGAAGAAAAATAGAGTTGGGAGAAATAAAAATTTTCTTACCTTATGTTTGAAGAATTTGATCCTTTAGAGAGAAAAATGGGAGCAAGTCTTGTGTTTTTATGATAATTATGAAATGAAGATTATTGGTTGATAAAGAAAAAAAAAATAACAAAAGTGATTGATTCCCTTAAGACAAGGAGCCAAAAGTTGGAGGGAATAATAATCATGGTGTTGTTATTTTTATTTATTAGAATTTGGTGGCAAGAAAGGTTTGTCCATCCTTTAAGCATGTGACCAAAAGTTGAGGAAAAATAATATATATATGTAAATATATATATATATATATACATATATAATTGTAGGTCTTGAAAAGAATATGAAACAACCTCCCCATTTATGGTAATTTTCGAAATTTTTTAAAAATATAAAAAAATATTTTTTTTTAAAAAATCGAAAGAAAATAAAAATTATAAATATCTATAATTAAATATTTAGATTTAAAAATTAAAGATGTGAAATAAGAATTACGTATTATTTCTTTTTTTTAAAAAAAAAAATTGATTGGGAAATTGGTTGGGATGAATTATAGAATAAGATGAAATATTAGGATAAGGATTGGAATGTACTCCTAAATTGTTGGAGGTCTAATATTCCTAAAGTCGTAGTCATTCGATCAAGTATTAATACTAGAGGAAGAATATAAAATCGTTAGGCTCGAAAACGAGAAAGGCGTAATTGATGTTGAAAGAAATAAATAAAAGTCGGGTCACGGTTCATTAATAATGTGTTTGTGATATATAGCCGAATAAATAATCACTACAACACCGTATCTCACGTTGTTAAAATTCGGGGCCTCACAATTCTCTTGTTATATTTGGGTGATTGTCACTATCTTCTTCTTACTTGACGTTGGGGAATTTTTAGCATATTTATTTTCTAAATTTTGGGTAGTAGTTCCACCATCACTTATAATTTGAATCTCACTACCATGCCTATTAAGGTTAAAAATATGTCATCAGAAGAAATTGAAAGCAATTGGATAAAATTATAATAAGTGAAATCATACTAAATAAGGAATCAGGATATGGTTACCTTATTAAATTGACGGGAAAATTGCAAAAATAGTTTCATAATTTATGGTCATTCGCATTTAAGTCCCATAAGTTTTAAAGTTTGCGTCTAGATCTCATATGTTTGTGGCCTTTTCGTATTTTTGTTCCCATAAGTTTTAGTATAGTGCAATTTTAGTCTTCTAAATTCTTAGTAGTTGCAATTTTGGTCCTCATGGGCTATTTTATACTTTCTTAATCCCCAAAATACCCTTATTTGTGCAAATGACTAATTTGGCTAAGTCTTGGTTCAAAAATTGGTGAGGATCGTGGGTTAGGTCTGAATATCACTTTCGCCCCGCTGGTACACCTCCCCCAGCGCCCCACCTATTATTTTAATATATTTAAATTATATTTTTCATATAATATATATTATAACATAATTTTAATTTTTTTAATATTATATATATAGCATTTATAAATTGAAAATGACAACTTTTGTAAAGAATATTCAAAAATATATTAAAAATAAATAATTTTTCTCTTTTTTTTCTTTTTCCTATTTATGTTAATTTAATTTCGGTCGAGGGTCGCCACGTCCTGTTCTAAGGACGGGGCGAGTCTGCGTCGTTTTAGACAATATTTTTAAACACAAACCGGACATCGAACTGGACTATACTAGGTCAATGGGTCACTGGATCGATCAGTTAAACTGTTCTAATAAAATCGTTGGATCCATATACATACACACACATATATATATATATATATATATATATATATACAAATATAAAAAAATAACAAATGCAAATAAATTTAATAAATTAATTTTTTGACTTAATAAATTTAATAAATTATAATATCCAAATATACTTATAAATCGAATACAAGGAAAACTTATATATAATTTACCATTTTCATTCAGTTGTCGTGATAAAATAAAGAAAAATTTACTTAAAAGAATTGAATTGGGTTAACCAGGTCACCGGGTTCCGAATTTTTTAACTGGGTTTGACTAGGTGGCGATGATTTTTTAGCCACGCAATTTTAATTTAGAACCAGGTCGAACATATGACCGGTTCACGGTTAAACCCGTCAAACCCGCAGGTCCGGTACGGGTATCAAAACATTGGTTTTAGATACTCCCCCTACCCTGCCTCATTACCATTCCTAGTAAAAACGCATGGCCTAGTCCAACCCAAAAATTCATTTTGTGTATTGATATTGTCGGGTCGGACCAAATCGGGCCCATGGGTCTATCCGGCCGGAACAAACAACCTCGGATTTTTTTGGAGCTAGAAAATTGCAGCTCAACTAGGTCCAAACCCCGGGAAGTTGGGCCGACCCAACGGTCGGGCTAGATTTTGCAATCTCTAATATGAATATATTGGGTCTAGTTGTGATATCTCATATGGCGTGTTGTACTTTTTTGCCTTTTAGCCTAATTTTTGTAATTGGTCGAAATTGCCACCTCCAAAAAAATAAGGACTAGAATTGCTTGCTTGTAAAAGTTACGGGACTAAATTGCTATTTTTTGCTATAAGGTTATAATGGTCACGGACTAAACTCCTATTTTACAAAGTTACAGGACTAAAATGCGAATGACAATAACTTATGGGAGTAAATTTTCAATTTTCTCTTAAATTTATTGACACTCTTTTAGCAAATATATGAAGATCTCAAGTTGTCTATTTCCTAATCTTGGGGACTAAATTTACAAGGCAACTTGTGTCACGCCCAAATTTCATGATCAAAATAACACCCAATTACAATAGAATATCATCAAATATGGTACAACCCAAATATTCAAAATTTAGGCTTATCAAGAGCTATTATCTAACCACAAACAACTAGAACCCATAAATACAATGGAACTCTACAAATCTTTAACATGTAGAGTTACAAGTCACCGAACCCGTACAAAATAAAATAGTTACAAAGTTCAAGTGTTGACGGACAAGTCTATTAGAAGGAACCTGCTAGGTCGGGTCAATCCTGGTCTGGACGTCTCATGCTGGTCTCGTATATAAATGGCTGAAAGAAGAGGCAGATGTAGAGGTAGGCCACGTAAAAACCAAAGGTACGAGCCATACCAACCGCAAGAGAGAGCTGCGGTTCCAGAGGATCTGCCACCCCCTCACCCTGTAGATGAAGAAAATCTCAATACTCAGGTGCTACAACAATTGCTGGTGTTCTTGCAACAAAATAATCAGCAAAACCAACAGAATGTAGGCCCAGTTGTTGAGACTCATGATAGAATTCTCGAAAGATTTCTACGACTAGATCCACCAATATTCCATGGTGAACCAGACGATATGAGGGCAGAGCAATGGCTGGATAAAATGGAAAGTATCCTGACCGTTTTACATTATAACGAGGAACAAAAACTTATGTTAGTAGTTTTCCGATTAGAAGTTGCGGCTAGGGATTGGTGGCGAGTCGTCGATGAAAGGTGGAATAGAATGGGAACTGAAAGAACGTGGGAAAACTTTGTTCAAGAATTTAGGAAGCAGTATATTCCAAGAGTAGTTCGTGAGACTCGTAGAGACGAATTTCACCGTCTACGACTGGGTTTGATGATCGTAACTCAATATGAAGCAGAATTTCATCGATTATCCAAATACGCTCCTGGATCAGTACAAGAAGAAGAAGATAGACTCTATAAATTTACTCGAGGTTTGCGTCCTGAGATTCAAAGACAGTTATTAGCAATAAGAATGAATACCTATGATGAAGCTGTGGAGGCGGCAGCTCAGGTAGAAAGTGGGCTAAGTCGATTAGAACCTCAGCCGAGAGGAAACTTCAACCCTCCGAGTAAATCGTTCAGATGACAGACATCAAAGATGCCGCAACCATACCAGAAAAGAGGGCCTACCACATATGCCGATAAAGGAAAACAAGTCCAATCACCCGTGTGTGCATACTGTGGGAGAAGTGGACATACCGTAGAGAAATGCTGGAAGAAGCTTGGAAACTGTCTAAGGTGCGGCAGTGATAAACATCAGTTGAGGGAGTGCCCAATAGTGAGACAAGCTAATGCTAACCCAACTTCTATTACAAAACAAGGCGGCAAAAGTGGAACCCGACCTAAGGTGGCAGGACGAGTCTTTGCCTTAGCTGGACAGGAGGCACCAGAATCAACAGACGTGGTGGAAGGTACGCTCCTCATATCTGGACACATTGCCAAAGCCTTAATAGATCCAGGATCTACGCATTCACTTGTTGCACCACATTTTATACGCAATTTAAATGCTTGCATTGAGCGACTGCCTTACTCGTTGGAAGTGGCAACACCAATAGGGGATAGTCAAATAAGCGTCGTGTTTCGTGGATCGTGATATTAAAATTGAACAGGATAATTTTCCAGTTGACTTAATTGTGTTACCTATCTTAGAATACGATGTTATTTTGGGAATGGATTGGTTAGCTCGATATCATGCATGCATGGACTGTCGAACTAAGAAAGTCAAATTATGTGTGCCTGGACAACCAGTAGTGGAGTTGACTGGGGAGGCGCGAATTCCAGTAGCCCCTATCATTTCAGCTATTAGGGCCAGAAAGGCCCTAGCCAAAGGAGCACAGGGATATATAGCATACTTAATGAATAAATCAGGGGATCAGAAGGAGATAAGTGAAATACGCAGAGAGTGTCGAATATTGGATGTATTTCCCCAAGAACTCACCTCATTACCACCAGATCGGGAGATCGAATTCACGATTGAGATCCTACCAGGAACATCACCAATAGCTAGGACGCCGTATCGGATGGCACCGCTTGAATTGTAGGAATTGAAAACTCAATTACAAAAGCTGTTGAAACTAGGATTCATTCGACCTAGTACTTCCCCCTGGGGAGCTCCTGTGCTATTTGTGAAAAAGAAGGATGGAACATTGCGATTGTGCATCGATTATCGAGAGCTTAACAACGTCACTATCAAGAACAAATACCCTCTACCCCGAATCGACGAGTTGTTTGATCAACTTCAAGGAGCCAAGGTGTACTCCAAGCTAGATTTACAGCAAGGTTATCATCAATTGAAGAAAAAGGATGCAGACATATCAAAAATGGCTTTTCAGACTAGATATGGACACTACGAATTTGTAGTAATGCCATTTGGTTTGACCAATGCCCCTGCAGCATTCATGGATTTGATGCATCGGGTATTCAGCCCATACTTAGATCAATTTGTAGTTATTTTTATTGATGATATTCTTATATACTCCAAAACCGAAGTGGAACATGAGACTCATCTAAGAGTTGTACTAGAAACGCTACGACAACATAAGTTGTACGCCAAATTTAGTAAATGTGAGTTTTGGCTCAACGAAGTGGCCTTTTTAGGTCATGTCATTTCTGGTGATGGGATCGCGGTGGATCCCTCAAAGGTGCAGACAGTGCTTGATTGGAAGCGGCCGGAAACCATCACGGAAGTCAGAAGCTTTTTGGGTCTTGCAGGATACTATCGTAGATTTATTAAAGATTTTTCTAAAATTGCTTCACTTACCCGATTGACTCAAAAGCAGGTGAAATACGTGTGGGATGAGCAATGTGAAACGAGTTTTCAGGAGTTAAAGAAAAGACTCACTACTGCACCTGTACTGGCCCTCCCTGAAGGGCTAAAGAATTTCGTGGTGTATAGTGATGTGTCGAGAGAAGGACTTGGTATTGTACTAATGCAAAATGGTAAAGTGGTTGCTTATGCTTCTCGTAAACTTAAGCCCTATGAAGCAAACTATCCTACACATGACCTCGAATCGGCAGCTATCGTTTTTGCGTTAAAAAAATGGCGACATTACTTGTATGGGGCGCGAATTTACGTTTTTCGATCATAAGAGCCTCAAATATCTTTTTCTCAAAAGGAGTTGAATTTAAGACAAAGAAGATGGGTTGAGCT
The DNA here is from genome assembly GCA_016081115.2 of Rehmannia glutinosa. Lineage (NCBI taxonomy): Eukaryota > Viridiplantae > Streptophyta > Magnoliopsida > Lamiales > Orobanchaceae > Rehmannia > Rehmannia glutinosa. Next base: position 17,791,096 of record CM071936.1, read on the forward strand.
ATTAGAAGACTATCACTTTGATATACAGTATCACCCGGGTAAGGCCAATGTGGTCGCAGATGCCTTGAGTAGAAAAACTCAAATTGCTAGGTTAATGATCCGAGAATGGCATTCCTTAGAAGAATTGAGTTATTGGAATCCTACGATAGTAGAAACTCGACTCGTATGTGCCAACTTATCCTTAAAATTAAATTTATTAGAGGAGATTCGAGAGTTGCAACGAAGGGATGACAAATTTAAGGGATTAGTGGAGAAAATACTACAAGGCGAAAAACCTGATTTTCATATGGGAGAAGATGGAATTGTGAGGTTCAAAAACAGAATCAGATACCAAATGATGCAATCTTTGAAGGATAAAATCCTAACTGAAGCCCATCGCTCGAAATACACTATCCACCCTGGTGGCAACAAGATGTATAAAGGCCTGAAGAAACACTTCTGGTGGGTGAATATGAAGAATCAAGTAGCGGAGCATGTAGCGAAATGTTTAACGTGTCAACGGGTAAAAAGGTGAACATCGAGACCTTCGAGATTGTTACAACCATTAGCAATCCCCGAGTGGAAATGGGAGAAGATCACCATGGACTTTATAACAGATCTACCTAGGACCCGGGGTGGGCAGGACACTATTTGGGTGATCGTAGATCGATTAACAAAATCTGCTCATTTCCTACCTGTTCGAAAAACAGATAGCTTGCAAAAATTAGCTCAAGTCTATATAAAAGAGATCGTTAGATTACATGGAATTCCGATAGATATTGTTTCAGATAGAGACCCAAGATTCGTTTCTCGGTTCTGGAAATGCCTTCATGAAGGATTGGGAACAAAATTGAGCTTCAGCACCGCGGCACACCCTCAGACAGACGGACAATCTGAAAGAACCATTCAAACCCTCGAAGATATGCTAAGGACATGTGCACTGGACTTTTCAGGTAACTGGGAGGTACATCTTCCGTTGGCGGAATTTGCTTACAACAATAGCTATCAAGCGACTATAGGCATGGCACCTTACGAAGCTCTATATGGAAGAAAGTGTAGATCTCCAGTATATTGGGAAATTAAAGACAGGTGGACTCCAAAGCAAAAGCGAGACTTGCAGTCAACAATTCCAAAAGTAGATCTAGTTCAAGATGCGATTGATAAGGTACAACTCATTAAGGAAAGGATTCGAACCGCTCAAAGTCGCCAGAAGAGCTACGCAGACAATCGGAGAAAAGAGCTGGAATTTGAAGTTGGTGATAAAGTTTTTCTACGACTTTCCCCAAGGAAAGGACTAATTCGAGCCAAGAAAGGCGGAAAACTAAGTCCGCGCTATGTGGGACCTTATCGAATTCTAGAGAGAATTGGAAAACTGGCGTATCGTCTAGAACTTCCAAGCGCATTGGCAGGAATGCACAACGTATTTCACGTTTCTCGACTGAAGAAGTATCATCCCGACCCAGAACACGTACTCAAAGAAGAATTACCTGAAGTCCGAGAAGATTTATCATATATTGAACGACCACTTCGGATTATTGATCAACAAATCAAAGAATTGCGCAGGAAGCGAATTCCGTTAGTAAAAGTTATATGGCAACGCCACGATAAACCTGAAGACGCTACTTGGGAACTAAAAGAGAAATAAAATAAAAATAAACCTGGACTCACAAAACATACTACCACTTTTGGAATCTAAATATTGAAGTTCCTTGTATTATAATAAGGTACAAATAATACATAAATGATTATGCCATTTTGTGCAGAAGATGAGATCGAACCTGACAACTAGGACTTGCATCTTGCATCACCATTGTGCACATCATTAAGGCGATCTTTAAGTGAAGGTGGGCAAAATATTATTTTTTTTAAATAAAATTAGGTTTGCTTGCATTTTATAAATTTCATGACATTAACTATTCCTGAATTTCACGACATTAAGCAATTGCATAATTTCACGATATACATTATTTTCATGAAGTTCACAATATAAGATTGTTCTATGATTATGTTTTTTGTTTCTTCCAAAATAATTTCGTTTATTAAAGAATACATAAAGTATATCATTCATGGTGTCAAATTGCATATTCATTTGCATTTTAACTATTGCAACTGCTTGACTCGGCCTTTAGCCTAAAAAATGTCACTTTGACAAAAATATTGACCGACTGAGTCCACTGCAGTGTGGGTAGGTTAGACAACGGATCGAACAGGTTGCCTGTGATCCTGTTTGACTATTCATTTACCTACTCCCACTTTCGGGTAGAAGGCCAGAGACGCGTGTAACTTGGATCGTAGAACGGTATATTCATGAATATGACGATCTCTGGGCAAAAGCCCATAGCTAAAGAGACGTCGAGCCTAGTGGGAGGGATAAGGTGACTGGGCTTCGGCCAAATATTATTGGGAGCAATAAGGAGAATGGACAGGGTCAGTGTCCGATCAACACCGATCCTACGTTTCTTGTTCCGGGCTGACGGATTGGTGACGATCGCTTGTATTAAAGAAACTTTATTTTAAATCCAGATATCTATTACTTGTTTTCAAAAACTGAGATATCTATGATTCTTGTGAAAAACAAAACATTTCCTATACTAGATTGATTATAGCATAACGTGATTTGCATCATTGCTAGCATTAAAAATTGATTGAGAATTATTGAATCGAGCTATGTTATCTATCATTGCATTTAATGAATTTGTGCACCATTGTCATGCATACATGAATAACTTTTTGGAACACTAAGTACTCTCAGCCGAAAAGGAAAATATTTTAGCTTTTCAATACTGCATTCCCCTACCCCAACCTACTGAGCTCGTTTGGCTCACCCCACGATTTTATAAAACTTTTCAGTGACCAAACATTTTGAGATCGACGAGACCAGCATGAGACGTCCAGACCAGGATTGACCCGACCTAGCAGGTTCCTTCTAATAGACTTGTCCGTCAACACTTGAACTTTGTAACTATTTTATTTTGTACGGGTTCGGTGACTTGTAACTCTACATGTTAAAGATTTGTAGAGTTCCATTGTATTTATGGGTTCTAGTTGTTTGTGGTTAGAGAATAGCTCTTGATAAGCCTAAATTTTGAATATTTGGGTTGTACCATATTGGATGATATTCTATTGTAATTGGGTGTTATTTTGATCATGAAATTTGGGCGTGACAACTTGAACTTTATAAACACTGAAAACAATTGTGAATAAAATTAGTAATATAAACGAATATATATTGAGGGGTTACAAAACAGATTTTGTAGTTAAGCAAGATGCAAAAGTACAATAAAAAACTATGCTTCTAGATAACTATTCAACATTTAACATTATACTTTAAAATAATTTAACTGAGTATGACCATCACAAGTATTAAATTATTTTTTGTTTAACTATTTCTATAAAGAATCTTCTTTCACGTTACCAGATTGTTAGGTATTTGAACTTTGTGCTACAATCGGTCTACTTTGATTTAATGAAAATAAAGCTACACACTACTATGTAAGTAATAATTATTTGTATCAGCACTCAAAGGTTATTTATGCATAACACACATTTAGTCCCCATATTTCCTCTTTCATTGTAAATACTGAAACTCTCTAAAGAGTGCAATATATAATTGATTTGGACAAAATGTAGTTGAATTAAATTGGCACCAATATTCGAGATTGTACATGTTTGTCTTTGAGTTTTATTAATTATTATAGCAAAACAAAGTTTAATTGGAAATTGTTTACATTTGAATTGATATAGATAACCCTATTTTTTAACGGGAAAACACATATCATTCTTATAATTTATACACAATCTATTTGATGGGTTCAAATTTCTCAAAGAAATATTGGGTGATTCACATGAATTGTATTTCAATATATATATATATATATATATATATATATATATATATAGGGATTGGTTCAAATGAGACCAATCCCTTTAGGTTAATCCATAAGAACACTTATGGACTCTTGATTTAAAATTTTGGATGGTGTAGATCATTTTAGTTAATTTAGGCATATAAGGGTATAATTGTACTTTTATATTTAATTAGTTATGTTAATTGGACGGTTATTAGCTATTTTTAAGGAAACATAATCCTACCTTTTCAGTTACCCAATTTTTAGGGAGGAAAAATCATCAACTTCAAACGTTTTTTTCAAAATTGATACTTGTTTCCGCCATATTTATGAACAGTCGTTTTATTGTATACTTAGTTCAGTGGACTTGTATACTTAGTCATGTTTTATTGTATATTTAGTTCAGTGGATTTGTATACTTGGTTCAGTGGAATCGTATTCTTAGTTATATAAGTAGTTTAGTAATTAGTTTAGTGAATTTGTATACTTAGTTATGTGGATTTGTATACTTAGTTCAATGGAATTGTATACTTAGTTATATAAGTAATTCAGTGTGATTGTATACTTAGTTAAATGCTTCTGTATACTTAGTATTATTTTAATGTATAGTTAGTTCAGTGTAATTGTATACTTAGTTAAATGTTTCTGTATACTTAGTAAAGTTTTAATGTACAGGTAGTTTACTATAATTATATACTTAGTTAATTGTTTATGTATACTTAGTAATGTTTTAATGTATAGTTAGTTTAGTGTAATTGTATACTTTTCATTAATTGTTGCACGATTTTGTTGCCATATTTGAATAATTTGCATGTTCGAATGGGAAGGGAGAGAAAGGAAAGGTGAATCGCTTGATTATGGGGACGTGATCAATACAAAATCACGTCCCTAATTTTTAGGAAGCGGTTACTATATTTAATTTCCTGAATTCCTATTTTATCCCTTTTGTTGTATACTTACTTATGAAATATTGTATATATTGTAATATATCTTGGCCATTGATTTACTATTTGGATGGTGTAGATTTAGTCCTATGGACTAACCTAGGAGGGTGGTCTCACAGGATCCCCTCCCTATATATATATATATATATATATATATATATATATATCATTATACTTCATTATAATAAAGCTCATAATAAAATAAAACAAAAGTAAGAAATAAAGAAAACTCACAAAAAATAAATGGTATCCGTATAATATCACACTGAGCAAAAGAATATTACGTAGTTATTGCATCCTTTGAAAGAAGTGTACACGAATTTGACATAAACAATCAAACTAAGCAAAAAAACTGGTGTATGCCCCTTGAGGAATAGAAGGACCAACATACCTTGTAAACAAACCATCATTTATCTGTCATGCCATTTCTTAAAAAAAAAAAAAAAACTCGGATTATTCGTTACTGATATATTGTAGGGTTATCAACTTTAGTACTGAACTATATGTACATTGCTGATTTGGTACCTCAAGTTTGTGAATCACCAATTTAGTACTCATACTTTACGAATTTTTATAAATTGGTACATATTCACTTGAAAGAATGAAAATGCCCCTAAAAATATTACTCAAATAATAATTAAATTAGAAATTAATTAATTATTTTTATTAAAAAGTTATTTTTTAATTTAACAATTTAAAAAAAATAACTCTTAATTAAGAAATAAATTAATTGAATTAAACTGTTACACTCTTAATTGTAAAACAATAAATTAAATCAATTATTTTTTAAGTTTAAAATTCAATTACAAAATAATTTAAAATTAATATGTTCGCAAAAAGTACTTTAATTTTCTTATTTAGTATCTTAATTTTAATTTTTAAATTATTTAATTTTCATTTAATTTTAATTTTTAAAATGTAGTTAACTAAATTATTCAATGCTTTAGGAATATATTTTTATTTTTATTTTTATTTTTTGTTAATTAAATTAATTAAATTTTTTAATTTCTTTTATAATTTAATTTAATTTTCAAAAATTTAAGTTCAATTATTTTTCTTGGGGGTATTTTCGTCCTTTCAAGTGAATTGGTACCAATTTATAAAAAAGGGTTATTGAATTTTTAGTACCTGACCTATAGACATTTTGCTGGTTTGATACCTGACATTTCCGAATTACCAATTTAATACCTATACTTTACATTTTTTTATAAATTGGTACCTATTAATTTTTAAAGACAAAAATGCCCCCGAAAAAGACAAGTTCTACTCAAAATAAATTTTTGAGTATACTTATTTAAATTATAAAATAAATTAAAATTTTAATTAATTTAATAAGTTTCTAAAAATATTAAAGAATTTTAGAAAAATAAACTTAATTACTTTAAATTAGTAAATTAATAAATATAAATTAAAATTTAATTAATCAAAAAGAAAAATTAGTTTATTTAATTAGTTTTAATAATTAAAAGAAAATTAAATAATTAAAAAATTAAAATTCAGATAGTAAATAAGAAAATTATAGCAATTATTTTATTAAAATATTAATTTTTAATTAGTTTTTTAATCAATTGTAAAAATAATTAATTTAGTTATTTTATTTTTTACAAGTAGGAATTTAATAATTTATTTTAAATAATAATAAATTATTTCTTAATTAAATTTATTTTCCTAAATTTACTAATTGTAATTAAAACATAACTTAATTGAATATGTTTGGATGAGAGAATGGAAATGAGTTTTATGTAGGTTTGGAAATGAGATTGTGTTTAGTTGAGTAGTTTTGAAGTATTATTTTATGTATATAATAATTTGAAAAGTTGATAGTAGTTGAATATTTTAATTGAATATATAATATTGTAGTTGTGAGATTGTAGGCTAGTGGGTCCCATTCGGTATAAATAATTAAAAAAATAATAATATTTTAAGTTGATAGAGTTGGTAATAGTGGGTCCCATATGTATAATTGGATGAAAAGATGAGAATATGGATTGATGAGTGATGTAGGATAGTGTATAGGGTTGAGAATTAAAATTATAGGTTTGAGATGTAGTTTTATGTGAAAAATGGAATGTCAAGATGATGATTTACATTGGAAAATTTATAAACAAACCTGATTCCAGTTTTATGAATAGTTGGAAATTGGAAATAGGTTGTTGGAAACATAAACAAACAAGGCCAAAGATGTTCGGAAATATGGGCTCCCCAAGTCTTATTTATAAGTCTAGAGTCCTATACAAAGTGGAAGAGCCAAAAAAAGAAGAAAAAATCGCGAATTTCGTATTCATGAAGTCATCATGCGCGGCCGCGCACCTCAAAACGTCTGCATTTGCTCTTGGGTCCTTCATATGCATTTTAGCTCTATCTCTTAGCTTTTCATCGCCACTTGAATGACCTCAATATTAATTTTCTAGGAAAAGTTATGGCCAAAATACTAAGCCATGTCATTTCCAAAATTTCACACATTATTTATATTTGCATAATATTTTAACTCATCAAACGTCTTCATTTGCATTTAGAAGTTGAATTGTAGAACTTTGTCTTAACTTTCCAATGGTGTATAAACCATGTCAATTGGACTTCGGATAAAACGTTATGCCCAAAATACGGTGACTGCCGCAGTTGCGTAATATGACTTTTTAACATTTCTTGCTCCAAAAATTGTTGTATGTGCGGTGTTTTCTCTTTTTGTATGTGTGTGTTTCTGCGTGTGCGTATTTTTAGGTGTGTTTAATGTGTATTTTTTTATTTTTTATGTGTTTTTGCTGTTGAAACTAGATGCATGGTAGTTCGAACTATTGGGAGGGTAGTTTTAAACTACCAGGGGTAGTTCATGGTCGTTTAGAACTATAGGGAGGGTAGTTCTAAAGGACCATGGGTAGTTCATGGTCGTTCAGAGCTACTTGGAAGGTAGTCCAGGTTGTTCGAAACTACTAGGGCTAGTAGTTCGAACGACCCGACTTGATAGTTTAAACTACTGGGTCCGGTCGTTCGAAGTAGTTCGAAAGATAGGTATTTTAGGTATATACATGTTAAAGAGGCCATAAATTTCTTTTTGAATAAGTAAGGGCGCGATTAGATAGACTTTCATTTTGAAAATTTTCATTTTGCATTTTTGCTAAATAATAGTGGTGAAAAAAAATTTGAAAAAAAAAAATTGAATTTTGAGAGTGTGATTGGTTGTGAGATGAAAAAATAATGATGGTAGTTGATTTGATTTAAAAATAGTAAAATAATGATTGAATGTGATTGGTAGTTAGAAATGTGTGAGTAGGTGAATACTGAAATTTGTGGGAGAATGTGTAATAATGATTAGTTTTTTGTGGAAAAATGTGTAGATGTGATTGATAAGAGAAAAAATGAGAAAAAGTGAAAGTGAGATAATAGTATATTTACTGAAAATTTTCATAAACAATCGCATGTTTGGTCAAAAAAAATTCTCCAGCGGAACGAAAATGGAGTATCATTGACATCCAATCGCGGCCTAAGACCTTAAATAGATTTGAGCCATTTGAAAGGGCCATTCATGAAAATTTTCCAAAGAGTTTGCTCTTCAAGGTTATTGGTGTAAGAAGAGTTTGGTACACTTTTTCGTTGAGTTGTAATCGTTTGCTATCGATTAATAAAAAAAAAATTTCCAAATCCACTTGGAAGTAACAGGTGATTGTGGATTAGGCTCTAAGTGAGTTGGACTGTTATATATCATTATGTTTATTCTTCTTTTCTCACTTTATATTCTTGAGATTTAAAAATCTTTGAAGAAGAGAAGAAAAATCTGGAAAATCGAGAAAATATATTCACTCCAACAACCCCCCTCCCAAAAAAAAAAATTCTGACTAATTGGACTAACAAAACTACAAGCCTTACAAGTACAAATAAAAGACCAACCCTAAAGATTGGACTGACTGAGAATTTTGTAAAACTAAATTATTATTTTTGTTATTTACAATTATGTATCCACCTATTACTCTTCCTATACACTACACACGATGGAAAAATCCAGTTCTGGCAGATTTCACACTCAGTAGTCTCAATTCGGTTTCATTTTCAATGTCATTTACAATCAACATCAGATATATAGACATAACTGTGTGGCCATATATTATCGTAATCAAGAACAATAACTGTTTTTGTGAATATATAATCATAATCATTTGAGTTGGCACACTTTGTGGACACCACCCAAAATTAAGTTAGAAAAATAAGGGCAAAACTATTTTATTCATGACACAATCCACGCATAGTAGCCCATTAAAAGCAACGAAACAAAAATAAGAAAACCATAAAATTAGAAACAGTACATGAACATAACATCCAAACACTACCTCTAATAATAATTGTACAATAAAGAAATTAACACAGTGCAAATCTTGCTACCTTAATTGGAGGATACGAAGAACCAGGAACCATACTTGTGCCGACCAATATTAAAGCTCGATCACACCTTTACTCATTTACTCATTTAGTATTTATTCTTTCTTCTTTCTTTAAAGCAGAAAAAAAGTTGTTGAGGCGCAAACACGCATTCTTTATACCCAGTCTCGACGCATACACACGCACTAAGAAAAGAGGGGGAGAGAGTTTTTAAGCACAGTTCAGAATTTTAAATCAATAAAAAGAAGTTGTAAAGAAATTCCAATTTCTAAGAATTTTGTTTTCCGTAATCCAAATAATATGGTGTAAATAAATTCACAAACAATGTATACAATATCTTTAAAAGAAAAAAAAAGGGATAATGTCACTTTTGGTACTACCCAAAGCTTACCACTTTTTCGTTTTTGGTACCCAATGTTCGAACTTAAGTAGTTTTGGTACTCAATGTTTCCCATTTGATCACTTTTACTACAATCTGTTAATTTTCCGTCAAAAACAAATGGCTCACCTATTGTAGAGGTTTTTTAGTAGGTACCTGTCCCGTCCCGCTCTGTCTAGCATTTTTATTTTTTAAAATATTTAATATATTTTACATATATATACATATTATATGTGATAATGAAATTCTTATTTACTTAATATTATGTCGAACATATAATTGATAACAATTTTATGAATAAGTTGCATTAATAATAATTTAGGAAAGTAAATCAGATGTACTTGACCAAGGGTCCCACTGAGCGAGGTGAAGTATTTTCTCATAGGGTACCAGACCTAAGGTCCCAAAAAGCGAGATGAGGTATTTTGTTAAAGGGTACCTGAAACAGAGCACACGTTAGACTAGTCGGGGTGGCCCCCAGCTAAGACTCTCTGATGCCCAAGTCAGAATCAGGTAGTTGAGGTACTTAGAAAGCTAAAGAGCGAGGTGATTTAGAATAATGACAAGTTACCTTTTACCTTGATTTTCGTGTCGTATTTATATTACTATTCACCGTGAAATGCGGATCATCGCGCACTCCATCGACAGTGGAGAGCTCACGGGTGACCTGATCCAGACTTTTGGGTGGGTCGGGAACCGTATAAAAAAGTCGCGGATCCTCGGGGCATTTTAGTAATTTCCAACGAGGCGAGGTTAGGATGGTAATTTTCATATCAAATAATATAAGATATATGACAAAAAAACTAATTTATAATATAAAATACAAACTAAAAAAACTTATAATAATAAAATTTTATTCTAAGAAAATCAACAGTCGCATCCCACCCCCCACCTGAACCATCATGGGTCAATCCTCCTCCCCAACTGCATAGAGTAGACGGGTGAGTCTAGTTTTCAAGTACCCGTTCTATTGTCATCTCTATTTATGTCCAACATCTCTTCGTTCATTGCAACAAGATGAGCATGCATGCATATTCTTTAATCAATAATTCAGCAATAGAGAACATAGAGAGACTTTTCAAGTGTCATTCCATGATAGAAATATATGAATGATAGAGAAAAAATAATATACTGAAACTGAGTTTTTTTCCAGAAGAGTTATAAATTCTAGTGAGTACTGAGAACACTCAGTGGTCAGTGCAAATGGCTCAACGAACTAATATACTATTTGTTGGTCCTAGATAAGCCAAGGAGAAAAGTCATAGGGGAAGTAAATGGACTTTTCAAACCTTTTCCAAAATCTGTGCACTAAACTGAAGTTTTGGTACCGAGTGATATTATGTACTGAGTTAATAAGTTTGCAGTCTAAGTACTAAATACTTACTGGTTCAACACTTCACCATTGTTAGGTTGTTGGAAGGCTAAGTATTCAGTAGAGCTGTCAAAGTGTCCGGGTCGGCCCGGCCCCCAAGGGGGGAAATCGGGTCGAGCCAGCCCAAAATTTCTTCGGGCCGCTATTTTGGGGAGCCCATGTATTAAAAATATACTAAAATTGCTTCGGGCCGGCCCGGTGTTTCGGCCCTAACGGGACAGGCCAAATAGGCCCAAATCTTTTTGGGCCTACAAAATCGTAGCCCAGCCCAGCCCTATTATCGGGGCCGGTCGGGCCTACCCATTGGGCCGAGCTATTTTTGACAGCTCTAGTATTCAGTATATTATCTCGAGCAAGAAATCCACTAAACAGTCTTGTACACATGATACACTGAAAAGTGGTTCACTGAGGCTCACTCAGTGACAACAGTTTCTTCACATCTACTTTTCACTTCACTGCTACTACAACCAACAAAGATCTTCACAAACTTTTTGAGTCTGCTACCCCATCCAATATTGAGATTTTAGCAAGCTTCTCCAATTGGCTACTCCACGCAATAGCTTCTTTTCGCAATTCCTCAAGTCTGGTACTCCAGCCGACAGCTTCTTCTCATGTCTCCTTGAGCCTCATATTCTTCCCACATGCCAAACATGTTCTTCTTAGCACCTCGACTAACTTGAAGGTGTTGAAGTCTCCTTCCAGCTTTGTGTGAATAACTTCAAAGAAAAATGGCTTGGCTTTAAGTGTGTTGAAGTTTCAGTTTGCTCGTAGATGAGCAACTTGAACAAAAGATGGATTGGCTTTGACCTTTTTCTCTCATTGTCTGCCTTGCTTTCTATTGGAGCTTGAATGCAGATGATTGTGAATTGGTTCCCCTCCAAATGATCTTCAAGTTGTTATTTATAAACACAATCTGGAAATATTTGGTTAAGTGGAAAACTTCAAAATATTTATGTTGTTTGTAGCTTGTCCTTTTCTGTGTGTTGTTACTTTCCGTCAACAACTTTCAACAGATTGTTTGGATAGTGTGTACTCAACATGCACTTGTTCAAACGACTAGGTTTTTTTTATTGTTGGGGTCCCTTGGAATGACTTTTTCAGGAATCATTTGTCAATGTTGAATATTCTTTTGCAATATATGCCAGAAACAGAGTTTCATTTGAGTTCCTTTACTAAATCATTTCAGGACACTGTCTGACATTCAGTTCTGTTGAACTTGAATGTTCTTCAGTTTCACCCATCTTCTTATTGACATTGTTTTTGGCCTTCGGTTCTGCAATGCTGGTCTTTTCTCCGGTTCCTAGTCTAGAATTTGAACCTTTTAAAGTTCTATACTTTAATTCTAAAGGCTCAAAAGATTTTGAACTTAAATGTAGTAGATCTAAGATTTTGATACATGTTCATCATCAAAATCTATACAAATGTCCTAGCAAATATTATAACCAAACCTCGACAAGAACAACCACTTGCCCCATAGACTAATTGTTCGGTTAGCCAAACTTAGGCTGCGATTGGAAACCCTTTTATTGTGAAAATCATTTTTCTGCTACAAAATAGCGATAAAAGATTATTTGAAAGAAGAATAATGAACTTTGTGAATATAATTTAATAAGAGGTGAAAATATAATGATAAAATTTGATTTGATATAGATATAGTAAAATAATGACCAAAAAATAACTGGTGATTGAAATGTTAAGTGGATCAATACTGAAATTTGTGAGAACATATAATAATGATTGATGATGATTCTATTGAAAAACTGAGTAGATGGGTTCATAGTAGAAAAAATGAAATTGAGTAAAAATGTAATTGAGTAAACAGCGTATTTCTAAACAAATTCATAAACAATCACATTTTGGGGTAAAACAAATTTCCAGCAGATTGAAATTTAAAAATACTCTTGGGCAATCGCAACCCTGCCAACTTCACTTTTTCAATCTCCCCGCAAACAATTTGAGCAATATCAAACAAGATTAACAAGGCAACACAAAACAAATTCGTCTTGCAACATTTACGATCAGCAGAACATAAGCAGCCAATCACATTTGCATGGAACAATTCATAGAAATATATCTAAGGCCTGACAATTTATAACAGTGGTGGCATACAGACAATGTGGAGCCACAATAAGGACTTACTGTAACGAAGCTCCACCACCATTGAACACACAAAATGCAGCACAATATCATAATCCACCGCAGGTCAGTCAGCCAATTAAGAACCTTTGTGGAATGAGAGATGATACAAGAAAAACACATATCATTAAGTAACAACGCATTATAGTACTACTTGAGTTTCATGTCTGATGTCTAGACAGCATAATTTACCTAATTTCAAATCTAAAAATTCATCAAGAACAAAAGTATCAATATCCTTCAAAATCTGAAAATAGAAGTCCCAAAATTGCTTTGAGCACAAGCTAACTTAAACCTTAATGGCATACTTTCTCAGAGGGAAATACATCTCCTTCTTTTTCTGCTTTTCTGTCTTCAAAGATGCCTGAACAAAGGACCAAAACCAATGTCAATAATATTGAGCACTCTTTTGGTAATAGTACAACGATTAATCGAGATGGCATGTCAGAAAAAATTATTTAGGACTATTGAATAAACAAAAGCAAAGGCCCATAATTATTTCACAACAATGAATAAAATGACTTAGAAATTTAGCATTTGCCTCAACTAGAACAAGGACGATCACAAAACTAAAATGCCAACTCCAATTGTCGTAGGCAAGATATAAACTAATATTCAAAGTTGAAACCCAACCACCCATCGCCCAACCCCAAAGAAACTATTGCCAGTTAAAGAGGTAATAGTTTCAAGAGGAACAAAGCCCACCACACGAAACAAAAATATTGAAATGGAACACAAAATAATACTTTGCTTTAGTATATCTAATATACTAAAGATGTCACACATAGGATTCAGGCGGGTTGGAATAAATGTAGGAGAGCATCTTCTATCCTTTGTGACCGTAAAATACCATTAAAATTGAAAGGAAAATTTTATAAAACGGCCATAAGGCCCGCAATGCTTTATGGAGCAGAATGTTGGGCGACTAAATATGAACACGAACAAAAAATGAGGGTAGCAGAGATGAGAATGCTAAGACGGATGTGCGGACACACTAGATTAGATAGAATAAGAAATGAACACATTAGAAACAAAGTGGGAGTAGCACCAATAGACGAGAAAATTAGAGAAACACGATTAAGATGGTTTGGGCATGTTTATAGGAGACATGTAGATGCACCTGTGCGACGTTTAGAAGGTAGAGAATCACTCACACAAATCAAAAGAGGGAGAGGTAGGCCTAAAAAGACTTGGAAAGAAGCTATTAAACATGACATGTTATACCTAGAAATAAACGAAAATATGGCTTATGACCGTAAACGATGGCGCGATATGATCCGTATAGCCGACCCCACGTAGTGGGATTAAGGCTTAGTTTGTTGTTGTTGTTGTTGTTGTAGTATATCTAATATAGATGGGTTATTTTTAGGCTACATATAATTTAGAGACACTGCACAACAATTTAGATTGCAAGCATGAGGACAGGATAAAGATGTAAAATATAGCAGCGACAATTTTCGTAGCTCATACATTTCAAAAATTGATAAAACAAGCTGAACACTTAAATATCTTATTAAAAAAATTCAGTAAAAAATACTACAAAAAAAAAAACACATGCTATTGCCATTCTTAGCTGCTTTCTTAATAGAGTATGATATATGTCACCTTTGAAGAGCATGATATAGCTGAATCAGCACTAGAATTTTGAATCAGTGTACTCCCAAGGAAAAAATCATACTCTAAAGAGATTGTAAACAAATAACCTAGAATACATGAGTAATGTCTCCAAAAGTTTATCACGTAAACCATTCAGGGAAAGTTGATTTCAAAAATTGTCATAACCTCATACATTTCAAAAATTGATAAAACAAGCTGAACACTTAAATATCTTATTAATAAAATTCAGTCAAAAATACTACAGAAAAAAAAACACATGCTATTGCCATTCTTAGCTGCTTTCTTAATAGAGTATGATATATGTCACCTTTGAAGAGCATAATATAGCTGAATCAGCACTAGAATTTTGAATCAGTGTACTCCCAAGGAAAAAATCATACTCAAGAGAGATTGTAAACAAATAACCTAGAATACATGAGCAATGTCTCCAAAAGTTTATCACGTAAACCATTCAGGGAAAGTTGATTTTCATTTGAGGGACAGTTGTAAGTTGAAAAGGGTCCAAGTGTTAGCGCCGGGAGGGTGTTGGATTATAATATACCCATTTCAACATCAGATTTACAGGCAAAATATGCAGTAAACCCAAACCCCTCAATGAGGCACAATTGCAAACACAAGTAACAGCGTACCCACATAGATACTAAACCACCATAACTAAAAACTCGCAGAACAAAATCACCAAAAAAATTCATAAAAGCTTTATGTAACCAATGTAAATAAAAATATAAGTGTATAGTACTTGGTGCTTGGTGAGGCGGCGGCGGATAGCACGAGTCTTTTTCGGGCGGAGATCAAGTGGCAAGTACTTCTTGTTCTTGTAAGCTTCCCTCAGAGCGGATTTTTGCTTCTGAGAAATCACGGTCAGCACCTGGGCAATTGACAGCCTGACAACCTTAATCTTCGACAGCTTGTTAGGAGCGCCGCCGGTCACCTTCGCCACACGCAGCAACGCTAGCTCCGCCTTCAGTTCCTTCAGCTGTCCTAGAAGGTCGGTCTTGTTCTTCTGCCTCAGCTCATGCACCTTAATCCTCGCTACAAAATTGAAAAAACACCAAAGCAAAAGGCTTCTGAAAACATCGAAAAATGCAAATAAGATCTAATCTTTCATTTTAAACAAATGAATTATCCATACCCATTTCAAGTCTCTTCTTCTCTGCTTTCTGTGAGGAGGTAGGGTTTGGGGTTGGCGGATGAGCAGATTGGACAGGTGCCGCAGCTAAAAAGAATTAAACCCTAATCCTTTTATGTTTAATTTTGGGCCGGACTTTATTTTTACTAAAATAATTTTTACTTTTTTATTGATTCCTAAGTCTGGATTTCCAATAAATAATTAAAATCTAAAAATTATTATGTGATTTAATATGATTGTTAGTTATATTTAAAATTTCAAACATCGTTTAAAAAAAATTATATAGGAGGAAAAACTTATGTATTGTATTTGTATCAAGTTAATTCATAATTAAAATCTAAACCATTAGCAATGTTTATATGTTATATGTTGGGAATCTTGTACTTATGTATTTGCAAAAGAAAAAATGGTTAAATTTTCAGATACACGTGACAAATGAATCTCAAACATAAAAATATTTAAAAATAAATAAATATTTATGATTTTCATTCATGCATAATCCGGTAATTGAAATATGTAATGTGATATAATGTCATTGTTGGTCGATATTTAAAATTGCCATATATAGTTTGGAAATAATGTATAGAGCACATTTCGACCCCACCTAGATTAGTCGCCTGCTGCCGCTAGACTACTCCCCTGTCGCCTTATATTATTTTTTTCCAATTAGACCCCGCCTAACGCCGCTCAGGTTCCGCCTAAGTCATTTCAGCTCCGCCTGCACACTAGCGCTCGATCGTCATTCTGGCGCAGCGATTTTAGAACACTAGTATAGAGGAGAGAATATTTATGTATTTTTTTTAACGAAATTGACAATTAAAATCTATTTTACGACATTTATTATGTCATATATTGGGAATCCTCCACTTATTTATTTGCATTATTATCTTATATTTTCTCTTATATTAAAAGGTATTTGCAGGAAAAAATGTCAATTTTTATTTAAACGAATAATTTTTACATTGGAACTGGTTTTTATTTGAATCATTTAATAATTCTAAAACCCTAAAAAATATTGGAATTTAAACGGTTTTATTATTGATTGTGCTATGTATGTATATATGTAATATTAAATAACAATTTAATTTCTTCTTACATATATATATGCACAATACTATGTATGTATATCTGTTTGTGCACAGTAATATTCTTTTCATGTATTATAAATAAAATAGATAAAAATGGCATTCGCAAGACAAACTTCCAAATTTCAAACTCCCTCATACAAACTTACAATTCAATAAAAAAGCACACAAAAACAACCATATACAACAACATTAATTCACATGAAACAAAAACTAATTAATAAGCAAGGTAAACAGTAATCTGAAGCAGAGTCTCCACCCCATCAGTCTCGTGCTGGTTTGTCCCTGGAAATGTCTTCACAAGAGCAAAACCCTTAGCATTCACATACTTCCCCGTGCCACCCATAATTGCCAGATGAGACTCCGCCACCGCCGTCCGATGAACTCCGAAAAAGGCCAAGCTATCAGCGTAGCTCCCGCTCGTGAACATCACCGTGAACGCCATTGTCTGGCTCGTCCCATCTTCTGAACTCGATATGTAGAAACCCTGCGCCTTGCCGACCAGCCCAGATCCCAAATCGTGGCCTTCCGTCAATTCGTCGTCGAAAACGGTCATTGTCCCGAACATGAGCTTCTGGAGGGTGGTGCCTGATGGGAACTGGGCACTGTTGAGGACTGGGAATCCGGGGACCCCGCCGATGATGTTGTTGTTGCCGTTATTGTTGTTGTTCTGCATGATGTTAGATGAAAAGCCGCTGAGACCCGTGAGGAAGGGGATGTTGTTGTTGTTCACGATTCCTCCGTTGGCGTTGTTGGTGGGGATGCCGTTGTTGACTGGGAGGACGGCGCCGTTTGGCTTGGCAAAGGGGACTTGCCCGCCCACGGCTGGATTGGCTACAATGCCTGTGACGGCGATGGCGGAGGGGCGTGTGCCGCCGAGTATGTCGTGCATGAAGAAGGTGAGGGAGTGATCATCTGGGTTTATCGTGGGATTGGCTGGAGTTGTGGCTGTGCCACCAGGTGTGGTGGTGGCCGCACCACCTGGTGTGGTGGTCGAGGTGGTGGCTGCACCACCAGGTGTGGTGGTGCTACCAGGAACCACGGCAGGACCCGCGGTGGATGTGGACTCCTCGTCGAGGATTCGGGCGGAGGCGGCAGATGAGATTATGAATGCAAGCATGAGAAGGGAGAGTATGCCCTTGAGTTGAAACGCCATGATAGTTTGAAGAAAAAATTATGTTTTAGTGTTTATGGTGCTGATGAAATTGAGTTATGTGGAAAATGTTTGCAGAGATTATATAGACAGAGATAGAGGGAGTAAGTATGGCTTGTAATCAGAGGGCAGTGTGGAGTTGATGAGATGGATTAGGTGCATATATGCCTTTCCAGTGGTTCGGGTGTAATGGGGCTATAATACAACTAAGACAATATTTAATTAAATGAAAAAAGAAAGAAGCCTGACCATATGTTGCTACTAAAAAGTTCTCATAATTTCGAATATTCTTAAATAAATTCAGAGGAAAAGAAGAAACTCTTAAATATATAAGATAAGAGTTAAGTAATATAGATGATTAAGATAACTAAAATAGTAAGATAATGAACATTGAACTGGTAATTCGATTAACTAATTCATACTTTACTAGATAATTTTAAGGGAAGAAAAAAAAAAGAAGAAAAACATTACAACAGGAGTAGTTACTAGTTAGCTACTCACTGGCTCACTGCAATTAAGGAAAATTGTTTTTTCTTTTCTTTCTTTATGTTAACATTTTTATGCAATTTGCATCTGTTCAACAAGTTCAATGAAACCTAATCATATTTTTTTATATTGTATAAATAACAAATCTATACATTCTAAAGATGATAAGCATGTGAATAACCAACTTAAAAGATATCTAACATAAACCAAAATTCAAAAAATCACATAAATTCAATAAAATACCAAGCTTAGGTACCTCTTCTTAGTGCATTCCTCCCCTTTCTCCGTGCTTGTTTGTTTCTTTTAAATGTTCTCCTTAGAGCATATCAACTGGAACAAATAATATCAGCCAAACGATCAGTAACAAATCCATCGTCCATACAAACTTCTCTTACTATAGTTTCCCATGAGTCTCTATCTAAACTCATCTTCCTCCTCTTCATCTCCTCCAGAACAAAGCATGCTTCATCTATTTTCCCACTCCTAAACAAGCCAATACCTAAAAAACGAAAGGTTTCGGTACGTGGAAAATGATTACTATTTAGCATTGCATTCAAAACCTTTAAACCTCCCATGAAATCCTCGATTCTGCAAAAACCATCAACCACCGTCCTGTAGGTGGCAGCATTTGGCTCGCAGCCTTTAACTTGCATATCAACTAATACTTTATACGCATCTGAAGCTGCACCGGCTTTACAGAAATAATCAATCAATATATTATACATAACAACATCTGGTTTGATCCGCCTTTTCTTCATCTCAACAAGCAAACCTTTTGCTTCATCAATTAATCCGTTCTTGGCAAGATCGGTCATCAAAACACCGTAATTCACAAGCTGTGCTTTGCAACCATGATACTCCATATCGAACATCATTTTCTTTGCTTCTTTGAACCTACCCGAAGCACATAAACCTTCCATTAACAAAGCATAAGTGACTGCATTCCCTCGCTTCCCTTTCGTCCTCATATCATCGAAAAATTTTATGGCTTCATCCACCTGGCCCCTTTTACATAAAAACCCAATCTGAGAATTGTATGTCACAGCTGTGGGCTCTACCTCTCTTTCAAGCATTTCATCAAACACTTCCCTCGCCTTCTCCCACTCACCCTTTTTCAACCACAATTTAATCATAATGTTAAACGAAACTGAATTCAGCCTAAATCTCATCTTGGGACCCTTCTCAAATAACTCAATAGCATCAGAAATCTGATCATTATCAACTAAAACATTCAGAATCGTGTTAAAAGATTGCACCGTACGCACACAGTTAAATGACTTTCCCATCTCATGAAAAACCTCAACAGCTTTGTCAATCATACGGGCTTTACCATAGTGCCGAATCAATCCAATAAACAGAGCTTCCCGCATCTTATGTCATGGCTCTCCAGGAAATCCAAAACAACTTCGATGTCATCGAATTTTCTAGCACGAGCAAGCTTGTAGGTGAGAGAAGCGAAAGACGGGTAGTCGTGTTTGTAGCCCATTTCATAGAAATCGTAGAAAATGGAGAGGAATTCTTCGGGATTTTTGCATTGTTTGAGATTGTTGAGAAATGGGATGGGTGTTCGAAGTTGGTTTCTTGTGAGCTTGTGAGGCCGTGGTTTTTTGGTGCGTTTATTGTGGAGATCGCCATGGATGTGATTAGCTTGAATACATCTGTTTAATTGAATTAGGCGGTGAAACTCTGTGAGAGTTCGTGTCGGCTTGAATCGGGAACTTATCATTGATATCAGCTGAGAAAATTCTGAAAGAAGAGATGAAAGGAAAAAAGAAAGAGATGGAGGGAAAATTGAAAGAAAATTTAACAGGGCAGAGGTGACTGAAGAAATGCCACACGTTACAGTAAGTTTTGAAAGTTAATTTACATGTTCCTTTTTATAGGTTGGGAAAATTTTCACTGCTTAAATCGCATTGGTAGTTTTTTTTAAAAATAAAATCACCTGATAAAATATAATTGGGATAAGTTCACTTTTGTATCCAAAATTTACCACTTTTCGCTTTTGGTACCCGATGTTCCCACTTAATCAATTTTAGTACCCAACGTTTTCCATTTGATCAATTTTACTACAATTTATTAATCTTCCGTCCAAAACAAACGTTCACCTATTGTAGCAGGTGATAAAAGGAATGAGCGCTAATTATCCGATCAGCAACACAAGTTTTTCAAATTTCATATTAGCCCTAATTCATCAAATTTCCTCCGAATTGTTACTTCAATAAGGATGCATATCTTGAATTTATTTTAGCCACCTAGAAGCTGAGAATCACTTTTTTTTAGAGTTTGCAAATAGTCCCAAAAAGTTCATCCAATAAGGGACAAGATGATTCTTAGCTTGAAGATTTACTTGCAGTCTCTTCAACTAGACT
The DNA here is from genome assembly GCA_016081115.2 of Rehmannia glutinosa. NCBI lineage: Eukaryota > Viridiplantae > Streptophyta > Magnoliopsida > Lamiales > Orobanchaceae > Rehmannia > Rehmannia glutinosa. Next base: position 17,811,964 of record CM071936.1, read on the forward strand.
GACATAAAACATAAACAAGATTTTCAACTAGACAGAAGAAAATTTCTACAATGTCCCTTCATTAATTTGAGTACATAGAATAAATATGATCCCATTAGTGTTGGAAACTCTTGTTTTCAGAAAACTGCTTCTGTACCAAAGTGCTGACTTTTCCACACAACTGTGTTCATCTGATAAATCACCTAACCATGAACTCTGTGGTCTTTCCAGCAGCCTGAGGATGAGATAAAGCAACTTGAATTTCATGTTATTGAGATTATTACAACTGTGAGAATAAATTACAGAATCTAAAGTTTCTGGGAACAGGACGGAGAGTCGAAGACCATCCTGATGAGAAGAATCAAATGAAAGTGAGTTATAAAGGAAATAAACACCATGGTGACTGCTCACATTCTAAACAGTACTAAAGACAAAGCAGGATAGTAATCATAGATCAATATACTATCTAAAGACACTGAAATCACAGCAGCAGCACATGAAGACACCAGCTGATTGCAATAATGGATGAATAATAAATCAAAACAATCGAAACATAGAGGAACGCCATAGGTGGTTTACGTAGATGCAGAACAAGAACCAATAGAAGAGATTAAGTGTCAAATACCAATGAGTTGATTTTGCCAGCAAAGTTCTAGGTTTGTTATTTTGTTAAGATTCTGTGAATTTTAATACGAGGCATTATAGTTTCTACAGTGATGTTTTACGGAAAACTGAGGGCTATCAAGCTTTTATTTGATTGTTTAATGCGACTGCAAATCCTTTGCTCTAATACCATGGGAGTCAAAGCACAAAGTCCTTAGTTCTCCATTTTCATAAGCGTTTGACACTTTGCTGTCCAGATTTGCAGCACCCACGGACACCATTCAAATTGTTTAATATCTGGTTCATGGTGATTTTAATTTATATCTGTAGGATACCGATACGATTCTTTACACGTATATGCTACTCCTCTTTGTTTGCGCCTTTAAAAATGGGGGGGGAAATCAACAGTTTTTCCTCTCTTTTCTGCAGGCAGCCCAACCTAAAAATTTATGTTAGATCTTAAGAGATAATCAGGAAAAACGAGAGCTAGGCTGCTGTTAAGTTACAGATATTATCATATGGATTATAGCAATGGGTTTCATTATCCTCCAATGGACAACAAGCTTACCATTTTTTAAGTTTTTCTGTTCCAACATCGAGTCTTCCACCAAAAGTCAACTCATCAATTAATTAAACCAATTACTGTACTTCAATTTAACGAAAAAACTAATATACTCAGGTAAGAAATACATTCCTTCCTCTTAATTACCTTGCGAAAACAAAGTATATCCTGATACCCTCTGTGGTTTCCTTACCTTAGAATGAACTTGTGAATGAAAAATGTAAATCAAAGAAACTCTAAACAAAGAATCTGAAGTTGATTTTAAGAGGATAAACTTCTTCGACAACTAGATCTCCTACATTTAACCACAAGACAGTAAATTTTTAGCCATCATTGATAGTTTCATTCTTTGCCACTGACTTTGCTTGATGATGGTGCTATGTTTTTCATGTTTCCACCTTCCTTAAATATATATATCAGACTGCATTAGGGGATGACATGTTGAAGAGTAAGGATGAAGGAGATGTTGCAAATGCTTAATGCTGTTGAAAGAGTCATTTAGCAATGAATAGCTTATGTCTGCAGACAAAGAACATATGCAAGTGAAGATACATACCAAATATGGGTGTTTAAGTATTGAGATGCAGCTACCATTGATTGCATTGTATCTGGATAGCAGAAGCCTAACATGTGGAATGCTCTTCCAACTCTCGCCCAGGGCTGGTTTGGAAATACCAGCCTCTCCAGCCACCATATGGTTGGTCACCTGAAGCAGAAATCATTTGTATATGTGATAGAATAAAGTATATTTCCCTCCAGGATATTCCACTGAACACATATTAATATCTCGATTCTCGTAGAAGAAAAGGCTCGATACTGCCAAGCAGAAAGACAAAGATAAAAGCATCTGGCAATAGTTACCACAACAGAAAGGTTATGCTCATGTGCAAGCTCCTTCAACAAGAACCCAGCTGTAAGCATTAAGGAATGTCCTGTATGTATAACCCACAAAGCAAAAAGGTTTAGGTACTACTCCAGCATACATGAGCAGCATTCTTCAATTTGTTAATCTTCACTGCATTTCTAACTATAATTGGTTAAATAAATGCATACAGTCTGAACTGAAAGAAACCATCTTGCTTGTTGATATAAATGTAATCTCAAGACATATATAACATACCGAACAATCTCAATCAGTTAACTTATATAGATTATCAAGTGAATTCAAAACAGTTTCACAAGCAATTTGAATAGGAAGCCTCCTATAAAGTGCTGTCTATTTAATATAATCGCGTAAGAGCGTTCTGTGCTCAGAAAAGCAAATAACCAATATTTATTATATACTGTCAAATTTATTGTCTCTTATGCAAAATGATTGTGCCAATTTACAAGGTTAGCGATCATAAGGTGAATCTGTGTGCTGCAGAACTAATACCATGTGCACCACCACCTCCAAGAATTGGAGCTATAAGTGATGAAAGTGAGTCAATGATAAGCATCCGGACCTGGCAACCGATCTGCACAAAATATTTCCTGATCACCACCGAAGCAAATTTTACACACTTAACAAACAGGAGATATAAATCGCATGCAAAAAGATAACTAAAAGACTTGAATTACATTATTTGATCGACAACCTGAGATTTCAAATTGTTCATTAACTGATGGAGCATATCCAAGAGGGTAAAGATGTCGAATATAGAATGGCATACTATACTGCTCATTACTCGTTGAACAGTTTTGTTTACCTGTAGGAACACAACAATATATGCATATCAAAATGTCAGCAGAAAGGAGTTTTCCGAAGACTTGTGGAAGAAATGTGTAAGAAGACAGAACATTTAGTTAAGCCCATATATGGATAATGTCTAATGTGACCATACAAATAGGTGTTCATTTTTCTAAGCTTATACAGTTGCATATACTTATGTAAATCATATGCAATTATTTTAATCACCTCCTGCCATCAAAGAATAACCGCACAAAATTCGGAGAGTTTTAATGCAGCAGGTTCTCCGCGACTCAATTGCAACATATTTGAACTCTTTTCTAACTAAATGCTTTAAAATTAATGGACAATACAAAGGACCAAAAGCAACATGATCTCAAATTCTATCTTATTACCTCAATGTCAGCAGGGTCTGATGGCTGACTGAGAAACTGAGCAATTCGTTTTGCTGAAAAGGAATTGCCTGTGTCAAAGTACATCACCGTGCCCGAATATTTTCTTGACACATTCGACGCAGCTTTAAGGCAAATCTATATAGTAAAATTTTGTCATGAAGAGAACGAAATACTGTAGTCACAACAACAACTTTTGGTTAATTATGTTGCTCATTCCAAATTTATAAATGGAAAAAGACCAGAAATCTCCTGTAGTTGGGCTTAATTACATCATTCAAGAGACGCATACTTGAGTTTTACCAGAGGATGATGGCCCAACAAGCTCTGTTACATGTCCTTCACGTAAGCCTCCTTGCAGAAGAACATCAATCCTAGTCCAAAGACAGTCATCATCTCTCTGGTTATGCACATTGTATGACATAATAATATAGCAGCACAGAGGGTACCTTTCACATCCTGTTGATAGAGTGCCCTTGTTAATTTGAGAATCTTCTAATAACTCCAAACCATTTAACCACGGTCGACGCTGACTCTCTATTTTAGAGACCATTTGTGCAATTCCCTAACTTCCCACAAACAAAGACCCTCATTTGGTTCTATTAGCAACACAAATTTGCAAAATCAAATACATTTGCTCAACTGCTAAAATGGCTAACCTGTTTCAACTTGTCCTGTGCATAGTCTCGTTCTGCAAAAGCCTCTAATTCATAAAGATCGTGCACAAGAAAATCTTGCACTGCAAAAAGAATAACCACCAAGATTAACTAACAAAAAAATGGGATCAATATAATCTAAACTTGAATCCATGAAATGCTTGAAATGTTACTGATAGACTAAATTAGGTAGCACTTGGATAATCCAAAGTTAGAGTAAGTTTTCAAGTCCTTTAACACCCACTTTGAGCTATTTTCTCCATCATTGTAGTGAACTAAACTCCAGCTAATGCTCGTTTAAAAATCTTTAGCAATCAATCTAAATACAACCGTCCGAACAACACCAGTATACCATTATGTTAATTCTCATATGTCAAAACTGCGAACTTCAAAATCTGGACTGCAAATTCCCTTAAGGATGACCAAACACTTTCATTATAAATCAAAACATTTCTTTTTTCTCCACTTGACAAAATAATGAAATTGCAATCAAAGGGTGAGATGCAGAACATAGATTGCTTGAACCTCGATTGAACACTTAAATTCGAACTTATACACAATCAAACTGGAAAATCACCAATATAATCTTCTAATTAAGTCACATTGTGCAAAATGAAAAAGAAAAATAGGGAAGAAAAAACGCACCGGTAAAAATGCCATGAGAAGCACAAAACATTCGGAAACTGGAATCAATGAGAGGATAATCCCGCTCCAAAACTTCTAAAGGTGACATCCCTTTATCGAAGGAAAAGGGATATACTCGATTTTAGTTTTATTCTCTCAAGTCTCAGCTTGTTTCTTTTCTTTTTCGCCCAGGTAATGATCAAAATTATGCTCAAACAGGATTATTGTTTTCTTTTTGTTTTCAAGTGTTAATTTTAAGCCACTAAAAAAAAGTGTTATTTTTAAGGATAATTCAGTGTGAGCTATTTTGTTTTTAAAAATAATTTAATTCTCATAATATTATTTTTCAAATCTTGTTACAGCAGAAATTCTTTCAAAATTTTGAGATAATTGAATTCAACATACATATATATAGAGGATTTTTTTACGGTTGATTTACTGTTTTTTAATTCATTCTATCTCCTATTTAAAGTGTGAATATATCTGTGAATTTTTAATTGGATCAAAAATCCCTTTCGACTTCGAGGTACAAAATTGAATGGCAAAATTGTATTTGATCACCACAACTTTTGAAAAAGGGAATAATTTGATAACAATGATTAAAAGAAAAAAGTTGAGTCTTTTTTATAATTTAAACATATTAATCGAATATTGCATATGTCGAATCTCGATATGCTTTGCACCTGAGTTTATAATATATACAAAGATAAAACGCCCCCATCCCCACTTACTTTACAACTTTGTAACGTTATTGAGCTTGACTTTCAAATCTTACGCCCAATTTTTCTTTGCGTTGAGCTTGGAAATTTAGCCAGAATCAAGCCCATGTGATGGCTTTCAAATACTTGGCCCATTCAATGTACATAGAATGTTCTAGAGTCTTGTAGAGTTTTGTAGAGAATGTAGGGTGATTTAGAAAGCATTCCTTTGTAAATATCTTGTAAGAATATTCTAGGGACATTCTTGGAGAGTTCTAGAGAACTTCTCCCAACCGTAGGATCAAATGCATCACCACCGTCCATTTAGGAGGTGGAGTAGTATAAATAGGGGCATGGTTTCATTTGCAAACCATCAAGTCTTGTAAGCAAGTTTGAGTGAATATACAAGTGTTCTTTCCCAACAATCTTGTGAGCTTTACTTTGCCTTCTTTCTTACACTTCTTCACACACTAAAGACGTTCGAGAGAGGTCGACTTAGAACCGCGGCGGAAGAGCGCTAAGGCCGCACGGTTCATTGTTAAGGGAACAAGTCCGTGGATGGTGGTATCGAGCCGGTTCGGGCACAAGTGTAGTGAAGTTAGAGTAATGGCGGCGACGACAAAGACATTGCGTCGGGAGTGAGTGCGGACGTTCGTGGGAGGAACTCGTGCCAACCAAGACGGAGAAGAAGCGTGACGGTGAGCAAGGCTCGTGGGGAATCTTCGCCCGGGAGCTTGCGCGAGCGAGAGATGGGCGAGAGGCTCGAGAGGGTCGAGCACAATGTCGAGACGTTGGAGGGCCACGACTCGGACGGTGACACCGTCAAGGAGTCGGTGCAAGAGCGCTTGATGCCAACACAACGTTGGAGGAACGTTTTGCAAGGCTAGAGGCGAGAGTCGATATTGTCAAGCTCTTCAAGCAAGCATCGAGGGGATGCGGGAGGACTTGGCACTTTGCAAGAAAGGCGCCGCTGCTAGTGGGGGAGCTAGACGCTCACAAAGAAGTCGGGTGGGATCGCCCCCAAGCCAACCGGGTTCAACGGGCACGAGACGCCTGAGGAAGTGGAGAACTACCTATGGCGCATGGAGCAATACTTTGAGGACTCAACCTTACCGACGAACTATCAAAGGTAAAGACCGCATCTCTCTACCTTACCGACATCTTTGCGATGTTATGGTGGCGCGGGAAGACGCCGACATGGAGCGGGGCACTGTCGGATTGATACATGGGACGATTTTAAGAAGGAGCTTAAACGCCACTTCTATCCAGGAGAACGTTGTCACGAAGCCCGCAAGAGACTTAGGGAGTTGAAGCGGGGTACTATCCGAGACTACGTCAAGGAGTTCACCACCCTAATGCTTCAAATCCCCAACACGGCCGAGGAGGACTTATTATTTTACTTCGTAGACGGACTACAAGAGGTGGGCGAAGCAAGAACTTCATCGACGAGGCGTTCGATCGTCGACGAGGCTATTGCCGTTCGAATCCCTTACCGAGTTCCAACCACACACCTTCGGGATGCTTCAAGAACAAAGAGAAGGTGAATTCGGGTAAAGGTGGGGGAGAAAGCGGGGCGTTCGAGACCAACGAAGGCCGCCACGAGGAGGGGCGACAAGGGGGTCATCCCATAAGGACTACGAAGACAAGCGGGCCTTCGTGCCTAAAGCGGATGTTTTGTGTGCAAAGGGCCACATGCCATGAGCAAATCGCCCAAAGCTTGGGTCGTTATCCGCCATGCTCGAAAGGCAAGAGACGGAGAGTGTCGCGAGGAGGAGACGAACAAGATGGGATCCTTCAACTCCTCAACGCCCTCAAAGCCAAGCCGGTGCCGACACCATCAAGCGGGGCTTATGTACGTGGAGGCGCTTGTCAATCCGGGAGGTCTACCAAGGCGTTGGTAGACACGGGGGCTACCCACAACCGTGGACCGTGGAAGAGGCCAAGAGGTTAGGCCTACGATGGGACGAATGGGGACGGTTGGTTGAAGACCGTCAATGCCAAAGCCCACCATCGAATGGCATAGCTCGAGGCGTAGAGCTACAACCAGGCACTTGGAAGGGCCAAGTGGATTTCTCGGTGGCACCAATGGATGACTTCAAGGTCGTGCTCGGGATGGACTTCTTACGCAAGGTAATCGCTTATCCCTATGCCTTCATTTAGTTCGTATGTATCTTGGAGAAAGGGTCACCTTGCATGATTCCGACCGTTGAGTCATCCACTACGCACCAACGGGAGGCAAGGCACTTGTCGGCCATGCAACTCACCGGGGGTAAAAGGGGGGGAGCCGAGCGTTCTTAGCCACCCTCAAAGAGGAGGACCAACCCACTATCAAGGAGGGACGATGTTCACCCGCTCATCCAAGAGGTGTTGGGACGAGAACAAGGACGTCATGCCCGTTGCCGAATCAACTTCCACCAAGGCGTGAGGTGGACCACAAGATCGAAGTGGGAGCGGGTGCCAAGCCGCCCGCCATGGCACCCACCGGATGGCTCGCCCGAACTCGAGGAACTACGCAAGCAACTAACGGAGTTGCTTGACACGGGAAGATCGGGCCTTCCAAAGCACCTTATGGCGCGCGGTCTTATTTCGAAGAAGCATGATGGATCATTGAGGATGTGCGTGGACTACAGGGGCGCTTAACAAGGTAACAATTAAGAACCGCTACCCCATCCCGTTAATTCGACTTGTTTGACAAAGGCTTGGTGGTGCCAAGTATACACCAAGATGGACTTACGAAAGGCTACTACCAAGTCCGCATAGCCGAAGGGGACGAGCAAAACGACGTGCATTACCCGCAGTATGGATCGTATGAATGGTTAGTCATGCCGTTTGGACTAACAACGCACCAAAGAACGTTTTGCACGTTGATGAACAAGATTTTCAGCCTACTACCTAGACCGGTTTGGTGGTGGTCTACTTGGATGACATCGTGATATATAGCAACTCAATGGAGGAGCATGCCGACCACCTACGCACCATCTTCCAGGTATTGCGGGAAAACCAGTTGTATGTCAAGAAGGAGAAGTGCTCGTTCGCCAAAGAGGAGGTACCCTTCTTGGGACACATAATCGGGCATGGGAAGCTGCAGATGGACGAAGCTAAAATCAAGGCAATCATGGAGTGGGAGGCCCCGACCAAGGTAACCGAACTTAGATCTTTCCTTGGTCTTATTAATTATTACCGTCGTTTTATACAGGGATACTCGGCACGGCGGCACCTTTGACGGACCTGCTTAAGAAGGGGAAAGCATGGGAATGGTCCGAGAAATGTCAAAAGGCGTTTGACAACCTCGAAGGCCGCATAAGCCAAGAACCGGTCCTAGCACTGCCCGACTTTGGCAAGCCATTCGAATTGCATACCGTCGTCCGACTTTGCTATTGGGGAGTATTGATGCAAGAGGGACATCCAATAGCATTCGAGAGCCGCAAGCTCAATGACACCGAGCGCCGACACGGTGCGAGGAGAAGAGAGATGACGGCCATCATTCATTGCCTACGGGTGTGGCGACACTACCTTCTGGGATCTCATTTCACCATCAAGACGGACAACGTTGCCACAAGCTACTTCCAAACTCAAAAGAAGCTATCACCGAAGCAAGCCCGGTGGCAAGACTTCTTGGCCGAGTTCGACTACACATTGGAGTACAAACCAGGGAAAGCCAACGTGGTAGCCGACGCACTAAGCCGCGCAGGCGGAGCTTGCGCCCTAAAGCGCGAAAAGGGGAGATCGTGGACCGCATCGGACAGGTGGTCGAGCATGACCCCATGGCTAGGGAGCTCATGAAGCTAGCCGAGGAGGCGGGACCAAGCAATTTTGGGTAGAGGACGGACCTACTACACCAAAGGGCTTACGTTTATACGCCCGAGATGGGACGGCTTGAGGAAGGATCTCATCAAGGAATGTCACGACACAAAATGGGCAGGACATCCGGGCCAAAAGCGTACCTTGGCGTTATTAGAAGCAGCATACTTTTGGCCACAGATGAGGGACGGCGTCGAGCTCTATGTAAGGACTTGTCTTGTGTGCCAGCAAGACAAGACGGAAAATAGGCAACCGGCAGGACTGCTCGAGCCATTACCTGTCGCCGACCGTCCATGGCACTCCATCACCATGGATTTCATAAGTGCATTGCCCAAATCCGAGGGGTTCGGGTCGATAATGGTGGTGGTCGATCGTTTTTCCAAGTACGGGACATTCATACCCTGTACAAAGGATTGCACAGCAGAGGAGGCAGCGAGAGCCTTTTTCAAGAACGTGGTGAAGTATTGGGGACTACCACGGCATATCATCAGTGACCGCGATCCTCGCTTCACGGGACGACTATGGACGGAGCTCTTCAAACTCCTAGGGACGGAGTTGAACTTCTCAACAAGCTTTCACCCCCAAACCGACGGACAAACTGAACGGGTGAATGCTTTGTTGGAGTGCTACCTGAGGCACTTTGTGAGTGCCAACCAGAAAGATTGGGTCAAACTCCTTGATGTGGCGCAATTTTCTTATAACTTGCAACGGAGTGAGGCCACGGGGACGAAGCCCGTTCGAGCTTGCAAGCGGGCAACAACCTTTGACTCCACACACCTGGCCACGAGCCTAGAAGATGGCGGAGTCCGGGGCGGCTAAAGATGGCTAAGTCATGGGAGGAAGCAGCCGACTTAGCCCGTTCATGCTTAGAAAAGGCCCGCAAAAAGATGAAAAAATGGGCTGATGAGAAGAGACGGCCAAAGGAGTACACCATTGGCGATCAAGTCTTCATCAAGCTTCTACCGCAACAGTTCAAGGCGCTACGAGGCATGCACAAAGGCTTGGTGAGGCGATATGAGGGGCCGTTTCCCATAACAGGTAAGGTAGGTAAGGTATCTTATCGCGTCGACCTACCTGATACATTGAAAATTCATCCGGTCTTCCACGTTAGTATGTTGAAGCCATATTATGTGGACGAGGAAGACCCAAGCCGAGGGTATTCGCAGCGAGCACCTCCTGTGGTGACCAAGTCGTTTGACAAGGACGTTGAAGAGGTGCTCATGAAGAGGATTGTCCGAAGGCGAGGTGTTCCACGCCGTACTCAGTACTTAATCAAATGGAAAGGGCTACCCGAGTTTGAGGCAACATGGGAACTTGAAGAAGACTTGTGGCAGTTCCGACCACAACTTAGCGAGTACGAGGCGACGAGGACACCGCCGAATTAGGTGGGGGAGAATGTAACGGGCTGCCCAATTTTGCTGCATTGAGCTTGGAGGCTAGCCCAGAATCAAGCCCACACAATGGCCTAAATACTTAGGCCCAATTGTACATAGAATGTTCTAGAGTCTTGTAGAGTTTTGTAGAGAATGTAGGGTGATTCTAGAGCATTCCTTTGTAAATATCTTGTAAGAATATTCTAGGGACATTCCTTGGAGAGTTCTAGAGAACTTCTCCCAACCGTAGGATCAAATGCATCACCACCGTCCATTTAGGAGGTGGAGTAGTATAAATAGGGGCATGGTTTCATTTGCAAACTATCAAGTCTTGTAAGCAAGTTTGAGTGAATATACAAGTGTTCTTTCCCAACAATCTTGTGAGCTTTACTTTGCCTTCTTTTCTTACACTTCTTCACACACTAAAGACGTTCGAGAGAGGTGACTAGCAAAGCAACCCGCGGGCGGAAGAGCGCTAAGGCCGCACGGTTCATTGTTAAGGGAACAAGTCCGTGATGTCGCTTTTTGATCTTTTTATTTTTTTTTTCTGTTTTTTGTTTTGGCTTTTCTATTCATCTTTTTGTATGCTTTTTTTTCCTTTTTTTCTGTTTTTATTTGTGCTTTTCTATTCATGCTTTTGTGGTACTTCACTTTAAATTTATAATAAATTTCTGAAATCAAATGGATGACACTTGAAAAAATAATGTTAATAAATAAATAATGAATGATATTTATTTAATGTAAAATAATGATGAGCTGGTAATTGGTCCGATAAATAATATGTGTTAATAATACAACTATTGTAGAGGTGTGTTGTAAAAGAGGAGTGTTATTAGAATGTGACGTGGCTAGTGGCCCCCATAAATAATGGGTTTTAGCAGAGTCAAAAAGTTCAAAAACCCGCCCGGCCCGAGCCCCGACCGACACTTTAAGTTTTTTTGGTTTGGCCCAAAAATCTCGGGCCTCAAAAAGACTTTCCGCCCAACGGGCTAGGCAGTTTGGTTGGTTTTTCGACACTTTAAGTGTATTTTTCATTGCCCTTATGGAGGGATGTGGGGCCCATTGTTGGAGGTTTTGGGATTGTGTAAAAAGAAAGTGGGGTTTTTCACACAAAAAATAGGTTTTTAAAATTATATTTGATGCCCTAAGTACAACATTTTTTTACGCAAAAGCCGGAGTGATTTCTTGATTTAGATCCGTGAGATTTGAACTCTTATAGACTTTTAGGGCATCACCAATGCAAATTTTTTTGGAGAGGTTTTTAGAGTAAAAAATCTCATAAAAAAGTTTATTATGGAGGGATGTGGGGCCCATTGTTGGAGGTTTTGGGATTGTGTAAAAGAAAGTGGGGTTTTTCATTTTTAATGTTTTCATGATTTGGTGTTGTGGTTCACCAAAAATAGGTTTTTAAAATTATAACATTGGAGATGCCCTAATAACGTATCGGCTGTAGATGCCCTAAGTACAACATTTTTACTTTAGGTACTTGGGGAGCAAAATGACCAACATCGTATCAATTCATCTTGCTTTTGTTTTTCTTTCCCCCAAACTGCTTACGCTTGTTTTTGGAGTTAGGTTGGAACTGTTTTTGTTGGAACCTTTTCCAATTCATTTCGTTTCTTGCCATTTCAGATTCATTTCTTGTCTTTCTTCTGACACTTTTTTTGAACAGGATTCAACCACTTGAAAGTTGCAAATATTGAGCCTTTTCGCCTTTTTTTTTTTGTAACGACCAGGGGCTATCCCAAACGGGCTCTTTCTTTCATTAATCTTTCCCTTTGGGCTTTCCATCCGCATCGCCACTCATGGACTTCCCACCCTGGAAGTGAATTTCATGCCTTCCCCCACACTCGAACCCAGGACCTCCAGGCTAAAGTCCTAAGTTCTTAGAGTGTGAGTACCACTAGTTGAGCTAGAGTGTGAGTACCACCGGTTGAGCTACTCACGCTCTAAGAACTTAGGACTTTAGCCTGTAGATCCTGGATTCGAGTGTGAGGGAAAGCATGATCTAAGCAAATAAGGAAACCCTAATCCTAATCGGTGATTGATACAAAAGTAAGAGCCATCATCCGACTCTCTCTCGGAAGTTGTATAGTACTACCTGATAGTGTGCAAATTTGCACTTGTCATGATATATTGCAAAAGTAATCATGAAATAAGCATACTTGGACATGTAACCCAGAGTTTAGCTCCTGTGATAAACATGAGAACTATTTTATAATGCTCAAATGATGTTGAGATCATCAGGAAAGGGAACAATTCAATCCATTACCACATGAGCTAAAAAGAACAACTAATAAACCTTCGCACTAAACTATCATACCACTACACTATAGAACGTTTCTCCTTTTCCTTCTCCACAAATTAAATTGCAAAATTAGCATAGGGAAACAAGTCAAATGATCAAGACTTCTCGGATAAACTTTTCATCACCATACTTGAACAAAATCTCAATTTGCATTGACCAAGGGGTCATTCTTGGGGTATCACTAAAAAATAAAATAATTCTCCGGTAATGGGCAAGTCAAAACTCAAGAGCGTATATAGTCATTCTATCATCAGATGCAGGTTACTTGAGAGAATTCTAGAAGTAGGATTTGATGCTCGCAGGAGTTTCAGGTAAAATTACTCCACGCCAAGCCCGTTTTGTCGAGTATTCGTATGTAAATCTTTCATCAAATAGTTTTAAGAGATTAGTGATCACGTCTCTATAACCCAAATAAGTGAAGAGGGAGATCTCACGTCTGGTTATGCGTTAGCCCTTGGTGAAGTTGAAACCCCATTTTCTGTTTGTTCTGAGGGCAATGGCTTCGGTTTACTTCTAAAGAAGTTTTTTGAGTATATGGAACCGAAGACAATAACCTGAGCAATGAAATTCAAAGCGAAGAGAGGAATCAAGACTCTGAAAACGTTGGGCTACATAAGTAAAGTTATTTTAAGATGGATGCTTACTGCTCCAATCAATTGCTCCGGGCTAAGCGGGTGAGAAAACCAGAGGCAGGACAATAGAATGCTTACCAACTGCATTAACAAGATCAAATATAATCCGAATCAATTGTGTCAGTCAGAATGGCGTGAAGACAATAAGGGCATTATGTATCTTTGGATAGCATTGAATGAAATTAAAGAAGTGGCTATACCTGTCTCGTTGTCATGATAGTGGCAAAGGCCAGAGCACCAAAATTGCGGATGGTGTAGGAAATAAAGAATTGACTAATTGTTGCTACCTGCAATATAAGATCACATCAAGCATAATGTTTATACGCTTAGGAGAGAAATTGACTTTATGTGTTCACATTGCAAGGAATGATAAAAATACATAAATAGGGATAATTACAAATACTACCCTTGAGGTTTAGCCTAATTACAAGAAAACCCAGTTATCTTTCAAAATTACAAATATCGATGTATTTGTTAGGTAAATACAAACCTCAAAGGGGATGTTTGTAACACCTTAAGGGGATGTTTGTAACACCTTAAGGGGGTATTTGTAAGTTTGAAAGATAACTGGAGTTTTTTGTAGGTAGGCTCGGGTAGTTTTTGTAATTATCCATACATAATATATAAAGATTTACATGAAAGGGGAAAAAATCAAAAGTTTAATGACTTACAGTTGAAAGAATTGCGATGTCAATGAAACAATCATTATGCCGAGAAACAAAATCTATAGCCATTAGAAGATTGCCTTGTAAGATTAAACCTGTATGGAATCAAATTAACCATATAGCCATTAGAATCAATATAGGCAGCAAAATTGCAAACTGATGTATCAGACATAACAATCCATTTTATGTATAAAGCAAGCAGAACAGAAAAGAGAAGTACTCGTGAAATTATATGAATAGAAATCAGCATAACTCATAAAAAAAGACATCAACTCAATTTTATAGGAAAACGAAGAAAACTGTTTAGATTTGCTAAGTGCCACCTATCAAGTTAATAGATGAAGTTTCTTCTGTAACTAGTCAAAGGAAATTCTCGATCAAAGTACATCTTCAAAATTATTGGAGCCAAACTTTGAAATTTAATACCTTGAAGATCATTATCTCCATAGCCAAAGATAAACAATGAATTTTCTGTGCACTAAAACGTTTTCCTGAGCTGGGAAGCATCATTATAAGTTCCAGAAGTGGCAATATTTTCATTAATGATCCCGTTTATACACCAAATTCTTTTCATAAATTTGCAATAAGCAAATTATATCGCCTGAAACTGGTCAGCTTTTCTAGCAAGAAACTTCTATTTTGGCTAAGTGTGCCACATTTCAAATCAGAACTTCAACATAGCCCTCTTTAGTGATGTCTCCAATATAAATGAGAATCAATCAAGATTGGACAAAGTATACTAAACCGGTTTATGATCTGAAAAGAACCTTCAACAAAATATAAGCATATAGGAGTTTCTCTCGTATGACTTTGGAGCCAAGGTATAATCAAAAACAGTTTTGAGTTCGAAATTTGCAAAATACTAACACCATTAAAATACTGGAACTCTGGAATGTGATCAAGCTTTTAACACTTCAATTCCAAACTTGTGTTAGATTTCTTCATTTACTACTCAATGAATAACCAACCTATAAAGGGATCGAGAATTCAAGATTCAAACAAATGGACAAAAGCTAGATAACTACAAGGAACAGCCGAATCGAGATGGATCAAATGTTTATCTTACCAGTGAAACTGATCATGCAAGAACATAGTGTTGTGTAAAATATCTGATTGTGTATCTCCATATCATAGCCTTTAAAAAGTTTATCCTGAAATGTGCTTGTGAAGCCATCAAACCTGTAAAAACGAAGCCAATAATTATTGTCTAAGTGCTCGGACCAGAAACAGTAAAATTACTTGTTACCTTATTCACAGAGGGTTAACTTCATAGCTAAATAGTTTGTTAGTTAAACCAATAAAATACGAGAGCCCTGGTCTGGCAACTCATTGGAGCACAAGGGGAAAACATGTAATACAGTGATACTTTAGTTTGGTATATCACGATCAATATTGGTCATAATGACAACACAATAAGGTGTTTTGAGAAATGCAACAATTGTAACTTGCATTTCAGAAGAGAGGAGACAAAAGAGAGACATGGGAAGTGTTTAAAAAGGATGAACGGGGAAAAACAATTTGGTTTTTCAGCAAAAAAATAGATAGATACTCACAGGGAGTGATAAGAAATACACTCCTTGTTCTAGAATGTATTAGGTTGTTTCTCAAATCTTTAGTGTCGAGATCTTGACTTTGGAAGGGGGTTCGTTGAATACTGTAAGCTAGAGGATGCATGCATCAATTTGACAATAGGAGAAATTTTTGTCATCGTTCATTTTGAAGAAGTCATCTGGGTGTTTGATTACTAACTCTTTAGTGGGTTAGTTCTTAGAGCTTATTTCATTGCCACAGAGTAGCATTGTATTCTGAGAAAGGTCAGACATAAACCAAGTGGTGCGTCAGATATAGGTGGTGTTTAACCTAATTGGATAATAAACCATATTCGGGAGAAACATGCATATTTTTCTACCAAAGAATGAATTTAGTCAAATGTATTATACATGAGGTGTTGTCATACCCAAGATAACCAACCATCAAGGAAACACCCCAAACTGTGCTTTCCCTTCCTCTACTGTATGGACTAATATCAGCTGCTGCCTACATTTCAATGAGTAAACCTCTTGTCAACTGTCAAGTAAACAACTTCATAAAACATTTAAGCAATTAAAACAATAAATCACAATATATCTTTATCAACTATTATAACCTGACATAGGATACCACATGGATATTTTCAAGTTAAACATCACCTTTTGTTCTCTAAAAGAGAAAAAAGAAAAGGAAAGACGAAATCGTCTCTTACAAGATTTCATCTTTATCAGACATGGTTTCATTCAGGAAACACGTATATCGACACTATGAAAGTGAGTGAAAACTTCTGTGTAGTAGTCCATTTGCCAAATACAAAATAATATTTATCAAAGAACTATGGTGGTTACTGACACCAAGAAACAATTCTCTCCCATGACACCCAAATTTTGTTTGCTACCACTTCCAGAGAGACTCTTGAGCCTAATTTGTTTTGAAACTCAAGGGCGTTAGTTTCTCCATCTTTCATTCAGCTGGGATGCCTATAGAAAGCAGTTATTTTGTTCCAAACCTAATTCTTCGTTTGAAGTTCATTCTTTAAAAAGCCGATTAAAAAAAATCCAGGATGCCCATGGTATTCGCCTATTCTTAAGCAGTTGAAAAGTGTTTTATAGTGAGGTCACTGTTTACAGGTTTGTCATGCTTCTTCGATTATTAAACATTCCTACATATCGCAAGGAACTTTGGTTCCTTTCTATCAGTTTCCTATATAATTCTGGCAGGAACCAAGTACTGGCATCATGAACCGGAAAATCAAAAATCCTAAAGAAACAAAATTATTAGGTTCGTAACAGAAAAGATCTGTAGAAATCATTGCCAGAAAAGATCTGTAGAAATCATTGCCATTATTTTTTATTTTTTTCATGTGAAACATTTTTGTTCACAATTTGCGAAAGGAGGTCTCTAGAATGCAGCAACAACCCAAAAAATTGATATTTAGATATTTGAAAGAATATACCGGAAATAATATGAAAATTGAGCATCCAAGTGTCACTAAGAAGGCAAATATATAATCACGTCCAGTGTACTTCTTTTGCATGATGAAAGTTCCCCAAATCTGCACCCAAATGAAGAAGGAAAAAAACAATAGGTAAGACGATGAAAAAGAGATTCAAACATCCTAAAATGTCTAAAAGTTTAGCTAGTCTGCTAAGATACTTTACCATTCACAAAGTCAATTCTGGACCAAGTTTATGAAATACAAGATTTGGGCCCATTCTAAAGTTAAAGATAAAGAACAAAACCCCCAAAAAAGCTGCGCTTCTCATTCAACTAGGGTATCAATGTAATAACCCCCCTTCCATGTTGGTTATGAGAGGAAAGAGTAAACTAACTCGTTTTGAGGGTTATTTAAGTTTCAATATATATATATATATATACACACACACATATCCCCTGAGGTTTTTGAAGTAATTGAGAACTGCTGAATCAGACCAAAGTGGAGATTGTGGAAATGGATATGTATAAAAGATGCAAATCCTTCATTGAGGTTTTCCAGATAGAAAAAAAATATTTCAAGGGTATCCCAGTCGATAATTAAAAAGGTAGCTCATGTTTCTCATTACCTAGTGCTTCTTAAATAAGTACCAATAACAGAATTTTAAACACTCACCATAACAGGTATCATTTTGGCACACTTTGCCAGTGTCTGCACTGGGAAACTGACATATTTAAGGGCCTGGAGCAAGTATCCAGAAATTTTTCATGGTAAGCACTTTTCTTTAAATCTTAACATATAATACAAAAAAGAAAAACAAATCAATCAATTTCAAAGTAAATAATAGAATTTGCTGGTTGCTAGCAGTTAATAAGCATATCACTTTGGAATCATCTTTCGAGGAAAGGAATACAGCTTACCTCATACTGACAAGTTGTAGTAAGGATATTAGATACTGATACAACACCATACTTGTACATTGAGCAACAGGGTCCAGGGCCTTTTTACTTCCCTGGAAAAACAAAATGAGAGAACAAACAAAATGAATTCAAAATAAGAGACTTGAAGTTCCAATATATCCAACTCATGCATTTGCTGATTCTATTCTCAGGTAATAAATTAATAGCACTGCTATGCTACATAAATTTTTGGAATAGCATCAAGTTTAATATGATAGCTGAGCAAGTCAAACCATTTTATATTAGACCAATCAAATCACAAACCATCTAAACTTGTGTGCTTCAAATTTAAACTAGACAATGTAAAAGTTTCCAGATGCATGAAAGAAAACTAATAGGTCATGCTTTCGATCACAATTACCAGTAGAACACCAGCGGATACAGCAGATGTTGTGATGCGGTTGCAGAAGACGAGAAATAATGAGTACTTAAAATATTCTTTTTTGGGACCATATGGAACTCTCATAATCTTTTCCTGAAACAAACAATTTTCAGTTAGTTTCTCCAGAAATATAGAAATAATTCTGATCCAAAGTAAGAAAATTATTTTTTTTTTTTTTTGACGCACAAAGTAAGAAAATTATTGAATGAGAAACAACATGCAGATTTTAACAAGATAGCTAAAGAGGGAAATAACCATTTCTATGCCAACACAAGGTCCTCACAGCAGGTTATTAACTTTTTCATCCTTTACCTGCTTTTGGAGTAAATGGAGAAGTCCTAACCTTAATCGAACAGAATCAGAATGCATATTGACGTGAAATATTCTAGGTTACATCCAAGTCACTCCTCAAGCAATGGTTGGGTTTTAGTTTGATTCATTCAATGTAATGTTGGAGAGGCCGATCCCCCATAATGACAACTTTTCTCAAATAGAAGAGATACGCCAGAAAGTACTTTTCACCCATGACAAGCATCCAGAATTTACACACCATTCCATAAAAGTACGAGTAGCATTCCTTCTTCAATCCTGAAAATAAGTGATGTTGCTGGGAAACGATTTAGATCGCACTGGAATGGAAATATTCGAGGATATTCTCCATTTGTGCCAGCCTTTTCTGATCCGCCCCACTGAAATACACAACTTAAGAAAAGCATATCCTTTATTAAGTGGGCACCAGCTAACCACGGACGACATGGATAAATTTTCATTAGAACTATTTTATAGCTGAAACAATATCGCTCATACCCTTCCCAGTCACATTCAATGAGTTTTAGATCAAAGTTCATCCAGGTTTATCATAAATACTAGTTCAACCACTTCTCTTAGTGCTTGTAGCAGTCTCTTTCAATGTGTTCAAACAACCTTCATTAGTTTTCGGCTGCTTGTCTGAACCAGGCATTACCTTAATCAACTCATGGATGCTCATTTCTTACTCTATCATTTCTCATTCTACCAAAAAAATTCATCTCTACAATCTTATCTCAGCAATAACCAACTTATATAAGGTTCTTTTTCAAACTTATGAAAATTCGATCTTATATAGCACTTGTTCATCTCCGCAGATATGAATGAAGAAAAAAGAAGAAAGAAAAAGGTCAAAGAGAAAAAAATGCAGAAAGAAATTTAATGTGGTCCAATCATAGTAAACATAACCTAAAACCTGTAATGATGTTCTAACCCTCATAAAGATGCACAGGATAAAGACAATGCGAACGTGCAAAATGCACAAAAAAACATATCCCTTTTCTGAATTGAATGCTTTTCCTATGTGGTCTAGAAACAGTCTCATCATTCCTATTGAACTCTCTTAATTTTATACTATATCAACTACCTTCCATAAACATCATATACATCTCCGTAAAATGTACTTCACCTTCAGAAATAGAACCATACTAAGGTACTCCCTCTCCGTATATATTTTGTGGTCAGACAACTCCATCGAACAATACTTACTGAACCGAATAATTACGTCCAAAACTGTATCCAATTCACCATCTATTCGACACTGATATTTCTTTAAAAGGCCAATCTTCAAACAACCAATACAGCCATAACCATAATCCCACCAAGACCGCTACCAATGCTAGCACCACAAAAGTAACAAACCTCCACTTCCTCCAAGAAAGCATGCGAAATTACCATCACATCGATCGAAAAGCAACCTTATCTACACTAACAGATATCACTCTAGAATCCTGAAGTTCATCCAGCACCACTATCATTCAACCACGTTCGATAATAAAAAAGAATAAATAAAGAACCCACTTCATAAGAATAACTAAAACAGACCTATGCATTGAAACATGCTTGTGATCTAGAAGAGAATTTGATTCTAAAGATACCAAATCAATAGAAAAAAGAATTCTTCGAGTTGGTGATCATTCGCAACTGAAGATTCAGAGCTAACAAATGTTTGGTAGCCAAAAAAATTGGGGGCGAGGGGTTCTTCATATGCATTTTCCTGTCAGAGAAAAAATTTCTAGGTGCCAGAGCAAAGCCATTAGGTGATAATGTTTTCCTCTAATCACAACCAGAACTTTATGACTCGGAAAGGTCTGTTTTATCAAGTGATACACAAACTGTTTTAAAGAGTAGTGCAATATTTTCTGATTGTAGGTCAAGAATCAGCTGATCATATCATGCTTTACAGAACAACTAATTTAATGGCGTTGTTTGAAATATTGGATACATGCAAAAGAGTGGTTGGGTGTAGAAGAAATTGCGATGTTCTGTTTTGGATATTAAGACCAAGTCTTCTTCTGTTAACAATGGATATAAAAACGCAAGCAACTTCATCCACCAGTACCCATATCCAGTTTTACTATATTTTAAGAGTAGTAAACATGGCCAGATAGGCTTTAAGCTATTAAATTATGACTTTATATGCCTAAAATGGAACTTTAGGATGATTAGCAGCTGGATACTTGCGTCACAATTCACAAAACAGTATCCAATTTATCCACCTTCTATTAAATAGGGTTCCACAGTACTCAGTTATTACAAGGCAAATTACACCACCGTGTACATGAAACAAGCTTTCTCAACATGAAAAAACACGTCTTTTCAGCTGGTGAATTGGAGTTCAGGAAGCACAAATGAACATGTAAAGTTGGATAAATTAATTAAAGAGTTTAATTGTTTATACAATTTATTGAAGTTTACAATTGTAGATCAATGGTCTCCTATTCGATCCTTCCAAATATAATCGGGATATAAATAATATATTATGTTCCTACGTGATGATGAAAACAAATTCCATAAGTTTTGGGCTAGTATATAAATATAAGTTAATTCCTCGCAATATCTCGAGAAGAGATAAGTCGTGGAGATATTCCACAATTCTAACTGTACAAAGAATTAAATAAATACAAGTATTCCACAATTCTAATTGTAAGTCATAATGGAATAGAAGACTGACTTATACTGGGGAGACTATTTGAAATCCAAAAACTATAAATAAAACACCAACTACACACATAAAGACATAAAAAATTAGGTCCCTAAGCTGTCGATTTTCATCTCTGTGTGTGTTTGCTATGAAGCTATGAAGTTTATAGCTTGGGAGAACTAGTCTAGATCCTTGCCCATCCTCGTAAGTCCAACCAATAGATCCCATATTTTGAGAATATGGTAGGAGAATTCAAAGGTGGAAACTTAAATTCATCACTTCCACTTCTGTTTGATTTGATTGAAAATCTAGGAATATTTCTTTGGGAACGTTCGAGAGATGCCACAATTTCCAACATGACCCACAATGCAAGCAACTTGAATGACTCTAAAACCAAATATAAATATCGGATATATGGAAAACATGAGACCGGTTTGGCAAATGTTTCACCCATTCACCTTCTTCAAGTTCACCTAAACCCAACGTACCATTTCATATAGACGTCTCCTTAATTTGGTACTTTTTTAAAAACACACATAAGGGTGGATGATTAAGACAAATCCTCAACCTGTATCATAGAAACAAGGATTGTACATTGTGGTACAAATTATAAGGTGTATACAATCCTAATAACCTGAGAACTTAGACATCATTGTTCAAGTGGAAGTTTGTTTTCCTTGAGATTGATTGCATTGTGCCATAGTTCATCAGATTATTATAGTGATCAAGCTGAACCGACGCTGGTGATCATTTCAAAGGAGAGCGTACATAATAATAAGCTTCAAAAGCGCCAATGTATATTTGCATCCGAAGGTCTGTCCGTAGTTTTTGTAAACCATGAGAAATTAAGAACCTATAATGAAGTCTGTAATCATTCTAGATTCCCTCTTTCTTGATACCTGACAGCAAAATAGTTAATTCCTGCTTTTTTTCCTATGATTTCTGTCACACCAACTACAATTATCTTAAGGGGCCATATGAAATGAAGAGAACAGAACATGTAACATCCTCTAAAAGCCTCAATTATTTCTTTGTTTTTCTAAGGGATAATTATAAAAGTACCCATAAGGTTTGGGGAAATTACAAAAAATCAAGATAAGTTTTAAAATTACAAAAATCACCCCTAATAAGCGGACTAATTGTATATTTTCATAAATATAAGCGGGCTTTTGAAAAAAAAAAAAAAATCTTATGAAGGGACAATATGTAAGATAGAATCAAACCTCAATAGGTTTTTTGGAATTTTGAAACCTCTCTGGGTTTTTTCCAATTATCCCAAACATCAGGGGTAGTTATTGTAATTATCCCTATTTCTAATTAAGCTCTTAGGAGCAAGTATTCAGAAGTGTTCTTATGCCATCCACTCTTCAAATACTTGATTCCAATGCACATTTTCCTTCTGATCTATTAGGCCAACTTACACAGTTCAGTTAAGGTATATAGAAAAAGCAGATTGCAAAACTCAACATCCAAAAAGAACTGCATTGCATAAAAATTTGAAAGCTAAGTCACTCAAAACCAAAACCAATGTATGCCATTTACACCACTCCCCACCTTCTATATGTACAAAAATTGGAACCACACTACATCCTATTTTCAACAGAACCTCTGTCTTTTCCCAAAACGAACAAAACCATCATTACCAAACACGGCAGACGATAACGGCACAGCATTGCTCACACAAGTCTCGATGCCAAATTCGAAAATTCAATTATAAGACTGCGAATTCATCGCCCTCGAATAATCCAATTGGCCTACATTCACCGCATCACAGGCTTTGATTGAGACCGGAGGTATCTGAAACGGCTGCATCTGTGGCGGATTACGCCACCTAGGCAACGGCCCCGCCACAAGAAGCGTCTGAAGAAGCGGCCCGGTTTCAAGCACAGCCTGCAGGAACTTCCCTTTCTGAGGCAAAACTCTCCCCTTCACGAGACTGTCTATGATCAACGACTCCCGGTCGATCTTAGGCGCCACGATCAACGGCTGCTGCTGGTTAACGACGAAATTGATGTTTGAGAATTCGGGAGAGGAGACAGCATCGAAAAGGGACTCAACGGGCGACGAATTGTGCGACTGGCCATAGTTGTGCGTCTCCGAGAGACTGTTCGATTCGGTTATGCTCGAATTTGCTTTTCCGGGTTTGAGAAAATTGGTGTCGGTTTGGAATTGAGGAATGGCGGGAAAGTATTCGGTTTTCGGTTTGTTGAGAAGTTTGTTGAGTTGGTTTCTGGCTTCGTCTCTTTCTTGGATGGCGAATTTGAGGAGATGGATTAGTTGCTTTATGTACTCTTTGTTTTTCTGCATTTCTTCGTTTGCTTCTGCTTTTAGCTCTCGAGTTCGAGAGTGGTGTACAGAAGCTTCTGCCCCAGTTGCTCCATGTCCTGATGCGATTTTCGGAAAAATCAGAGAAATGTTCAAAAAATTTAGAAAACAGAGACTTTCATTGAAATATAAGTGAAAAATCTTGGAATTTTGTACCATTACAATTTGCAGGACATCACAGGCAAAAATTTGGCTTAAGTTATTATATGAATCAGTACTAATCCAATATAGAGTTAACCATTGATTCCACATTATGGTCCATATAAGATCAAGATACCCATATGATTTGATTACCACTGGACTAGGGGTGACAATCACTGACCCGACACGACTTAAACGAATCTGACACGAAGTTACCAATTTATCTAAAAACATAATATCTTGAATTTTATTTAATTTTTGATGTATTTTGAACATAACCCGACCCAAAGCTGAACACGAACATGACTCGATAACCCGAATTCCCACCACTGGATACATACCTAAGGTATTAAAATACATAAGAGATTCAGAAAAAAAACACAAAAGAGAAGATAAGAAAAATACTTTTACAAAACCAAAAGAAAGCAGTAAAGAATCAAGAAATGTAACACAAAAACAACTGTAATTATCATAGACACTTGATCATACTTCAAAACAATGACTGTTAGAACAAAATCAAAGGAAAATCTTGGAGATTGAATTAATTGTAGTTTTTTAACAAGGCTATAATGATGAAGGGCATTAATATGACAAATTTCAATACAGTTTCTAGAAGAAAATGAACTAAATGACAGAAACAAGAAATGTAGAATAAAAGCAGTAAGACAAAAAAATCCACACCTCTGCATAACCCCACAAAGAAGCCATCTCCCCCATTTTCTGTCTCTTTAATTTTCTTTGAAAATGAACTTTTCTTGAGAAGTGAAAAGAAGAAAAGAAAATCAATGAAGAAAAGGGAGTTTTGAGAAACAAGAGTTTGGAGTTTATATAGAGTGAAAAAAGGTCAATAAAAGACAAGAAATCAGCAAGGCAAGCTTGCTGAATAAAAGAGCCAATTCAATTCACATTCAAAAATCATTATTTGATAGAGAGAAAAAAACTATAGTATTATGGAATCTACAAAACCTTCCAAACATAAAAGTCTTCTCTTACTATATTAAAATAAAAACATACTCTCAATTAAAAAAATGTAAATATCATTTCTATGTGGCTCCCTTTTTTATTAAATATATGAACAATAAATTAACCAAGTACTAATATTGTGATCTTAATGTTTTGTGTTCACTCCTGTATTAGTCAATGGCTAAATAGAGATAGATTTTCCTTTAATTAAATTATTCTTTGTTCATAATAGCTTTTCTTTTTGAGCCTCTCAAAGGTGAATGTAAAAGCAAGCTGTTGTTAACGCGGTTTTGTTAGTTAAAAAAGTTAAGTAGTAATGGACATCTTTGGATATAATTATTCATTTTAATTAGGTTTCATCTTTCTAAACTTTATCCTGTTCTTTTTCCCCTTCTTTTTCAGTGGTGAAAACAGAAGTTCCATCATTAACAGTGGAGATTTGGGTTTTTTTTGGGGCTCATTTTTTGTCACTCACTAGATAGTAGATACTTTATTGTGGATGAAATAATAGACAGTTTAATAATTATGTATCAATACCATAAAATAATAATATTAGTGACAATTAAGAATTATTATGATATAATATTTTTTTTAATAAGTTGGAGTAGTGGTTGTAGGAAGAGTGATATATTTCAAAGAAACTGAAAGTTGCATGGTTCGAACCGTGGACAATACACTTACAAAGGATGAGCGATACTCACTTGAGCTACAAGCTCGTGGTTATTGCGGTATAATATTTGATAACGACGGTTTTTATATTTATTTAAATAAATGGAAATATATAGAAAGAAATGAAAAGGTCCTGATCACAAGTCGATCAAGTAGCGAAGGAAAAACAATGCTAAACTTCGGAAAAAGAAAACAACAAAAATAACTTAAAGACGCAATTTAAATGACGGGTGTTTATTTCTACAGGATTTTTGAATAACAATGTCATTTGTTTTTTAGCACGTGCTTGAGCATTGATGTGTCCTGTGAAATGTCGACTCAGGATCATCGAGCCGCAATTACCATAGTCTTCATAGTTTTTGAGGAATAACGACGGTTTTTATATTGCCATAGTAAGATTTTATAAATTAAACAGTGATGTAAATTATGTCTAAGTTGATATTAATTTAGTGACAATAACTCAATAACAACATAAATGTTAGGGATAATTACAAAAACAAAAAAATTACAAAAACCCAGTGATATTTGATTCTATATTACATTTCACTTTTTTAAAAGCAAAAATATTTTAAACATCTCTCATATTACATTTGTAAAAATATTGCAATTATCCCATTAAATTTAACGCATAATCAAAACTCAAGTTTTTTTTTTTTTTTGTAATTTCAAACATATCTGTTTTTTTTTTTTTTGGTAATTAACCAAAATCTCAGGATAGTTTTTGTAAATATTCCTAAATGTTAGCATACAATCGTTGTGGCAATTCTTGAGTTATCATCACAAGATCTAAGTCCTGTTTATATTTCACATGGTTGCGTAAAAAGTGCTAGTCTAGCACGCCCCACGCTTAGACCGCTTAGGCCGCCTAGAAATAACATAATTTTTTTTTATTTTGCCCGATTTTTCCGCCTAGACCGCTTAGCCTACCGCGGCCCGATTTTTGGGCCGCTTAGGAGAGCGCCTAGCTCCGATTTGGCGCCGCCTAGGCCGCCTAGGCGAGCGTCTAGCCCGATTTTCAGTAAAACCGATTTTTTCGACCAATTTGGACAAAATCGGATCGGCCTAGGGGCGCCTAGGCGGCCGCCTATGCCGATTTTTACAACACTGATATTTCATATTCAATAGTGACACTTTTATGTAAATTCTTGTCACTTTTAAATATTTTTTTATACTTAAGAAATTAAAAAAATTGTCATTTAATATTTATGACTAGTGACAACATTGGTCAGTTAACATTTTATTACAAATTTTTTAGGTTTCCCTATTGTACATATAATGATAAAATGATAATTCTAAATTTTATTTTGTACCGTCATCACACATACATCCAACTATTTATAAACCTACTTGAAATACTACCTAAATCAGTGGCACATTATTTCATATTACATATTTCATATAATGTACACTTGTAGAGTGGCAAAGGCGTTCATGAATTTTCCGTTTATGCCGATTTGGACAAAATCGGATCGGCCTAGGGCGCCTATGCCGATTTTTACAACATCGATATTTCATATTCAATAGTGACACTTTTATGTAAATTCTTGCCACTTTTAAATAATTTTTTATACTTAAGAAATAAAAAAAATTGTCATTTCATATTTATGACTAGTGACAACTTTGGTCAGTTAACATCTTATTACAAATTTTTAGGTTTACCTATTGTACTTGTACATATAATGATATAATGATAATTCTAAATTTTATTTTGTACCATCATCACACATATCCAACTATTTATAAACCTACTTGAAATACTACCTAAATCAGTGGCACATTATTTTGTACTACATATTTCATATAATGTACACTTGTAGAGTGGCAAAGGCGTTCATGAATTTTCCGTTTAATTTTCCATAGGAAATCAAATTATCACACGGTTTTACAGCTTGAGGATTAGACATTTTATCATGTTATATACCATATATAATGGCAAAAAGATAGATGCATTGACTTTCCTCATTAATCACTATTAATCACACACTAAATTATTTATTTTATTGTTTATAATAGTTAAAATAAAATTATTTGTTTTCTCTAGATCTCTAAGCCCCCGCCTTTCTTTTTTCTTTTTTCTTTTTACTTTTATTTTTTTAGCCCATAATTAGCTAATGATCAATATTCAATATTTCATTGATTTAACATTCATTCAATTTTTTTTTGTATCAAAAAACTTTATTTGAGATTCAATATCTAATTATGATTTTCATATAATGCAGGAGCTAGTGAGCAATAAAATGAATTGTTTCAGATTTGTCTCAAAGGACTAAAATTAAACCTTTCAAATAAAATATGATATTTTCTTATAAACTTTTAAGTCCCTATCTAAAAGCATCCTTTCCAAATACAAGCCTGGTTGGCTGGTTCGCTATTAAAATGGATCTCACCGTATGTTGTAACCTTCAATTCCACAAAGTATTATGGGGGAAGTATTTTTTATTATTATTAATTATTATTATTTAAATAAAGAAGTAATTTTATAACAATAATTAAATTAAATGAAAGTTCTCTTTCTCAGCCATGTTAAATACTAATTAACAGTATTGTTTAACAAAAGTAAATCTTTGTGTCTAAAACTAAATATAATTTGTTATCATGCAATTCATTTATTGTTGAAAAAGAAAAAAGAGAAGAAAGAAAAATAAATGGATAATTTGGGCCAAAAATAATTATTTCCTCAAAGACAGAATACATGATCTACTGCAAATTGCTGTGATCCCAAAGCCAAAAGAAATTCCAGTTCCGAGGATTTCTATAATTTAACGTTGGTTTAATATATTAAAAAAAAAGGAATTAAAAAAAATCAAGTCTGACAAAACCATTGAACGTGGATGAGGTATTCCAATGGATAAACTATTATATTTATTATTAATGTATTCCCGACAAGGCGCTTCCTTAGATTTTTAACGTCCCACTTAAAGAAATATTTAATTGCAAGACAATGATATATGCACCGCTAGTGTTATGGAAAATTAACACTACTAAAAGTTTGCCACAAAATCGAACTCAATTCAAAAGGAATCCAAAATAGTTTATTAATGTTTTTGGCGCTCAAAGGAATTTAATACTATGACATAAAATTTGGTGCAGCACAAATTTCAGATTCAGAGAATTACGAACACGAAAAAGTAATACAAATTGAATATTTATAAACCAAAAGAAATAAAAGGGGTACAATTCCTAAATTTCATCTGATTCTTCTCTTCAAGAATGATATTTAATTTGAAACTCCAAAGTTAGATGCATCGTTTGATCTCCTTCGAGCTTGATTTTGGTTTCCAATAACGTTAACTCGAGGATTTGACGGCTTAATCACAAATTAAACACTATCTCTGAGTCGAATCCGCGATGAAGGCCTTGAATTGCGCTTTAAAGAATTCGTCTCTTGCTTAGACTTCTTTTCTTGAATTTATGTCTATGAATTATGAGGATGACCTCTATTTTTATAAATGTAGGATGGAGTTCTTGCCATAATTGTTGGAAGAAATGGGACGATTTGATTGGCCGACCATGATTTGCCCGACATATCTTGCCATAATCACAAGATTGTAATTTGTTTTGATCTGACTTGATTTATTTACCAAAATATTGGTAAATCACTTTCTTATTTGCACAATCTTATCTTGATTGTCAAGATTGCAAATTTTGACATTTGACAATATTTAACAGTAAATTTAGGTGCTATACACTTGGTAATAAAAAAAAATAAAGTAAGCAATGAAAAAGGACTTTGTTGTTTATTTTTCTCTTGTTTATTACGTCATTATTTTATATCTAGTGGCTAATGACTATTAGTTTGGTGTAGCACGATTGTTCTATACAACCTAGGTATTATATAGTGCAAAATTATTCCTCAATTTTTAATGCTTAATGTGGGTTTCGACGAGCTATATTAAAATATTTTCAGTAACAAGACAAAGCGACCTATATATATAAATATAAATATAATATATATGCCCTATATATATCCAAAGTCCAAATAAAGACAAACGTGCTAGGTTTAAAATAATATGTATGGTCTAATGTACAATGTATGTAGCGGCGTTCTCTCCTGCATCTAACTGTTTCGGCCGGATATCTTCACAAAACATGCACACACAGGATGGATGATTGACACGTGTATTATACTTACCATTTTAGAACCCTCAATTTCCGCTTGATTTATGCTTGGAAATTAATATGGTAAGTATAATACACGTGTCAATCATCCACACGGTTGGAATAGGAGATGAAACACGGTTTTGGAATAGAAGATCCTATCCGCTGTTTCAGATACACACATGCACACACAGTACGTGTTTATTCCTTCTTTCCTAGGTAATCATATTTTGATCTAAGAAAAAATAATAATAACCGATCGAATAATAATAATAATAATAATTTTATATACATTGTATATTGGGATAGTGCAACCTAATGGTTTTCATTTATACTTTCAAATGTATATTTAATATTCTCAATAATTTGAATATAATTATAAAAATACATAAATTATAAAAATAATTTCATAAGCAATTACCAAGACAAACACAATGAATATACACTATTCAACCATGTTATTCCTTAGCATAATATACAAAAATACAACAAACCAAATATATTATGGGTTTAATTATTTCATGAAAATCATTCATCCAAACAAATTCTTAGTTATATACAAAAATCAATACAATTTCATAAACTCCACTAAAAATACTATAACCCACACTACAAGAAAAACGAGTTATCCCAGCACTAATTGAATGATATTTTTATTGAAGCGTCATTATATTAATAAAATTACTAAATTTTCATAATTTTTATAGAATATACTTACACTTTTACTATTTGTGTTCTTAAAATGACAATAGTCAGCCAAACAACTACTTTTCCAGGGTTGAGATTCCTTAGACCGACTTGATCAGAAATACCTTGTCAACACTAAATATTTTTTTGCAGTGTACATAAGGAACTGAGTTGCATTTCAATTCTATTTAATTCCACTTCTTTCAGAATACTGTCTTACATCCAGTTCCCTGTGAACTTGAATAATCTTCAATTTTGCTCTCCACGCTCTGATTTTGCCTTCAGTTCTTCGACGACGATCTTCTCTTCAGTTCATAGTCAAGGAACATGACCTTTTGAATGTCTTGTACATAAGTTAACTCTAAAGGCTCGGAAAATTTTGAACTTAAATGTAAGAGGTTAATTAAGATCCCAATACATATTGTTTATTATCAAAATCTATACAATTGTCTTAACAAAGATTGAGCATGGCCTATAAGTCCTAGACATAAGAAAAATACTTAGGTGCCCAAATATTTAGTATGTTGGGTTACTATGTTACTATCTAAGATCAAATTTGGACCTTTCAAAAAAAAAAGATCAAATTTGGAACTCAAATATTTTAACTTACTTTGACGCTTATGATACAATGTATATTATCAATTTGGCCCTTATTTCCTTCAACTTTGTTGTTCGATCTTATTATGTTTTTTTTTTGTTTTGAAAAAAAATCCAAATTAGACATCATTTTATAATATTAATCTTTTTTTCTCATTAATACCACCGGATGCACTATAAGTGACTCTCAACGATTACTTAGAAAACATTACTATAACAAAATACAAAACCTTTTCTTTTATAATGCTAATCCAAATCTTTTTATCAAATCAATATTAAACAAATTAAAGTACCAGGGAGGGGGTAGTATTATACTATTTTTTTGTGAGAAGGAAAGGAAATTAAGTGACAAACCCACTACACTAATGCACCATAAGCTGCATTAGGTTTAATAGCATAGGGCCTATTATAAAGAGTATAGTTATTCAATTAAAGATCTATTGAGCGCACCGAAGCAACGGTCTATAAAAAAGCAGAGACCACTTTACTTTTCCCCTCCTTTAAAAGTTCCTAACGAGTAACGACTTTACCTGTCGACCTAATCATGTGCTTTCAATGCATTATCATTACCAAAACCGTGTTTCAGTTGGAAATTTCTTTATTCTGTATTTTTTATTCATTTTGATCAAAAAATGTGAAGACTATAAACGTTGCTCTAGTAATTTGGACCCTAATTAATTCATATTTCCATCGAAAGGTCTATTACATGTCATCGAAGTGGGAAGTTGTTCAAGTGAATTCATTACCTTGAATCAATACACATACATTTCTATATATGTTTGTGGAATCTAAAGGTACTTGTGATTAATTTGAGAAATAAACATAGCAAACAAGAGAGCTAGATATATTTTCATATATTTCATATCTTTCATTGTACTGTCTACGATAGAGAATATGCAACCATTTATAGAGTGGAGGAATATCTAGAGAATTCTACTGCTATTCTATTATTGGCTAATGATAGAATATTCTAACAGAATTGGCAGAGGGTGCAGGTGAATTATCAAATGATTGCAGGCCTATTAGATACTTGACAGATGGCACACGATCCTTAACACTGGGATGGTAGAATGATGAAATGCTGAAATGCTGAGGTGGCTTATATATTCTAATGGCCCCCTCAATCTGATCCAGGTATAGGAACAATGTTGAGGCGTGATCGAAACCTGGTGAAAGATTGTCCGCTAAGAGGCTTGGTGAACACATCCGCGGTTTGATAAATAGACGGAACATGTTGGAATGTGAAGCAACGTTGTTGAACTTTATCTCTAACAAAGTATAAGTCCAATTAAATATGTTTAAATTTTTAGAATGAAGAACATGATTTGCAAAGAAGAGCCTCCGCACCAATGTTATCTGTCCAAATAACGGGGACTCGGATGATTGTACTCTTAATTCTCCCAATAAAGTTAACGAGCGCAGGTTCAAGAAGAATGGGCCAAGTCTGCGAAATTCAACTTTAGTGCTTGACCTTGAAATAGAATGTCGCTTCTTGGAACACCATGCCACAAGATTATCACCAATGTAAAGACAGAATCCAGTAACAGATTTCCGATCATCAATATCCGTTGGCCAATCAGCATCAACATAAGCAATAATATCAAGAGAATCAGACTTAGTGATAGTCAATCCAAAAGTAGAGGTTCAAGCCAAATAACAAAGAAGTCGTTTTGACCCTCCAATGAGTATCAAGTGGATTCTCGCATGAATTGACTTAATTTATCGACACTATAGCAAATATCAGGCCGAGTGAGAGTGATATACTGAAGAGCCCCAATGATACTTCGGTAAAGAGAGCCATCAATAGTAGAAGCGCCCAAATGCTTGGACAGAGGAGGGGAAGTCACCATAGGTGAACTAGCACCTTTGGCCGAGCTCATGTGAACCCCGGAGAGTACATCCATAATATATGGGATTGACATAAATGGAGGCCACCAGCGGATGTATGAGTAACATGAATACCCAAGAAATGATGAAGCCTGCCAAGATCTTTGAGAGAAAAAATTGAACTCAAATTAGTAATTAAACTCTCAATGTGACTATCATGACTCCCAAGAATAATTATATCATCAACATAAACTAGCACCAATGTATAAGAAGAAAATAGTTTTCTTAAAGAAAAGATAGGGATCAGCATGAGAGGACTAAAACCGTTGGTTGAGTAGTTCAGTGTGAAGTTTGGTGTACCATGCCCCGGGAGCTTGTTTAAGCCCATATAGTGCCTTACTCAACTTGCGACATAATTCGAGATGAGAGCTTCTCAAATCCAGGAGGTTGATGCATATAAATGTCCCGATCAAGATCACCATGCAAGAACGAGTTATTCACATCAAGTTGCCTTATTTGCCACCCACATGAGACAAATAAAAGACGTAACATTACGAATAATAATGACAGTTTAATGACCGGGCTAAAGGTCTCATCATAGTCTAGACCAAGGCTTTGAGTGTAGCCCTTTGCAATAAGACGAGCCTCAGATCGGGCTAAACTACCATCAGCATTCCTTTTTATTTTAAAGATCCACTTTCAACCAACAATGGGCTTATTGGGAGGAGAGTGAACTAAAGTCCAAGTGTGAATCTTTAACAGGCAAAGTACTCAGTTTCCATTGCTTGCTTCCACTCAGGCTGAGTGAGAGCTTCTTCCACAGTCCAAGGTTCAGACACAACATCAGTGGCAACAAGTGCCTTAGGCTTAGTGATACCTGCTTTGAGTCTAGTGATCATAGGGTGCTTATTCATAGGCAACGGAGAGTCAACTGAAGACTGAGAGACATCAGAGGTTTTCTCAGAACGCCCAATCGGTAAATGGACATATAGAGGAATAGTGGATGGAGAGGTTGAAGGGTTGGATGCAGGGGGAGGGGAAGAGAGTGGCTGAGCAGATGTGATACTATCAGTGGAAGAAGAGAAATGTATGGGAGATGAAGGACTATGAGACACAGGGGTGGGAATATGCTCAGGAAGGGGTGGAAGAGAAATGATGACAGACTCAGGAGACACTACTGAGGTTGGAGGACTGGAATATTGAGACTGAGAAAAGGGAAATTTGGATTCTTCAAATAAGACATGATGGCTGATAAATGTTTTCCCTGAGGGAAGGAGCACTTTGTAACCTTTTTACCCTTCACAATAGCCAAGAAATGTTGAAGGAGCTGATCTGAATTGAAGCTTATGAGAGGAAATGTCTCTGAGATAGGGATAACACAAGCAACCAAACACTCTTAAGGATGAGTAATCAAGTGCCTTATGAAACAGGAGTTCAAAAGGAGTTTTATGGTGGTGAGTTTTGGTGGGGAGTCTCGTTAATAAGGAACACTGGCCGTTGTAAAGGCATCCACCCAAAAGGTCTGAGGAACACTTGCATGAGCTAATAATGACAATGTCATCTCCACAACGTGTCTATGCTTTCGTTCCACAAGTCCATTTTTTGAGGAGTATAGGGACAAGAGACTCTATGGATAATACCCCGTGTGTGAAGAAAAGAGGCAAAACTTCTAAAGTCTCCCCCCAATCGATTG
Source organism: Rehmannia glutinosa (assembly GCA_016081115.2). Lineage (NCBI taxonomy): Eukaryota > Viridiplantae > Streptophyta > Magnoliopsida > Lamiales > Orobanchaceae > Rehmannia > Rehmannia glutinosa. The sequence goes on from CM071936.1 coordinate 17,846,182, forward strand.
TAATTTTAATTTTAGAGTTGAATTGGGTTTGAACCATTTGGTTAAAATGTTTAAAACAGGTAAGAGTATCAGATTTAGCTTTAAGAAAGTAGATCCATGTGTAACGGGTGTATTGATCGACAAAGCTCACATAGTATTTATAATGAGTGGGGGATTGAATGGGAGCAGGGCCCCATAGGTCTGAGTGCACAAGTCAAAGGCATGAGAATAATTGGACTGAGAGTCAGGAAATGGTAATTTATGCATTTTGGCTTTACAACAAGCATCACATAAGGAAATGTCATTTTTATTATAATCAAAAGACAGATTACAACTGGTCAGGACTTGTTTCACAGCTTCTAAAGCTGGATGGCCTAATCTTTGATGCCAAATGTAGATATTAGGCTTTTTCTCAACTACAGACAACTGAACACTAGCTATATTATCTAGAACTTTGGAAGAAAGAGGCTGGAGAGGACTTGTGGACTGCTGCACTGGCACATTACAGAGTTGTTTGACATTATCAAGCTCAAATTGGTGCAAGCTATCCTTAAGTGTCCCTTGGAGGAGGATTGTCCCCGTATTGAGATCCTTCACAAAATAGCAAGTGGGGTAAAATTCAAAGAAAACTGCATTATCTTTAGCAAATTGAGACACACTTAAAAGATTTTTTGTGATTGAAGGAACAAGAAGCAAATTCTTTAACTGAAAGGTTTAAGGACTAGAGAAAGACTTGACAGAAGAATTACCAACGTGTGTTATGGGCAAACCAGTGTAAGTCCAAGCGGCTACGATAATCTAGAGGGGGTGAATAGATTATCTCCATCTTTTCGATTATGCCCTCTTTTTCGAACCAAATACGCCAAGACAATAATAAAGGTGCGGGAAGTAAACAACACGCGTCGATTTATAGAGGTTCAACCCACCTAGGGCCTAATCCTCTACCACCCCAGTATATCCGGGATGGAGACCCTTGGCTTTTGAGATGTAGACCCTTGGCTTCTTCCTTTTGCCATCTTAGTTGGGCGAATGGTCATGTTCTTTCGCATGTGGACAATTTGTGAAATGTTGTCAATGCCGAAATTATTTTGAACCATCTCCGAATTGCATTACGAAGAGGGCAGCCCCGATTGTATAAGAAGCTTGCAAATCCAATTACCCATGACAAACTTCTTATTTCCTTGAGTGATAGACTCAATTAAGCATTGAATAAATATTGCGCCAAAATTAAGTGATTCCCTTCTAGCAGTTTTATATGTTAAAAAGAAATCCATATTGCTAGGCATTTTACCCGCTTTACCACAGATACAATAAAGCGACAATAACCGAGATAATCCCGTGCTCAAGAGTCATGGCTAACAATGAATATTGTGGCCTAACACCCAAAAAAGGTTTTTACCTCTTCCATAGTAACACCCAACATATCATCACTCCAATTCGAACAAGCAAAATAATCCCAACCACCTTCTCGTACATGTAATAACCGACAAATATCATTAGGAGTCCACCTAAAATGACGACCCCTTACCAATGAGTTCAACGCAAGAGGCTTCCTATGAACATCATATTCAACCCACATATTTGCATAAAAATGTAGTATCACATCATCATCATATAATACATAAGGGTGCTCCCACAAGTACATCCACCCTTGTTCTTCAAAAAATCCTCTAATAGCCTGGATACTCATTCAAAAATGAATTAAACCGACAGATCTTAGTACGAGCAATAGACTTACTACCCAAATCCAAATTCTCATAATACCACTCCGCAAATTTGTTGATAAAATCTAAAACATTAGAAGAGCGAGGAGCTTGAGGTATAAGAGATTTCTTACTTTTTGCCCAACGACAACTTGAGGCCGAGAGAGTTGGGGGTTTTGAGTATCTTCTTGCTCTTGAGCTATATTCCTTTGGGTAGCTCGAATATCCCGTTGTTCGGCTTCCTCTTGCCGATTTCTCGAAGAACCCTCTCCGCTTTTTCTTCGCTTGGAAGTGGGATTTTGACCGGTGGAATTTCTTGGTGGAGCCATAGAAGTGAAATACTTGCAAAAACGAGTTGATTAGCAACAAGAATCACAAAAAATGATGAACAAATGAGGATTATAGGAGAAGGGGGTATAATTTTCTCTCGCGCGAGGGTTTGAGGATTTGAGTTCTGTTTTCTGAAATGAAAGAACAGAGCGTTTTATCCCAGAAAATAAGGCAGGGCGACCGATCGAGGTGGGAGTGCGACCTGGCCGAGGTGTAGGGCGATCGGTCGATGATAAGTGTATTTTTATGCATGTTTTATGTGTGTATTTGAGTAGAAATTGAGTTATTTTGTTGTTAGTTTCATTAGTTTTTGATTGTACATTGTTTATACTAATCTTTGTGGGTGCTTTTATTGGTGTAGGTTGACCATTTGGGGCTAATTTCGGTGAATTTCGGACCATGGATTCATGTCAAAACATATCGGGAGTTTAAGGATGCAAAAACGCTCGAAATTCCAAGCCAAACGCGTCATTTCGGGGCCTTTTGGTCCAACACGGGCAGGGGTGTCGGGCAACACGGCCATGTTGAAGGGGATCAAAAGAGGAGGAAAAACCGCACAAAAACAGGCCCGAACACGGCCTGGCCGTGTTGTACAACACGGCCGTGTCGCACAACACGGCCTGGCGTGTCACACGACACACGGCCGTGTCGCAAATTTCGAGAAAAATTTGTGCGGCAAAGAAGACGGCCGCCGTGCCGCCGATTTTCTGGCGTGTCCGGACCCTTTTGCAACTTTCCCATGTGAAAATTATGGAAAACTCACCTACCAAGCCTTTTGGCCACTTTTATACACCTTTAACACCCAATTTTGCTGCAACATGTCCCCATATTCCCTCAATCATCATGTGTATACAATGATTCAACCAACTCAACCATGAATGTGCACACAATGATTCAACTAACAAGCATGGAAATGGGGCATTTGTTAATATGGTATTTCACAAGATGGTGCTTATAAAAGCCAAGAGTTTGAGTTGGAAAAGGATTCATTGGAGATTCATGTAATATTCATTCATAGAGAGATTCATAGTGTTTAACATTTTGAGTGGAATTGGGATCAAGAAGTCTTGGAGGAGTAAGCTTGAGGCAACATTGGGAAAAAGGCTTGGAGCAACATCATCAAGTCAATTGAGATTTTGATAAAGATAAGTACACCATGTCTACAATGTTTACATCTTCTTGTGTAATTTATTCTTGTGTCAAAAGCATGTGTAGCTAAAACTCCTAGTGTTTGAATGTAATGAACTCTAGAATGGATTTGTGATTAAGGTGTGTATGTTTTTAATAAAATCTTCATATTTTGTGTGATTCACTTATATTATGCTTCGTTCATTCGAATTGATATATGCGCAATATTGATTTGAAGTTTATTTTTCATCCGGGAAATCGAGATTCATGGTGAAATAGAACCTATATAAGTGAAAAGAGTTGCATGCAATCCTAGATATAGACGACATAAATCTTCCGGATTAGGGTCAAACCTAATATGGGAATTCACAAATCGTTATAATCTTTGTCTTGGGGGTTTTAACTAGAAAGAGATTTGCTTAATCAACTTGAGATTAGAAGTTTTTCGCCTTGAGAAAGGGTTTAACTTAAATTGGGAATTTCTACGGTCCACAAGACGTGAGATTTTATTAAAAGAGGTTGGTTTTGCTTAAGGGCTTACGGTTGTATTTTTAACTTGTCAAATCACAAAAACATTCTAGAGGGATTTACATTCAAACACACTTCTATCTCTTGATTTCTTATTCTACAAATTTTACTTCATTTTTACACTTCGATAATTTAGATTCTTTATCAAACAAAAACTCAAAATTGTTAGATTAAATAACAAAGAGACGGTAATTATTAGTACTTATAATCCTCGTGGGAATGACACTCGGTACTCAATAATCTATACTATAAAACGATAGGTGCACTTGCCTACGGTTTTAAAGGTAGCTTTTGAGCCATCGCCGTCGAGGTGTAGATGCACAGTCGGCCCCCTCGGGACCGTCCCTATGCAATTTTTCAATCCCCAAAATTTTCCAAAATTCGATTTTTCACCCGAAAGTTTTTTAAAACTTTGCAAAAAGATAATCATGGATAAAATCCAACATATAGGAGTTTCGAGAAAAAGATAAACTCGAAAAAAAAACGTGATTTTAACGAGTAGTGCCCTTTTGAGAAAAATTCACAAAGTCATTTAGTGGCACTTAAGGGGATGCAAAGAAATGGTTTGAAAGAGAAGTGCAAAATTATGACATGAACCAAATATCGAGTTCTAAAAATAATACGAGTGACCGTACCTCGATGGTTTAAGTATTTCTTGATGAAGTAATGGTAGATAACCAATGAAGAAGATATAAATCCTACACAAATCTTTAGACAAGTTTTTGCACAAAACACAATGATACAAGTGTAGGCTAAACAATAAGAGATATCACAAAAATGCTTATGCTATAGAAATCCATGTTAGATAAATGTTTTTATCATGGTTTTGATGATTTTGTTAGATTTTGTTCAAATGAGTTTTTAAACCAAAACAATGTCCCTAAATGTTGTCTAAATACTTCCGACTGTCTTAAAATGTTTTTACTATTTTTCGGAGCATTTTTTGGAGTTTATTTTCGATAAAAAATTGGACAACACATTTGTTTCAGGCTCGACCGGTCGCCCTATAGGGCAACCCGTACCTGAGTTGAGTTTTGAAACAGAAAAATGGGACGTATGAGAAATCAAGGAGGGCGACCGGTCGACCCCTGGGCGACCGGTACCTGGGAGCAGCTCTTTTGGTTCAGTCTTCTCTGTTTCGTATTTCTTTCAACCTCAACCGGTCATAGTTAAGGGCGACCGGTCGCACCCCCCTCTGACCGGTCCCTCTGTGTTAAAATTGCAGAAATTCAATTTCAATCTTATCTCTGCGCGACCGGTCGCGACTTAAACACTTGTTTATCAAAGAAACTATCCGTTGCATTTTCGATGCCTTTTCCCTATTTTGTGGGATTGATTTCTAACAGCTATATTGATGATTTTAAATGGTTTCTTTTGCAGCAAATCACTCCCCAAGGAGGATCCTATGTCTGGAAATGAAAGCCAAGTCCTCTCCTATAAATAGAGGCTTCATTCAAGCAACAAAAAAAAAAAAACACTCCACACAAGATCCTCCAGCCACAATTGCCAGAGCGTTCATAGCTTCTGACGAATCACTTGAGTGAAGGACAATCGGAGCAGATAAAGAGTCGCCTAACGTGGTCTTTAAAGCTTCCAATTTGTATGCAGCATCTTGATCGTCTTCATCCGTCATATATGACCAACGTTTCTGGGCAGCAACGACCATATCCTTGACCCCTCGGAAGGATAATTAGAGCTATGGACGTAATCATTAAAAGGAAGGCTATTTGAAACTATTATCATTCCACGTTGCAAATTAGCATGTCCATGTTCATCCAAATTTGTTGACTGCGGTTGATAAGGAACCATGGCTCGTTTGTGTTGCTAGTATTATATTCAAGTCATAATCCGATTCTCATTATCGATTTTGGCTCCAAATTCAGATTATCACATGCTACATCATCCGAATCAAGACCTTAACATCAAAAGAATTCTTAGTGTGAATACGTGAAGGAGAAAGTTCACCCTCTTTAACACGACCTTGATGACCCATATTTCCCATAGAGTCAACAACGGCCTTGCCCTTGTCCTGTTGCACCGGACGATAAACTTTATGGACCTTGGAACAACCCCATTGCATAGAATTCGGACATGCCAAGTCTGGGGACGCCCCTGGTCGAGAGGCGCGTTTTTCAATGGTTGAGTTCTCGGGAGTAACACGGCAAGAAACCGTCGAATGTCCCGTTACAATGCACTTTGAACAAAATTCCGGTAATTTCTCATAAGTAACTGACACAAAGGAACACTGGCCAACCCGTTCTACCATGATGTGCTACTCCAACGGTTTCGACAAATCAATATCCACTAACACCCGGATGAAATGTCCTGAGAACCATCAAGCGAATCTTTGGTCAATTTGTATCGATTCCCAATCGCACCGGGCGATCCCCAAGATGTTATTAGATCCAAGACTCCAAACTGAGCTCGAAGATTCGGATCCAAACACTTGCCATCGACGTATGTACCTTGTATGGATTGAAATCTGGGACCCATGGAGAGAGCCGAATAGTCCCTGAATTAAGCGCCCAATTAATACGTAATTGAGCTCGTGCTCGATCCTGCGCATTAAAAACCTTGACACAAAAATTCCTTACCCAAGGGGATTAGTTTCCAATCATTCTTAATTCCCCATATTTCCGATAGGCGTTTATGCAGAAACATAGTCGCCCATGGTTTATTACCCTTGCCTAAAATCACCCTACCAATCAAAGAATAGGAAAATTCGGCGAGGCGTTGTTGATAAGCATTCTCATCAATAGTAATGGAATAATAATCTCCTTTTCTAATAGGTTTAGGGATAGAATGGGATTTACCATCAACAACATGGGAAAATGTTGTAAAATTACCCTGGGCCTGCATAGTTGAATCCATATCATGGTGAATACCTGAAACAATTTTAGCAAAAGAATGGCCAAAATTGGATTGAGCATTAGTATTATGAGCCGAAAGTCGAGGATTCGATTCATAGTCAGATGGCATTGAGGGAGAGGTCCCAGCACTAGGGCATACATGGGGCATCATTACACCAGATGAATCGAAGGATATAATAGGATACTTTGTAGAGGGGACCACTGTTGCCTGAGTGTTGGCCTTTGAAGGAGAATAAGGGACCACATTTGTAACCACCTTGGGAGGGACCATAGTTGAAACCACCTTAGGAGGGGGACCATCTTTGATGAGTTCATGGCAGCCCCAAGTAAGAGATTAGAAGGATCCATAGAATAAACCATTGCCGCAAAATCCACATAAGACATAGGAGACCTCGTAGAGGAGAAAACCAACGGAGAACAAGATGTAGCAATAGAGCAAACATCATAACCTTGCCAGATCCCAACGCCGGGGAAAACCGCTAGGAAAAGTGTAGAGACACGACCTAACAGGATTTGGGGATAAGAGAGAGAAGAGAGAGAAGAGAGCATCCTAGGGTTTTTCTGAAACTCTCTATTAGCTCTGAACCTTCTTTTTTTTTTCCTTTTTGGGATTTGGTATGAGTTGTCACTTCTGGATTTCGTTGATTGTTTTTGTTAGAGCTGTCAAAACGGGCTTGCGATGCAGGGCAGGCCACGGGCTAGAAAAGCCAGTCGTTTGGCGGTGCGGGGTGGGCCAGCCTGCCATTTCAGCCGGCTAGAAATATCCTGGCTCAACTAACCCACAAAAATCAGTAAAGTTTAAAAATTCACTTTCCAACATCGGAAACTAGAAATTGGATTTGTAAATACATATCCATACAAGCCTTTTTAAAATGGCACTGTAAAAAAAAAAAACTTTTGTGCATTTCATGTTCCAAATTCTCTTAAATCCATTTCAAGTATTTACATCATTAATACAAGTCCAACAACTTTAATCATAAACATGATCATGAAAGCTTAATCTCTGCAATAATTTCATGATTCCATTCTAAGGCAATCCATAATTAGCAAAATTCATCTTAATCAAAATAGATTTTTATCATGGCTCATAATGAGAATACACCCTTAACACATTTCTATTACCACCGTAATCCGAATTTAGCTTGTTATATTAATTAATTTATCGAGCTTAAGAATCAATGTAGAAAAAAGTACATGCATAATCTTGTCCTGTTGTGCGGCGGCACATGGTTAGTAGGTATCAGTCATGTGACAGCCGATCTTCTAGTGACACGTGTACGAATTAGAAAGCTTGTTTAGGAGTATTTTCAGTTTTGAGGTTTGCCGCTTGCGTGCTTATTCGTCTCTTGTTGTGGGCCGTGTCGAGTGGCACATGCGGCTTTGCTCATAAGCCGATTATTGCTATTGGTAGGGTGCACATGCATCGCTGCTGCACTCAAAACATAGGATTATTTGGAGAATTGCAATTAATATGTCAATTCATACGAAGATTTGTAAAAGGGGAGTTTCATACTTATACGATGAGCAGACAGATCGCGAAATAAACGAACCATTGCCCGCCATCAAGTTTATTCTGGAAACTCGATTCGATAAAAGCGTATTCAAGTTCATTTAATGAAGCTCGTTAAAATAAACGAGTCAAACTCAAACTTAGAGATATTCGGTTTGTTAGCTCGTGAACAGACTCGTTAGTAAGCTCGTGAATAGGCTTGATAGTAAGTTCGTATAAATTAAACTAATAATTTGACTTTAATTTTAAATTTTCATATTTTTACTTATGATAATATAAAAATATTTCAATAAAATTAATTTGTTTGAATAAAACTATAAGTTTTAATAAATATATTATGCGTTTTAGACATATGTAATTTTATTTTTGTAATAAATTGAAGAATAATTTAATTTACAATTAATATTTACTAAGTTCGTTTAGGCTTGATAAAGTTCGTGAGCCATCAATATGTTCGATAAATTCAGGCTCGAGTTCGACTCGATAATAAACGAGCCAAACTTAAAAGCTTGGCTCGGTTCGGTTCGATTGCAGCCTAGATGTGATTGGTTCAAATTTTGGACCCATACTAAATTGGGGATGGGGGTTAAATTCAGTGAAACGGGTCTTGGGATGGGTAACATGTCTATTTTTTTTTCTAAACCGGTGAGTCCAGAGTATAGGTAAAGGGTCCATCGGACATGTCCCGTTATAAATTTTGTTATATATTTTCTCTTAATAAATTATGATTAGTTATTTTTCTCTGTTGTTATAATTAGTTAAAATTTATGAAAAAGTTTAATTAGTAAATAACTAGCCTTTATTGCACTTGTCCTCTATTTTTTTGCGAGTCATTGATGAGGAGAAAAACAAAATTAATTTCTATAATTTTACACTTGCTAACGTGTTGGTATGTTTGCACGGAGGTAGTGTTGCAATCGAACCGAACCAAACCGAGCTTTCGAGAGTTTGAGCTTGACTCGTTTATTATCGAATCAAACTCGAGCCTGAATTTATCGAACATATTGATGGCTTGCGAACTTTTTCGAGCTTAATCGAACCTAAACGAGCATAGTAAATATTAATTATAAATTAAATTATTCTCCAATTTATTACAAAAATAAAAATATTTATATATATCTAAAACGCATAATATATCTATTAAAATTTAAGAAGGTATTTGTAATTTTAAAAGATATATAACTAAATTTTCTTGTAATTCGGCTAAAATCATTTATAATTGACCTAACGTTCTAATACAATTTTCTTAGCATCTCAAGTAACTGGTTAGACCCTAAAATAGAGCTAACTTTGACCATATAAACTCAAGGGAAAAGAGAGAATAATTTTGGTTTTCAATCTAAATCAGAAATGATCAAAGTGCCAATGATGGCCTTTAGGTGCACCATAATCCCTCTTAATTTTTCTAACCATTGAATTCTTGATTCATTTACTCTCCATCATCAACAAATATTTGGATTTTGGACCACTAATTATTAAAGATGGTTCCCTTTAAACCAGAAAGTAGACAACCGTACAAGCTACACTGATCAAAGCTTCTCTCATAGGTCCTTAACATAAATTTGTCCAATTAAGGGAGAAAATGTTGGAATTGGTTTTATTAAATTGGGTTTTGACCCGATTTTGACCAATTATTTAAGTGGGGTCATTTATTCAAAGTATGAAATAAATGAGATAAACGTCATCTACGCCGCGGGTAGATGAGTTTAGCATTTTGAATTTCTCAAAACCAATATCGGGTGAATGAGAAATAAATGCATAAAGTTGGCCACTTAAAATGTTTTTATATAGTGAATATATAAAATGGTAGGAATATGGAAAGCCATATTCCACATAAGAAACATAGTAAATGTTTTACTAGTTAATAAAGAGCTTCACCACTAATAAGGAGTAATCAAGTGGAACTCCTTATGGTACACCCTAGTGGACCAAGTCAATTTTGACTAGCCTTTGGCTAGCTCAAAAGGCACCGAGGACGGTGCGGAACACCGTCCGAGCCGGAGCCGGGCCCGGGCCCGAGCCCGCGCACGTCGCACATAGTCGCATTGGGCGCTTTCGAGGCGCACTTTGCACTTCACATCGTCGCGAGGAGCCTTAAAGTTTTGGAAAATCCAACCAGGGTTGGCCAGTGGCTCGGTTGACGTGGCAGGCGGCTCGGGTAAGTGGCGTGGACTTGGCAGATCGCAGACGACGCGACACGTGGCGCAGCGATTTGGCGCGTCTCGTTTTTGCCGACGGGGCACTATGATCGACATGACTGTTCTAGTGTGAAGGGTGTATGCTAATAGGTGTGTTCCTTCAGAGAGAGATCAGACCATCGATCGCAATCAGTAAGTGGCGCGATTTGACGGCCACGATCGATCCGGACCAGGGGGTTGCACCCTCAAGAGACACCAGGAGCTCTATATAAACCAGCCCAGATTCATTTCAAAACATCAGAAATTTCGAAAATTCTCTTGCTTCTTATTCATTCTGCATTAGTCAATCAAAAGAGAGTTCAAAAACATCTAAGTGTTCGTTGTGCTTGCGATTTTAGTGCAACTATCGCAAGTGTTTGTCGTTGTATCTTGGGAGACAATTGCCGTATACCGTACGCACCGTGAGCGGGGCAATCTTGTCTTAAAGAGAAAGAGTCCAACTCTTGCCTCGACATTACTCTGCTCAATTGTTCTTTGGCCATTCGGTATACACCATCCATATTTCCAACAGAAAATTCCTGTTGAATCTTAACACAATGTACTTAAGTTTTGTATGGTTCTGACAATAAAAGGTACATAAGAAATATAAGATAAATTACAAAAAAGTACCCATCATATTTAGCCTAATAACAAAAAAATAAAATCAGTTATACTTCAAAATTACAACTATCGATCTTAAGTTCTTATAAACATCGCCAGTCCTCTTGAGCTGTGTATTTACTTAATAAAGACCTATTTCAATAAGTGTAATTTGTAAGTAGAATAAAATGTCATTTGGGTATTTCATATTTGTCATTTTGAAAGATAACTAAGTATTCTTTTTCTTAATTAAACTCAACATCAATAATGGTGTATGTTTTGTAAATAAAATCTATGATCAGACTGTCGATCAAGTCAAGCTAGTCAAGGTCACTTAAACTTACCAAGTTGCACAATTTTTTTTATCTCAGATATTTTTTTTAATAAGTTGTGAGTAGTGGTTGAAGGGAGGGGATAAATTTCAAAAAAACTGAAAGATACAAGATTCGAACCCTGGTTAACACCCTCCTTATAAAGGGTAAACAATACCACTTAAGCTACAAGCTCGTGGTTTTTTCTCAGATAATTTGTCACAACCTTTTTCTTTAATTTTTTTCTCTCAAATGTCAAACTTGATTTCAATACATAAACATTAACTTCAAGGTGGAACCCCCTCATATTTACAAATTCTTAATCAATTTTATATGTTTTTTTTTTTGATAATCCAGATATCCAGGTTTTTACATCTGACTAATCCTGACTCGCAAGATCGAGGCCCCTTGACCCAAAGAAGATGTAAATCGAGGATGTGCCCAAGTGGCAGGTTTCTAAGGGAGAGAGCCAACATGATTCGCCTCCCAGAACAGACCCCCACAATATTTCAGTGAAAATCTGCTCCACACGGGATTCGAACCTGCGTCGCCGAAGGAATTCACCCCACATCACCTCAGCCCTTACCACTTGGCTATTGTTTGTGCAATCAACAAACAATCTGAAGTCCCCACCCAACAGCAACGACAAATCAGAAACATTGTGAATTAGTATAATGTAGAAATCAGATTAAATTGAATAAGTAATGTGATCAAGTGGGAGGTTTGGATAATTTGGGTTCACAATAAGCACTTTTTATACTTCATATGTTCCAAAATTATGTGCATTATAGGGGTGTTAACAAATCAATTTGATTTTTCAAATTTCAGTAATAAATAACTTAGTTGAAATCTTTCTAAACTAATTAGGAAAGTTGTAAACTAAACGACATAACAATATTACGATTTGTAATTGTTCTAAAATAATACTAACACGTCGTAATGGGACACATGTTAAAATCATAAAGTACTTGGGTGGTGCCCAATTGAAAAACATCTCATTGCCCGGCCCGTAGGAAAGTTTGGTGTGTGAGTAGGTGCATGGGGATTGAGACTTCATGTTCCATTGTATCGGATGAATAATACGTTTACAAAATCATGTCACAATTGTACACGTGTCATTTATCCAAACAGGAAAAATGGAACAGGCCAGAGATCTCATCCCGGTGCATGGCGGCAATGGAAGAAAAGGCAGCATGGTCTGGTCAAAGTTAATTACTTACAACAGTCCCTCTTCTTTCTTCTGTCTGATAAGAACCTACCACAGCCATTACTAAAAAGATTAGATTTCATAGGGAGACAAAAAGCATAGTGCTATTATGGCAAATATTTAAAGAGGCCCGCATGAACTACTTCTGAGAAAAAGAGAAGAAAAAAACCCTGAAATGGTCAGCCAATAATCATATATGGCACTTTTGATAAAATGATTGGAGAGGTGGAAATTGTGGTCATCGAGAATTAAACTCGATATTAGAAAGATGAAGAATCCGAGGGCGAGGATTGGGGTAATAAAACTTGGAATATGATTGGTTTGGTGTGACAAAAATATAGTAAAAAGATTAGAAATATGATTGGCTTGGTGAGACAAAAAGATGGTAAGATTGCTTCCATTTCTTTGTCTGAAATGAAAAAAACGGTGTTTCTCTGAGTTTATTTAGAATATTCTATTAGTGTATTTTTTGTAAGATATTTTTGGAGTTTTATATGATAAAAGGTTTTATTGTAAAAATAAGTCCTTGAAATAGTTGGATAAAATAAGATCAAGAAACACATAACATATATTAGTAGTCACTAGTCACAATACGTTTATTAAAGGCTTCATATGGATCGATAGATTTGAAGTTATATATGAATCTCAAGTCCATATTAAGAAATCCATTGAGCTCGTTATTGGATAATATCATTTTACAATTGCTTTCAAATCCATATATTGTATTTTGTGTTATGGAGTTATTGTGATAGATTTCAAATCCAAAATATTTGTAGTCTTTAGAATTATTTGAAATCATTCCCTAAATCCTTACCTCAATTCCAGATCTTTTCTTCCAAATGCAATCTAAAAATCTTGTCAAAGAAACACCCTTGATCACGGACTCATATTAGACTATTAGTTATATTTTCTTTTTCCGTAGTTTCTCACATATCTGGGGATATTTCAACTTTCAAGATAATGGAAAAGTTCAGAATTACTTAGTTGTATACATGTCATTTATTCACTGCAGTGGAATAAGAAGTGGAACAAGAATGTGGAATAGGAAATCTCAATCCCTCTATTTTGGGGTTACTTTTAAATTTAAACCAAATAAAAGAAAAGAATTCGTTTTAAAATAAGCAGGCTCTGCAATGGGCATGGAAGTATGAAGAAGTTGGCGGGCCTATCTTAAGTGCACTATCTTTCTTCTTCCACTTGAGAGTGGTAATGTGTTGGATCTTGATCCGAATGTAATTAACTTGTAGGGATGGCAAACTTCCGGGGGAACCATCCCATTGATACTCGAACAATATGGGATGAGAAATCCCTGGTTAATTTGGGGATGAGATGGGAATGGTGATTCCCCGTTTCTTTAGACCAGGAGATGGGATGAGGATGACATTTATATCCCCTATTCGATCCCCATCCCCGTTTAAATAAAACGGGATTCCCGCCCCAACCCTCATCCTCCAAAGATATATATATGTGTGTATATATTATATTTATCTATTATTATATTAATTTTTTATAATATTTCATTTTATTTTTAAAAAACTAAACTCTTAAGTATTTATAATTTTAATTATTCTCATTATTTTTTTATGTATCGATTTATTTTATTTTAATTATTTTAAGTAATTTATTTTACTAATTTTTTTTATTAAAAAATACAAAATGGGAACCTGATTCCCTGCAGGAAATCCGTTCCCTGAACGAGAATTTCTCATCCCCATCCCAGATATCGAAAGCAGGGAATGTAACCAGGATGATATTTAGGATGAGATTCGGGGACGGGATGGTATGTCCAATACCAACCTCATCCCCATCCATTACCAGTTTACCACCTTATCAACTTGATTATTAAGATCCACAATAGATTGAAGGATCCGATAGAACTACATCAAATGATCCAATAATAAAACACCCCTGGCCAAGGTAAAAGTAGCGATATCGAAATTAAAAGACCTAAGATAGTATCAACTTTTCCCAAGTCTTTCATTAACATGTTTTTGGGCCGCATCACTAATATTTTAATTAAAGATCTCGCATTTTAATTCATTTCGCCACACATTTAATTTTAGTGTACTATCATAATCATCTTAATCTTCTTGTACATAACATTTATCTACTAAGATTATGATTTTCTTTTAATGCTACTAAGATTATGATTACATTAATAAACATGATTTTCAATGATGTTCATAAAATGCATATAAAGAAGCACAAATGTCCGAAAATAAATATCACGTTTATTAAATTAAGACAATATACAATTACTTTACGGCACTGACCCTGATACCTGGAAGGTATGGTCTTGTATGGTTATGTTTTCATGGTCCATTTCCAGTTTCTAATGTTGGAAAATGAATTTTGAGAATTTATTGGTTTTCGTGTGAAAACTGGAATTATGTTTGGATGAATGAATGGGAATAAGTTTTATGTAGGTTTGGAAATGAGATTATGTTTGGTTGAGTAGTTTTGAAGTAGTATTTTATGTATATAATAAATTGAAAAGTTGATAGTGGTTGAATATTTTAATTGAATATATAATATTATATTTGTAAGATTGTAGGGTGGTGGATCTCATTAGATAGATATAATTAAAAAATAGTAATATTTTAAGTAGATAAAGTTGATAATGATGGGTTCCACATGTATAATTGGATGAAAAGATGAGAATAGTGATTGATTAGTGATGTAGGGTAGTGTATAGAGTTGAAAGTTAGAACTATAGGTTTGAGATGTTATTTTATGTGAAAAATGGAAAGTGAAAATGATGATTTCCAATGAAAATTTTAAAAGCAAACATTATTCCATTTTTATGAATAGTTGGAAATTGGAAATGGGCCATTGGAAACATAAACAAACAAGGCCTATGTTTTTGGACAATTTAATATAATGTGGGGTTTTTGAAATTATAATATATGGATTTTTTTAAACAATTTGATGATGTATAAAAATCAAGGACTAATCTAAGGACTTACAACGCCAATGAGGAGATCCGAAATCGATTTAAGAGTTGGAACGATTGATCCAAAGATCCGAGATTGACCGGACGTCGGCGTAAACCTGCAAAACAGAACCCCGGGATGGTCCCCAGGGGTAGATACTCCGATGCTTAAGTTAGTGTTTGCTCGTAGAGATTGTGAGTAGTGAGTTTTTCGTATACCCCTTACCTAGAGCCAATGTCCTCTTTCATAGACGTTGGTTACCTACTTGGCCAAGGACTACTCCCGAGGTTAGACTCCTTAGCAATTCTTCCGAGGTTGGACTCTTCAGTCAGTTAAGATAAGTCTTATCACCAGATGCTCCGCGGTCAGTTAAGATAGGTCTTATCTCCAGATAGTTATCATTTTAGCGGTACACGTGTCATATGCTCACAATGCCATGTGTCGATGTTAGAATTATCCTCATCACAATTGAACTACGTTTTTGTTGTTTTTTTTTTTTTTTTTGTAAATCTCTCTTCAAAATTCATCAACACTTTACCACCTTCTCAACATTTCCATTGGGTATTGAGTTTTAAACTCAAATGGAGACAACACACAGAGAGAGAGAGAGAGCCATGCAATTGTTAAAAAAAATCCATGTGGACCATGTTAACCTAAATTGGGAATTACCCTACTAAACAGTAAAATGAATAATTATTTAAAGTAAAATTGTATGTTATTACATCATAAAATCAATATTCCTTGTAAAAAAAATTCAATATTCAAAGGTTAATTAGCAACCGTTAACAACATGAAGGCTTCACAAGTTACCACTATTTTGTCATCTTTCCTCCCTTCGGCCTGTACACTTTTCACAGACTCTGACTGGGCCGGCCATCCCAGCCCAAAATAATTATTTCATTTATAAGCAGAGTCCACGCCTATTACATTAGTCCAAGTCCAACACACCACACTAGGAAACTCGAACCCTGTACGGACTTGCAACAACCCAAGCATTCCCTATGGACTTGCAACTCTCTTTTCCACTCTTTAAATACTCTATCTAATGGCCAAAACAGAGTACAGAACCTCTATTCATGATAAACTTGTCCACAAAAACTAAATATGATTCCTCTGACAGCGTCTCCACTAGTGACTTTTGAACTACTAACCAACATATATGAATATACTCCTCACCTTTTACCCCGAGCTTTGCGGGTTTGATTAATCTGTTCCAACTTAGTGTTCCGTTTCATGTTTCATTTATCCGGATATATAGATTGTTTAGAGCATCTCCAATGCTCAAAAAAAAAAAAAATCGAAATCTACTATTTTAGTGGAGAAAACATCCTCTAACCCCACGAAATACTTCACGCTAAATTGGGGAGGTGAACAAGTATCCCAAATGAATATATTTATTCAATATAATAAAGAAAAATTGAATAGTCTAATTTAGAGTGAAATATAGAGTTGATCATTGGAGTTGAATATTGAGTTCCGCTAAAGTTTTCCCTGAAATAGTGTAAAACTCACACAAAAATAATGCAAACCCTTGGAGATGCTCATAGATTATTTTTTTACCTTTTATATAGATCGATCAAAGGTAATCCAAGTAAATATATCGCCCATTTTTTAGAGTAGTTTATTTATCTATATTCTATATATATATATATGTGGATTGTTTATATTATTTTTTATCTTTTAGATTATATATGGATAATATGAAAAATAATTGCTAACCATGAATAAATGTGAAGTCGCCACATATAACTAGAAGAATGATGAGTTGTCACGTGTCTCGGAATAGTAAGGTGATGACATATGTTCTTGATTTTTTTTTTCTTTTAGTACATAAAGTTGGTACAAAGACAAATGAGGAAGAAATTTCAATTATTTAAGATGGAGAAAAACAGTTTATCAGTCATTATTAAGCTAGCTACTAACTATATACAACATTAGATATATAAGACAAGAATTACTGGGAAAAAAAATCGTACAAAATATATTGAATATGCTAATATTGCTACTAATAGTTCATTAAGGCGTTCTTCTAGTTTTTACAAATAAAATAAACAATGCATGTGGCAACAAATTTGAGTGAAATATTTATCTATGCTAAAGTTGTTAAATTGATATTTACTTGTTCATTTTGGCTAATATGCAGTATTTACTTGTTCACTTTCTCCGATTTTGGTGGAAACAAATGGAGCCTAAGATCAGATAAGAAGTACAGAAAGATAATCTTAAAGACCTATTAAGGGAAAATTCCAAAATTGGTCCTATAACTATAAGCAGTTTGCAATTTCGGTCCTTTAACTATTGAGTATGCAAAATTGGTTCTGTAAGTTTGAAAGTTTTTGCAAAATTGGTCCTATATGGTTTATACTTAAGCAATTTCGTTCCCGTAATTTTCAAGTTGTTGCAAAATTGGTCCCCTGGGTTATTTCATATTTTCAAAATACCAAGAATACCTTTGTGCACATAATTGGCTTATTTGACTAAGTATTTTGTTAAAATAGTATCGAGCCAAGGTTTATTAATAACTTTAAGTTATATTTATTATTTTATATAATTAACAATTGGTGAGGAGAATTTTCTCCGAGAAAATGGATGCGGACGCCAGTGTCCAAGATATACACCCTACAGAGATATCGTCAAATTTTGACGATGTATGCACAAGAACACCAGAC
Organism: Rehmannia glutinosa; assembly: GCA_016081115.2. NCBI lineage: Eukaryota > Viridiplantae > Streptophyta > Magnoliopsida > Lamiales > Orobanchaceae > Rehmannia > Rehmannia glutinosa. The sequence continues at coordinate 17,864,127 of CM071936.1, forward strand.
ATGATAACATATTGGGATAATCAATATGTTGAAAAAGAACTCATAAGAGCCAATAGGGAAACCTTGAGATAATGCGGAAAACAAGTAGCATATTGTCCGAGTATCACTTCGCTCGCGATACCATTCCGCCCGCCGCCTAGAATTTTTAGTTTTAAAATATATTTTAATATATATGTTGCATATATAACATATATTATAATATAATTTTTATGTATTCTTATATTATATTTAATATTTATAATTGAATAATAATAAATTTTAGAAATAATATTTTATAATTATATATTTTTTCATTTTTTAAATTTAATTTAATTTAATTTAAAATGGGGCGTAACAGGTAGTCCCGCCCCATCCCGCCCCGAAACCTCGTGGCGGGTCGACCCCCGGTTCTAGGCACGCGTCGCGGGTATGGGTCCTAGCCAATCCGCCCGACCAGGCCCATTGCTATCCCTATGAAATTGCTAACTTTAGAAAGATAACGGACCAAAAATGATATTTAGCCACAAGAGCAAAATTGCTAGTGACATGACTCATTAAGGGGTCATTTGTAGTTTATAAAATAAAATAAAAATATACATATAACTAATAATGCGAAAATATCATTGGAGCCAGAATAATGGATGTTGATTAATTATTTTCTATCCCACATTAGTGGCTAATGGACCAAGTGTTTCTGACTATTCTTTTGTTTAGGAAAATTTATGTGGCTATGGTTTGCCTAAACTTTGTTCAAATTATTTTGAATCTCTCTTGCGGCAAACCAAACCGACCCAATTCTTGCTCTCTTTGTCTTCATGTCTGTTGGACGGCTCTAAGAGAGAGATGGTTCCAAAAGGAATTTTGAATTTGATTTCCCATTTTTGTGTGGATGTTCATTATTTATTCAACATTCAAATTCTTATTTTAACTGTTGTTAATTTCTTAAAACATCGATCCATAATAAATTTATATTGGTTTGAGTTCAACAAGGGTCACAAGGTGTACGTTGACGCAATTGTGCATATAAGGTATATGATTAAAATGGTATGCACATATATATCACTAATGCCAATTGGTTCTGAGGTCCTATAAAATATATATTGTACAAAGACTATTTGTGAGACGCAAAAATGTCGTAATTACAAATACTTTTTAAGTATTTTGGAAAGAACTACACATACAAAAAAATAAAACAAAATATAGTTAAAGAGGAGACACATTTAGCTCATTATAATATAACTACTTAATATAAGGATGTCCAATAAATTTTTTGAATATGCCAATTATAGGAAACCAAAAAAAAAAAAAAGAAAAAGAAAAGAACAAATTAATACAAATACACTCAACCACCCCAAGACCCCTATATTTTATTGAAAAAGAAATGATTGTTGACATCATCCAGCTCTTTTAAGAAAGGCAAATCAAGAGTCTTTTGACATATAATTGGTCACAACTTTATTATTTAGATTATAAGAGTGATACCACAACTAATCCCATTCACCATATATACCAAAATGGTCGGTTTAATGAAATATTATGAACAATCATTTAATGGACCCAATTACCAACTCATAGTCGACCATTGAAATTCTCATCACATTATGAGTAATTATTGGTCACCCTAACCCACAATGCCACGTGGCAACATAGCAACAAATTGGAGGCACCCCCTGGCCAATCAGAAAATGGCTTCCAATAAGTGCTCTTACATTATAGTCCACTATATAAGTAGAGCTGTTCTAGTGCAAGTTATAACATGCACAAAACATCTTAATTAACTAGGTTAATTTTCTCTTGAAATCTTCCTAGATACACTCATATACAAATACAAAACCAAAGAAAAATTAAAATGCCGATAGCAAGAATAGCTATGGGAACACCCGGTGAGGCGAGCAAGCCGGAGGCTATTAAAGCCGCCGTGGCTGAGTTCATTTCCATGCTTATATTCGTTTTCGCCGGTGAAGGCTCCGGCATGGCTTTTGGTAAGCTAACGATTATTCCTAGTTGCATGCATTGCGTAAATTGCAACTTTAGTTTTGTAACTATAGGCCAGGATTAGTAATAATAATAGTCCTACAAAAATCACACTTTGCAACAATGTCATGTAAAATTTTTTTTTTCTCGAAAAACACTCCCGATTTCAGCTTATCGCGAAAATTGAAACATTTGCTGGAAAAGAAATCAATATGTCTACGTTTCTGGCTAAACCTGCTAAATGGAAATACATTTCACTTAAATGGGCATCCAATACGAGCGAGTTGACATATTGATTGGGACAATAACTCAGCAAAGAAAGACTCATTTTGCTAATATTGGTATAAGCGGATTGGTTTCCAAATCAATAGGAATATTGACAAAAAAATGTATACACGCGGATTTTGCAGCAAATTTCTCAATTTTAGGCGACCAATGGACTGAAATTCAGTGTCTTTTTAAAAATACATAAGTTTTTTGCAAATCATATATTATTGCAGGACTATTTTTACAGATCAATTACAGGACAATTTTCCCTACATGAATTTCATGAAATTGAATCTGCAATTCAATTTAAGTATATATAATTGAGATCTTGTTATATATTGTGGCAATTGTTAATAACAGCTAAGCTTACAAATGGTGGAGCGGGGTCGCCTGCTGGGCTGATTTCAGCATCAATAGCCCACGCTTTCGCGCTGTTTGTGGCTGTTTCGGTTGGCGCCAATATCTCCGGTGGTCACGTGAACCCGGCTGTCACCTTCGGCGCCTTCGTGGGCGGTCACATAACGCTGTTTAGGAGCATTCTCTATTGGATTGCGCAGTTGCTTGGATCTGTTGTTGCATGCTTGCTTCTCAAGTTCGCCACTGGTGGCTTGGTGAGTAACATTAAAACGAACAAATACTAAAAATGGAAACATCAAACATGGAACTGATTAAGAAGCATATTGAAGCCAAGAACCAATAGAAAAAATTGATAAAAATTCAATAAAACCTTATTTAGACAATCAAATCATTTTATAACTTAGAGCAACTTTATCGTTTAAAAATAAAATATAATAAATTAGTTTCATTAGTAAAAATTATATAATTTTATAACTTCTTGTTGATTCTTTACAATTTTACGTATAATTAAGCCTAATTTTGTCACAAGACAAAATGCATTATTTGTCCTGTATGTTGGTCCTTTTCCATTTTGGTCCCATTTCAAAAATTGCACATTTGAGTCCTTTTTATATAGATCATATATTACACGAGTATTTACTATTTAGTCATTATTGATATGAGTACACTTAACATAATGGCAGGAAACATCCGCATTCGCGCTTTCATCAGGAGTAACAGTTTGGAACGCCGTCGTTTTCGAAATAGTGATGACATTCGGCCTAGTTTACACAGTATACGCCACGGCCGTGGATCCCAAGAAAGGCGACATAGGGGTCATTGCCCCCATTGCCATCGGCTTCATAGTGGGCGCCAACATCTTGGCTGGTGGGGCCTTTGATGGCGCGTCCATGAACCCGGCCGTGTCTTTCGGCCCGGCCGTGGTGAGCTGGACATGGGACAGCCACTGGGTGTATTGGCTCGGCCCATTTGTCGGCGCAGGAATTGCAGCTCTTGTTTATGAGATACTCTTCATTAATCAGAGTGGTCATGACCAACTCCCCACTACAGATTACTAAGTGATCATTTGTCTTAATTTGTTTCCATTGATCAAAGGATGGTGTGCAGTGTTAATTTGCATCTATGAAAATTTATGGTCTTTGTTGGTTTTCATTTTCTGAAGGTGGTTAAGAACACCACTGGCCTATTTCTGCTATGATTTATGTCGTCAGTTGTCTTAATTTGCATCTATGAAAATTTATGGTCTTTGTTTTCTTTAATATCAGCTCTATGAGTTTTTTAAGGTTAAAAAGCACGGCCTAATCCAATCAATTTAAAAAATGTCCATTAAGGTGATTTAGTAATTGAGGTGTATTACTATATTTAAAAAGCACGACCCATAATCCTTAGAACGAGACGGGGCGACCCACCGCGAATCACGGGACGGGTTGGGAGAACCGTCCTAACCCGAATATAATTAACTTAAATAGGAAAATTAAAAAAAAGGACAAAAATCTATTTCTAATATATTTATAAAATATTCTTTACAAAAGTTGTTATTTTAAATCTATAAATGCTAGATATAATATTATAAGATAAAAGTTATATTATAATATATAGTATATACGCAAAATATATACTAAATATATTAAAAAATAGGCGGACGGGGTGGGGTACCCACGAGGCAAAAGTGATACCCCGCCCCGCCCTGCCCCACATTTTCGAGCCAAAACTTAGCCAAATAAGGACATTTTGGGCATTATGAAAGTATATTGTGGCCCCTGAGGACCAAAATCACAACTACTAGAAATTATAGGACTAAAATTGCACTATACTAAAACTTATGGGACCATAATACGAAAAGACCACAAATATAGGACCAAGATGGAAACTTCAAAGTTATGAGACTTAAATGCGAATGGCCTTAATTTATGGGACTATTTTTGCCATTTTACCCTATATTTAATAAGCTAATCGTAGCATTGGCATTGGAAATCGAATGGTATTGGGTCAGCATCAAACAAGAAGTTCTATAAATATTGATCTTTGCTTTTTAAGACGATCATTCCAAGTGAACGATCTTGATAAAATCCTTCTTTCTCAAGAGGAAGTCTCTTTATTCTCGGAGGCATGAAATCCTTCGATTGGGAACTTGCCCGCACACGCACGGAAAGCGTTAAAAAGGGGTCCGTGGGGATTGCCCAGGAGGCCCCTCCGACGCCCAAGTTAGCATAGTGATTGAGAGAATAAAAAGTAATCGAATATCAAATTAAATGCGTAGGAGTAATTATGAGTTAATTAACTTACAAATGAAGATGATGGACCTTTTACACGAACAACGGGCCTCATGAGCCGCGTAGGAGAAATAGGTTTATGGGCGATCCCAGGACTCCTTTTAGCCGAGTTATTCCACTAAGAACCCATTGCGCAATTAATAATAAATTAATATATAAATTGAATTATATATTTAATAACTACATATCGTTTTTGCCCCCAACATATAATTTTAATATGTTTGAAAATACCATTCACTCAATCACGCATTTTCAATCATCAATCATACATAATACTCATTTTACAATTTCTATATAAAATCAACTTTCGTCTTTACATTTCATCTCATATCCAATTACACTCTGTTAGATATTTAAATATCTTCGGATAAAAGTTTTATAAGTTGTATTTCTTATCCACTCCTCACCGCACTTATTACGTTTGATCACCGCCAAATGGCATCATCTTATTCACCATAGTACAAGTTTGTTAGCAGGATTATTCCTTGTACTATCCTATTAGGTGATGACAATGTTTGTGGATTAGTACGTTGGAATTGCATCTATATTAGATGCCATTGTATCACTTTCTAATTCAATGAAACAAAGAAAATTCTCTTAAGCAATATCCATGGCGGAATTCATTTTTCCTTGTTTCTTGCTTAGCTTAAATGTTGTCATCCTCAACTTTTATCATGGTATCGAGCGGTGAATCTGTCTCCTGGTATCATCCCCTTTTATTTTTCTTTTCGTTTTATAGACTAATAATTCTCCCATGGGTCCACTACTACAACGGTGAATCTTCATCTCATTTGCTCATTCAAGTGATTCAACCTCAAAACCAGCTTGTTTCATCTAAGTTAGATGATTCTAACTTCTTAATCGGCATCAACAAGTCACTACCTGCTATCGGAGGCTCTGGATTGGAAGACTTCATTACAGAAATGTGGAAGTCCGAAAAAATCATCACAATTGCGTAAACCAATAAGAAGGTATTGAATTACTCGCTTTGTTGTTGCCGGGAAAGACAGGATCAACTCTTAGCATCCGGATTCTTTCATCTCTATCCGACGGTGTTTTAGTATTAATGGTTGGATTGCATTCTCGCATATGATATACGGAGAGCCTTAGAAACATATTTTGCAAATCAAACAAAAGCCAAGTTAATGCAAAGCACAAAGGTTGCTGGCAGACATTAAGGAAAGGAAATATGAGCATGAGGGAATATCTTAACAAAATGAAATCATGTTTTGATGCCTTAGCCTCTCTTTGGGAATAAAATTTACGATGAAGACCAAGTTACGCATGTCATAACAGTCTAGGGCCGATTATAACTCGGTGCATCAAGGCTTGAGCCTATGTTGGAGAAGTGCATGCCTTATTAATAAGCTATGAATCTAGACTTGAGAACTATCAATCAACCATCATAAACACCGATGGTTCTCACCATCTGTGAATGTTGTTACTCATGCTTCAAACACTCGAGAATAGATTCAATCCATCCATACCCCAAGTCTTTAGAGGAAGGGGGTCGATTTGAGAACAACGAGAGGAGGAAGAACCTTCGGAGGATCCTTCAGAGGCGGGGAGGCCGTTTAACTCCAATAACGAGGCGAGTGTGTCAAGTATGTAGGGTGGTGGTCATCATCTTTGTAGATAAGTGTTGGTATAGGTTTGATCCTACCTATTCAGGCCCGGAGGAAACTCATATACTCCTACAAATCGAATCCTCTCAATTTTAATAAATCCACTCTAAATCTTGTGCGGTACCTAGCAATATTTCTGTTCCCGATAATGGTTGGCAAGGCCGGTGGTATCCCGACATCTTGGTGCATCTAATCATGTGTCAAATGATCTTACCAACACGAACTCGCAATGCGAATATTTGGGACACAACAAGGTGCAAATGGGAAATGGTGCGGTGCGTGCATAGCTCATTTTGGTAACACATTTCTTCAATCCTCTTCTCATCCTAGACCCTTTTTATTGAGAAATTTATTGCATGTTCCTGACATAACCAAAAATCTCTTAAGTGTGTCTCAATTTGCTAAAGATAATAGTGTTTTCTTTGAATTTCATCCCTTGTTTTGTGTTGTTAAGGACCAAGCAACCAAGGCTATTTTACTCAAGGGATGTTAAAGATGGCTTGTACCGGTTCAATGACTTACATCCCTTCCAACCTCCCCTCTTCAACCTCACAAGAATCAACAACCATTCAAGTCTCCACTCACTCTCCTCCTTTCGGTTCAATACCACCGCATGCTCTTTTAGTTTCCCTAAAGAAAAATCTAGGATTAGATCTTTGGCACCAGCGAATGGGCCATCCTAGTTATGAGATTGTAGAAAAGGCTCTCAAACATTGTAATATCTCTTTTAATATAACAGGTGATCAGTCTTTATGCTCTTCTTGTGCTGTTGCAAAAATTCATAGATTGCCATTTTCTAGTTCTACTTCTGTTTGCAATTTTCCTTTTGAAATAATACATTCTGATTTGTGGGGGCCATCACCCATAAAATCCAGAAATGGTTTTACATATTATGTTAGTTTCATTGACCAATTCAAAGCAAATTCACTTGGATTTATCTTCTTAAACAAAAATCGAAGTTCAAATGTGTTCCATCACTCCAAATCTCTTTTTAAAACTCAATTTAACACCAAAATAAAAACTATACAAACTGATTGGGGAGGGGAATACGAAGTCTCACAAAGTTTCTTCAAGATAATGGCATTTCTCATAGAGTCTCGTGTCCCTATACTCCGCAACAAAATGGAATGGGTGAAAAGAAAGCATAGACACATAGTGGAAACTGGTTTAGCTATGTTAGCCAGTCATTTCTTCCTCTCTCCTTTTGGGATGATGCTTTTACCACTTTGCGTTGTTTATATCATAAATCGTCTTCCCACTAAGTCTCTTAATTACCAAACTCCCCTTGAACTGGTTCACAATCACAAGCCTGATTATAACAGACTTAGAGTATTTGGTTGCTTGTGTTATCCTTTTATTCGACCTCTTAACAAACATAAACTTGAATTTCGATCAGTTGCTGGAACTTTTCTTGGATATCATAATCAGTATAAAGGTTATAAAGTGCTTTTGCCAAATGGCAAGGTCATCATATCTCGTCATGTGCTATTTGATGAGTCTCATTTTCCTCACAAAAACACCCACTCTCATTCAACCGCTTCTTTTTCCTCCTCTCACAAAGGCACTCGGATTTATCTCCTCATGTATGTTGATGATATCTTATTGACTGGGAACTCATCTGCAGAAATTAATAAAGTTGTCTATCAGCTTGGTTCAGCCTTTTCCCTTAAGGATCTTGGTGACGTTCATCAATTCTTAGGCATTGAAATTACAAGAAATCCCTCAGGATTGCATCTTAGTCAGGGGAGCTATATCAAAAATTTGTTGCTTAAGGCTCAGATGGAAGGAGCTAAAGGTGCTTCTACACCTATGGTCTCCTCCTCTCACTTGTCCAAACATGAAGGCATTCCTATTACTGATGCTACTTTATACAGAAGCATCATTGGAGGATTACAATATGTCACTATCACTAGGCCTGAAATTGCCTTCAGTGTGAATAAAGTTAGCCAGTTTATGTCATCTCCTCTTGATACTCACTGGAAAGGGGTGAAACGTATTCTTCGATATCTCACCGGGGACAGATTGATTATGGTCTCCACTTTGTACAATCTTCAAATTTCAATTTGACAGATTTAAGGACTCGATTGGGGGCGACTTGGATGACAAGAAATCTGACAGGTTTTTGTGTTTATCTTGGTGATAATTTAATCTCTTGGAAATCCAAGAAGCAAAATAGTGTTTCAAGGTCGAAAAGGCGGAATATCGGAGTTTGGCTCATGTGATCTTTGAAATTGTTTGGCTCCAAAGATCTTCTTAAGGAATTGCAAATTTCTTCCACCAGGATTCCAAAAATTTGGGTTGACAATTTGAGCACTATTGTCATGGCCTCTAATCCCGTTAACATGCACGCACCAAGCATATTGAAATCGATCTTCACTTTGTTAGAGAGAAAAGCGCATTTGGTCTCCTTCAAATTCAAAGATGTTCCATCTTGTGATCAAGTCGCCGACCTTTTACTAAAGCCTGAGTTTGCAATTCTTCACTCGTTTGAGAAACAAGTTAAATGTTGTCCTCAAACCCGAGTTCGAATTGAGGGGGAATGTTAGATATTTAAATATCTTCAGATAAAAGTTTTATAAGTTATATTCTTATCCACTCTTCACTGCACTTATTACGTTTGATCACCGCCAAATGGCATCATCTTATTCACCATAGTACAAGTTTGTTAGCAAAGCAGGATTATTCCTTGTACTATCCTATTAGGTGATGACATTTTGTGGATTAAGACGTTGGAATTGCATCTATAATAGATGCCATTGTATCAGCTTTCTAATTCAATGAAACAGTAAAATTTTCTTAAGCAATATCCATGGCAGAATTCCTTTTTCCTTGTTTAGCTTAAATGTTGTCATCCTCAACTTTTATCACACTCTAAAAATTCATCATTCTTCATTCAATTTTTCTTTTTCTAATACTATTCAATAACTCTCTTGCTCTAGGCCGAAACTCAAGAAATGGCTAAGCGTCGTTTGTTTTAGTGTTAAAATAGAGTGTGTGAGAGCTAGGATTTTAGAGATGTATGGTTGAAAGAGTGAGCTTGTAAGATGGGCTAAGAAAATGAGCTCAAATGGGCTTGAAAATGAGCTTAAAACTTGGATTCGAAGTGGCTTTAAATAACATCGGGTTTCTCACAATTAGTTCTATAACGGGCCAAGAAATTCTCCATGAATGGGCTCTCATAACACTTACTAATTTGACCTAGTTTAATATCATATGAAATCACCACTTAGTCCTTCTAACTAGGCCTCAATTAAATATTATGTAATAACTTAGTTCATATAAACTCCAAAAATTCTAATCTACACTAGTCTAACAAGTTAATATTAATAACACACAATTAAATTAGTTAAAATAATAAGGAAACAAAATAAATTATAAGCACAGAAGCACAAAATAGTATTATCTTTAAATAATATTTATCTGAATACGGGTCTCACACAAAAGAAACTTGAGAGTTTAAGAAATCGAAAAAGATAAGGCCAGCAGGTAAACAAAAAAAACAAAAAGAAAAGAAAAAAAAAGGAAACATGAGAGAGATAAATTTAAATAAATGTATTAAAAATGTATTCTTAAAGCTTAGCGTAGTTATTAATGAACTTAGGTATTGTTTAAATAAAATATATTTCAATGTTTATTTTTATTTTATAGATTACACTAGATACACTTGTAAAGTGAACAACAACTCAAAAGACCAATTCATAGCAAGAGGCCAAATAATTTAAAATTTTCATATTAAAACTAAATTTTAAAAATATTTTTTTTAATAATTTGAAATATAATATCATGCAAGTGGCAAAGAAAAAGAATGTACCACTGTTCGTGTTGGGATTTCAAATCATTCATACTGTTTCTTCAACTCAATGATCACCATTTGATTGTACCCAATTTCATTATAAAACCACCCCATCGCCAATCAGCTTCTCCCACTCCAATATTTGGTCACATCAAACGTAATGTTTTTATTTCAGCCCATCATTATCACAATAGCAAAACATTATCCCTAGAACTACACCACCAGGACCAGGCCATATATGTATTGTGCTTAATTGACTCAATTGTTTATCAGATTAATTTACTATTATGGAAAGCTAACTTTAGTAAAAGATAGGATTTCCTATATTATATTTCTGCGGTAATCGTTAAGGCGACGTGGATACACGCAAATAGTCAAGAAAAAAATTGAGCAAATGGAATCATATTTATTTAAAATTGTGCAACACTGCATGCCTTTTTTTTTTTTTTTATGTTAAGTAAACTCTACATGCCTTTGATTTGTGCATTACTAACTGGACAATTTTCTTTAGAAACCGAAAATTCGAGATTTCATGTTTCTATATAACTAGTTCTCGGAAAATAACCTTACCTCTCAGATATTGTCTTATGTAAATCACGAGAATTCACCATAATCACTAATGGATGATTGTTTGAACGAGCATATTTACAATGGGGCAGGAAATAAATAATTAATATTTTCTTCAATATGAGCGGATAATTTCAAATTCTTGATAAAAGCACTTTGGAAATTTAATTAAATGGCCCCATAAATAGCTAAGTGCTTCTTGAATAATTTGGAGCCACCCCATCATCATCAATCAACAACACCCCACTTCCCAAAGATACCACCAAAACCCACAAATCTGAAAAGTTCACTTTATAATATATGGACCATGACATTCGAAGAAACATTTTTATGTTATAGTATCCGTTTATATGATAGAACCCACATAAAAATTTAGGGTTAACCACAAAAATACCCCTAAAGTTTAGTTTATTTACAAAAAAAAAAACCAATTATCTTTTGAAATTATAAATAACCCCTAATACTTTTTTAGCTTACAAAATTACAGTACCCTTAAGGCCTCATGAAGAGAGATGTGTATTTGTTAGGTGAATATATTTGTAAATTAGGCATGATGTCGATTCGGTTACGGTTCCTTAGTCTTAGACCGCACGCTGCACGAGCTCCCGCCGATTTTATTGGTTTAGTAAGGAAAGAATAACGAACGAGATAGATAATTTAAGAAAATAGAAAATCGGGTGAATTTTTTTGTAATTAGGCTAAATAATTTACCATACATATAAATCATTTAAAAACTATTTAAACTATAATTATAATCATTAAATATTTCACCTCTAAGCATGAAACAAACTACTTCACATTCACACATTAGATGATTGATATATTACAGAGTGATATATTACAGAGTGATTTGAAGACAAAAGCCGAAGAACAACATAATACTGCAGGAACCCTGAAAAACTATACAGAGTTAATTAGAGTACTTTTTTCCTCATGAGACCTAATTTCTATGAACAAATTCTTTCTAAAACTTAAAATTAAACTCTTCTTGTTTAATTATCCAATGATATGATTGTAACAAGGAAAAGAATAAAAGTGATCCCCACCCATTGGCTGCATCAAAGTGTTACTTTCATGTTCATGATCCATGGACCACAAGGAGTCATTTGGGCAGTAATCCCATATGGGGGAGTCCGCCACAGCTTGGCAATTACTCTCTTCTGAAAACTCAAATTCTTTCCATATGTCATCCATTGAATACACAATATTGGTGTTTTCCTCTATTTCCAGGCCAGTTTTTATTTCTCCAGGAGCAGCAAGCAAATCAACCCCACCCGTGTCGTAAAAGCTACGCTCCTTAGTCTCCTTGGCCGGATTAAATTCGGCCTAGGGCTATCAGACATTGATGAGGATGACGAATTAGATGATGAAGATGAAGATTGAGATTGAGATTTAGCTTTCTTCTTCTCCTGAGCCTTTTTCTCATGTGCGTCCTCCAATAGTTCTTGATCTCGTTATCCGTGCGACCGGGTAATTTCGAGCAATTCTAGACCATCTGTGAACAATTGAAGCTACATGTTACATGGAGAGATCAACAACTTCATCACTAACAACTATATATACCAAGATTGTCCAAAATATGTATAGTACAAATAAGAATTAGGGGAAATAATCTTGAAGTCCTGCAATTCAGACTATTTGGAAATTTAGTCACCTTTAAATTTTGATCATATAACTTAAAAAATCTGACATTTAGTCTGATTTTGGCAATAATTGTGTAGTTTTTCCTGAATTGGCGATTGGAGCCAATGGGTCACTGACGTGTCTAAGAATTTTATTAGAAATTGGTGCACATTTCTAGATTATTCTAGCATATGAAAATTGTAGTAGTAAAAAGAAAAATCTAGAACAAACATATAAAATCTAGATTAGAGAAGAACAAATCTAGAAGCATGTAAATTGCTAAATGAAACTAGAAAATTCTAGAACAATCTTAGAAGTCTCCTTAGACTATTATAAATAGATGTGGAGGCATTCTTCAGACAAGTAAGCAAAATCAAAGACCAAACAATAAAACTTCTACTTCAAAGTTCAAACCTCTCTTTGCTTTAGTTCCTTCATTCTTCACTTACACTACATACTATATTACACCTACAAAAATAAGCCTCCCATTTCCAACCTTATTATAAAATAAAAAAATCTATCATATCATAAAACTATTTCCATCGGTGGCATCGAGCCTAGTTCGATTATCGGGCGATACAATGGCCGACACATTCCGCTCATCTATTCCAATTCCAGTCTTTTCGTGGTGAAAACTACGATTTCGGGTCTATTAAAATGAAGACCTACTTTTGTGCTCAAGATTTATGGGATATTGTTAATAATGGATATACTATTCCAAACGATATTTCCACATTATCCGCGGTACAAAAGAAGGAATTTAAGGAGAATCAATGAAGGATTCTCAAGCACTCCTTGCTCTTGGATGAGCTTGGCGGCACGAATATTTTCCAAGGATCATGGGAGCAAAAATCGCTAAAGAGGCATGGGATAAGTTGCGGGAGGAGTTTCAAGGCAATGAAAAGGTACGTCTTTACTAGACTTCAAACTTTGAGAAGGAAGTTTGAGAATTTAAAAATGTTAGATTCTCGAGACTGCTAAAGACTATTATTCAAGAGTAAATGAAGTGGTAAACCAATTACGAGCCTATGGAGAAAATTTTCCGTAAAGTAAAATTGTTTCCAAAATTTTAATTACTTGTACGAAAAATATGATCCCATAATTGCGGCTATTGAAGAATCCAAAGATATAGAAAAATTAATCACAGAATTAATGGGATCACTTGAGGCTCACGAGAAAAGATTAGAAAGACGTTATTTAAAAAGACATAGATAATGCATTTCAATCAAAATTAAGTATGCGTCTCGAGAAAAATAAGAAAAATGGGAGAAAATATAATGAAGGAAACCAACAGATAATAATGACAAGTTTCCTCCATGTGGTATATGCAAAAGGAAAAGTCACTTGAGAAAGATTGTTGGTTTAAAGGAAAACCACAATGTCAAAATTGTAAGAAGTTTGGACATGTAGAGAAATCATGTCGGTTAAAGCAAAGACATCAAGCTAATTTCTCGAAAATACGAAGTCGAAAATAATCTCTTTTATGTCCGCTAAGCCGCATCGAAGAAAACAAAGATACTTGGTATTTGGACAAGTGGTTGTAGCAACCACATGACTAAAAATGAAAGTATTTTTCGCCAACTTGATAAAATAAGTACAAAGATAAAAATTGGAAATGGTGATTATATGGAAGAATCGGCAAAGGCACTATTGCTATAGACACGAAAAAGGGTAAGAGATATATTAATGAAGTTCTCTTAGTCCCTACAATAGATCAAAATCTACTTAGTGTGGGACAAATGATGGAGAAAGGATACTCTTTGTATTTCGAGGGAGATTCTTGCACAATCTATGATAAAAAGGATAAATCCCTCGTAATTACAAAAGTTAAAATGAGGGAAAATAGATGTTTTCCCATCCAATGGAGATACGCAAACGACGCTGCAATGACGACCCAAGTTGACGATACTTGGCTATGGCATAGAAGGTTCGGACATTTCAATTTACAAGGATTAAAGATCCTAAATCAGAAGAACATGATGCGTGACTTGCCAACAATCAAAGAGCTTGATGGAGTCTGTGAAGGGTGCATGCTCGGGAAACAACACCGACAACCTTTTCCATCCAAAAAAGCTTGGAGAGCCAAAAAGCCATTGGAGCTAGTACACACAGACATTTGCGGTCCGATGCGTACTCCTTCAAATGAACAAAACAGTACTTCATACTTTTTATCGATGATTATACTAGAATGACATGGGTTTATTTTCTACGAGAAAATCGCAGGTATTCGATATTTTCAAGAAATTCAAGGCATATGTCGAAAAGCAAAGTGGTCACAAAATCAAAATAATAAGGAGTGACCGTGGAAAAGAATACACTTCTACTCAATTCACAAAATTTTGTGAAGATGAAGGCGTGGAGCATCAACTCACAAAATGGATACGCACTGAACAAAATGGCGTTTGAGAAAGAAAGAATAGAACAAGAATGGAGGCCGCAAGATCTATGCTAATGGAGAAAGGTCTTCCCAAATCCTTTTGGCGCGCATGTAAATCTGCAGTCTATCTACTAAATAGATGTCCTACCAAAGTCAGACAAGACAAGACACGATCGAAGCTTGGAGCGGACGAAAACCATCACCTAAACATCTACGAGTATTTGGATGCATCCGCTATGTTCATATTCCTCAACAAAAAAGGGGCAAGTTGGATGAGAAGATCGAAAAATGTATGTTCTTAGGCTATAGCACTCAATCCAAAGGTTATCGAGTCTATAGCTTAAGCACAAGAAAGTTGATCATCAATCGAGACGTAATGTTCGATGAAGATGTCGCATACAATTGGGAGACAAACCAAGTGGAAAAGAGGAGTATCAACCTTCCTAAACTAACTCATGAACAAGAAGAAACCAAAGAATAATCCGCCGAGACGCTGAACAAGCAACAACTAGAGATCCCGACACATCTCCGGACTCAACACCAAAAAGACCGGATCGCTCAGAGAAATATATCAAACATGCAATTTGACGATTATGGAGCCGATAGCTACGAAGCGGATTTGCTAAACAAGAAGTTTGGGTAAAAGCAATGGAGGAAGAAATAAAAATGATCGAGAAAAAATGAGACGTGGGAGCTCACAGATCTTTCGCAAGATAAAGAAGCCATTGGAGTTAAGTGGGTCTATAAGACAAAACTTAACCCGGATGGTTGATACAAAAATACAAAGCAAGACTTGTTGCAAAAGGATATGCACAACAAGATGGCATCGACTACAAGTGAGACTTTCGCTCCAAAGAGCCCGACTCGACACGATACGAGCACTTATTGCATTAGCAAAACTCGTAAACAATGGAAGATATATCAACTCGATGTGAAGTCCGCATTCCTTAATGGTTATCTTGAAGAAGAAATCTACGTCGAACAACCTCAAGGTTCGTGGTACAAGGGAAATAAGATAAAGTTCTCAGACTAAAGAAAGCACTATATGGATTAAAGCAAGCCCCGCGAGCCTGGTATAGCAGAATTGATGACTACTTCACTGAGCTTGGATTCAGAAGGAGCCAGAGTGAGCCAACACTATATATCAAGACCCAAGGTACGAACAATACACTCATTGTCTCTTTATACGTGGATGATCTCATTTTCACAGGAAACAATGAAAATATGATTATGGAGTTCAAAGAAGACATGATGAAGACATTCGAGATGACGGACTTGGGTTTGCTGCACTATTTCCTTGGTATCGAGATACATCAAAGAAAAGATGGTATCTTTATCTCACAAAAGAAATACGCAGAAAGCTTACTTAAAAGGTTCAAGATGGAAGGATGCAAGACTGTAGCAACTCCACTTGACAACAACAAGGCACTCAAAAAGGAAGATGGCTCACCGAAGGCAGACAACTCACAATTTCGAAGTCTAATTGGAAGCTTACTCTATCTAACCGCAACTCGACCCGACATTATGTACGCAACTAGCTTCCTATCAAGATTCATGCAAAATACAAGTCAAATTCATTACGGAGCAAAGAAAGCGAGTACTCCGATATCTGGAAGGAACAAAGAACTATGGTATTTGGTATAAATCGTGATGACTCAAAACTAATAAGGCTATACAGACAACGATCGGGATCAGGATCAATCGACGACATGAAAAGCACATCAAAGCATGCATTCACATTGGGTTCGTGAATATTTTCTTGGGCATCCAAAAAGCAAGCAACGATCAAGACAATCATCGCCAGGTTTGAATATATAGAAGAATGAATGACTACCACTACCAAGCAATATGGTTGAAGCGCATACTTGAAGACATGGGAGAAGTACAAGAAAAGGCTACAAAAATTTTTCTGCGACGAGTAAGTCCGCTATAGCAATGGCAAAAATCCCGTGTTCCACAAATGTAACTAAACACATCAAAATCAAGTATCACTTCATCCAGGAAGCGAGAAGCAAAAAAGTGAAATTGAGTGGAGCATTGCAAGATCGACGAACAATTAGCGAGATATTTTCACAAAAGCATTACCTCGAGGAAAGTTTGAGATATTACGAGATATGATAGAGTCACGTAAATATGCACCAAGGAGGAGTATTAGAAATTGGTGCACATTTCTAGATTATTCTAGCATATGAAAATTGTAGTAGTAAAAAGAAAAATCTAGAACAAACATATAAAATCTAGATTAGAGAAGAACAAATCTAGAAGATGTAAATTGCTAAATGAAACTAGAAAATTCTAGAACAAGTACTAGAAGTCTCCTTAGACTATTATAAATAGATGTGGAGGCATTCTTGTAGACAAGTAAGCAAAATCAAAGACCAAACAATAAAACTTCTACTTCAAAGTTCAAACCTCTTTGCCTTAGTTCCTCCATTCTTCACTTACACTACATACTATATTACACCTACAAAAATAAGCCTCCCATTTCCAACCTTATTATAAAATAAAAAAATCTATCATATCATAAAACTATTTCCATCAAATTTTAGAGGTTTTGGTGATTTAATGTAAAAATGACATATCAAATCATCAAAATTGACACCTAAAGTTTGGGGATTTCAATGCTTATGCTGCTAAATTCACAATTTGTATACATGTTTGTACCTCATGACTGGTTATAAGTGAATTCCATTAAAAGTATATAATTTCAGCCAAAATCGGACTCAATCACCAAGTAGAAGGACCAAAAAAAATATATATTTCCCCTAAGAATTATTAATTAACCCTAAAAAACAGCCATCCATCACATATATGATAGATCAAAAAGGGATATATAACGAATCAATCAAGAGAACTAGTAAAAGTGTTGCAAAAATTTCATTATCAATATATAGATGATCACGGATGGATATAAACGAATAATGAAAGGATCTAGATGCAAAAGTAGTAAATTAAAAAGTAATCACCTGTTACCCCATTTGGAGTGAAGTTGGAGAACAAGGCGCTCCTCATGAGGGGTCATTTTACCCCTTTTGAGGCCAGGATGCAGGTAATTTACCCAACGCAACCTGCAACTCTTGCCTGTTCTTTTCAAACCTACGTAACACAGCCAAAATATATACATATATTCATTTAATTAAATTTCATTTTGGGATTCATCATGGTGAGAACCACCATATATGGCCATGCCCAAAACAAGCTATAGCCTTATACCTATATATATTTCTGTGAGATCTCCCGCCAACCCTTCAAACCTGAAACTTTAGCTATGAAATCCCATCGCCGATCACCAAACAAGTTCACGTATAATGCCAGCTGTACATCTTCTTCTTCTGTCCATGGCCCTTTTCTCATTTCTTCCTTTTTCTCCTTATTCATTTTCCCTTTTTTATTTTCTCTCTCTTTCTCTCTCCTTCTGCACGGAAAGTATGAAGGGTGCGCCAGTGATATATATACTAATGATTTCACCGTTATTGTGTGATCTGATATTTTTAATCCACCATTGATATGGAAGGATCCTCACCGTCCATGTGGTTTGCAATTTGAATATTTTGGTGATTGATAAGACGATATATGGCTATATGATGCAACCCACTACAAAGTGCTTTTTTTTTTTCTTGGCTTTGTATAAGTGGTTGATATGTTCATGTAACTTTTATAAGTGGCCATCCGTTTTCACGGGATTTTTCTGTTCAATTTTTTACTATTTACATTATCTTATGATTTAATTGCAAAAACTACCCCTAAAGTTTATTCTAATTACAAAAATAAATCAGTTAACTTCTTAATTGGACCCCCAACATAGGGGTCTTTGTTATAAAAATACAAATATCAAGGGGTTGTGTGTATTACTTTAAAGGGGTGTTTATAATTTTGAAAGAATATAACTGCAATTGATTGTAATTAAACTAAACCTAAGGGGCGTTTTTGTAACTATCCCATATTTTCTTGAGTAGGCAGTACGTATTAGTCAAGTATGCGGTATGCCAAAGGTTCTTTACCAGGAAGAGCCAGAAGAGAGTCGTCGTTCATTTTCTTAGAGACGAAGGTGAAAACGTCCTCAATTCGGAAAATATGAGAAGAGACTAGAGTCATAGACTACTTGTGGATACTCCTAGTTTTATTTGGAAGATTCCTTTATTTTTGGAATCGATTGATTGGAATAAATGATGGGCCAAGTTTTGGACTAAGGGCATATGGTAACTCTCACCTAGCTAAATTTAAAAGCATCTCTTGCAAAATAAACAACATTTTTAAATTTAAAGAATGAAATTTTTGACATCTTCCAATACTCTCTTTGTATTTGACTCTTTATTTTTTCTTTTCCCAAGATTAATTTATTACACATGGAATATTGGACGTAATTTATGAAATTTTTCAAATTTTGTGTTGTTTTTAGAAAATGTCATTCAAAAGGGTAATTCAAAGTGAAAGAACCTAATGCAATTAATTATAGAGAATTGTTTTGGCTCTTCAAATTTGGAGAGTGAAAACTCATTCTCTAAATTTAAATGTTAAAATTATAAAGAGTTTGTTGGAGATGATTTTTGGTAGATGGCTCTTCAAAATAAACAGGATTCTTCATTTGAAGAGTCTTTTGGTGATGCTCTTATAACGGTATTCTAATTTGGAGAAGTTAAATAAGTAATTTACTAAAGGAAAAATTATAAAATTGGTCCGGTAATTTGGTCTAATTAGACTTGTGGTCCACTAAGTTGTCAAAGTTTAGTATTAGGTCTGTAATATCCCGATTTTTTTTAAAATAAATAATAATTAGAATACTTAAATATTAATATTATTGTTATCTTTGTTAGACTAATAATTATCAATAATATTATGTGTATCCTTTCTTAATAAAATTATATACATGTTAGATTTATTATATTTTTATCATTATCTTTATTATGATAATTGCCAATATTATAACTAATATTTAACTTAGAGGTTTATATAGAGGTTATTTGGCCTTTTAGGGGACAAATTAGGGGCTAGTATTTTTAGGGGCTAAATATAAGTTTAGGGGGTAGGATTACTTAGTATATATATGTATAACTTCATACACAACTTTTACACCAAATCTCAAATAATTATAAGGTGTTTATATTTTCTACTTATTATTCATGTTTCCTATGTATATATGTATATATATATATATATATATATATAATTTCCAATTCACAAGCCTTCTTTCAATATTTGTTTTTTACAAATTATTTTATTAATTAGTTTAATTTATTAAAATCACATATTAATTATATATATTTATTTAATGTAGAAAACGAAGGGGTCGAGGACTTGGAATTTTATTGTTTATCTTCTACATCGAATATCTGTGATTATTAAGGTAGGGATTTTCATATTATTCGTCATTATTTAATGTTTCATGATTGTACTTCATTGATTGCAATATATGTCAAGAGGAAATAAATTCATATAAGCTAGGAGCTATGAAAAGGGTCCGGAATCAAACATATCTTCGGGGTGAACCCGCAATGCTATATGCAGGAACTGGCTAGTCAGAGGAAAAAGAGGAAATTAATGAATTTACTGTTGTAATTATGTGAATGTTTTTCATGTTAAATTAAATACTGAAGATATGATGTTGTGGATGGTGGAATAAATCGTGTTATATTTATATTTTAAATAATTATGATCGAACTAAATTTTGGATTTATGTCTTTTAATTTTTTTCTGATTTATGCTTGGAATAATTGTTGGATATTTAATTTGGAAGAATTGTTATTATTATTATTATTATTATTATTATTATTATCATTATATTTTATTTTTTTTAATATTAAAAATTTTAAATCAACCTTTTTATAATTATTGGGATCACTTTAATTTATCATTTGTGTTTTCTTAATAATATTTTTAGAGTACTTTAATTTCATAAAATTGTGTCATTACAAGTGGTATCAGAGCATGTCTACGGTTCTGTAGACTTGTTTAGAAAACATGTCTTTCAAATATTTTTTTTTTGAAAAAATAGTATAGTGACATCCACCTGTAAGTCCAAGCGGCTACGATAATCTAGAGGGGGTGAATAGATTATCTCCATCTTTTCGATTATGCTCTCTTTTTCGAACCAAATACGCCAAGACAATAATAAAGGTGCGGAATGTAAATAACACGCGTCGATTTATAGTAGTTCAACCCACCTAGGGCCTAATCTACTACCACCCCAGTATATCCGGGATGGGTTTTGAAAAATAAAAAGAATTTTATTAATTACCACAATTAATACAAATTCAACTTACAACACCTTGAAGAGCACCACACTCTTCTTCAACACCACCTTTGGAGATTACCACAATCTCCCTTTGAAGATTATCGCAATCTTCAATCAACGGCACCTTTAAAGATCACCACAATCTTCAATCTTGAAGAATACCAAATTCTTCAAACACCTCAAGAGCACCACACTCTTGAAACACCTATCACCTAGATCACCCAAGTGTATTCTTACCACAAGAATACTCACAAGGATGTCTTGTGTTGGATGATGACCAAAATCAAGATTACAACTAATAATGAATAATATAATTTGAGTGCAAGTGTAATCAAGAATTGAAAGCCTAGACCTCAAAGAAGTGCAAGTGCAAGTGCTTAGGCTAATACAATAAGATTTATGAAAGTGTTTGTTTGTATGCTCTTTTGCTTGTGTAATGTGTTGTGTCTTGTTGCTTGAATGAAGCCTCTATTTATAGGAGAGGTCTTGGCTTGATTTCCGACATAGGCTCCTCCTGGGGAGTGATTTCTTTGCAAAAGAAACCATTTAAAATCAAGATTATAGTTGTTAGAAATCAATCCCACAAATTAGGGAAAAGTCATTCGAAAAATGCAATGAGATAGTTTCTTTGATAAAACAGGGGTTCGACCGGTCGCAGAGATAAGATTGAAATGAGTTTGTCTGCGATTTTTACACGGGGGGACCGGTCGGAGGGGGTTCGACC
This sequence comes from Rehmannia glutinosa, assembly GCA_016081115.2. Lineage (NCBI taxonomy): Eukaryota > Viridiplantae > Streptophyta > Magnoliopsida > Lamiales > Orobanchaceae > Rehmannia > Rehmannia glutinosa. The sequence goes on from CM071936.1 coordinate 17,885,918, forward strand.
GGTCGCCCTTGATCGTGATTGGTTGGGGGTGTTTAAAAAACGAAACAGAGAAGACAGACCTTGAGAGGGCCTTCCCAGGTACCGGTCGCCCTAGGGTCGACCGGTCGCCCCTACCGGTCGACCGATCGCCCTCCCTGATTTCTCATACGTCCCTTTTTCTGTTTCAAAACTCAACTCAGGTACATGTTGCCCTATAGGGCGACCGGTCGAGCCTGAAACAAAAGTGTTGTCCAATTTTTTTATCGAAAATAAACTCCAAGAAATACTCCGAAAAATAGTAAAAATATTTTAAATCGATCGGAAATATTTAGACAACATTTAGGGACATTGTTTTGGTTTAAAAACTCATTTGAACAAAATCATCAAAATCATGATAAAATCATTTATCTAACAAACTAACCCTTTTTGATGATTACAAACCAAAACAATTTTTCGGTTTTATGAGAAAACTATTCGTTTAAAAACATTTTATAAATAGCTCCCCCTATCAATAAGCACATCAATAATGAGCCAATTTTCTGTTTCTCTCCATTTAGAATCATCAAAAAGAATGTTAGCACGATAAAAATATCATATAATCCTATCAAAGTGCGCAACTAAATCGATGTATCGAGCTATTTGAACATTGAAGCTTATAGACCAAATAGGAGGGAAAAGTTGATCATACGACTTGTAGAAGCTTATGAAAACTCATTTGATTTGCGAAACATGATCTCTATAAATATATAAGACATTTGAAAACGAGAGAATCATGTAGGTGATGACTTTTTCATTGAAACATTTTATCGGACACTTGGCGGGCGTCAAAAATTGAAGAGGATATATATAGCCCTTGTAAATGTAATCAAGCCAAGTTTTTCATCACCAAAAGCAATTTTACAAATATCATTCATCAACAATCATCATGCTCAACACAAATATATAAGAATTGCATCAAGAAATATACATATAGGCCAAGTTCTCAAAGGTTCAACCCAATTGAGATAAGGAGGTGGAATTCTTACCATTTAATCGGTGAAGACGAGCAATGATGATGATAATCGAGCTAGATAATCCTCAAAATATGAAATTTATGCAACAAAACTCATTTGAAGTGAATTGTGTGTGCAAATGACAAAGGGGTCGAAATAGAGAGGAAAAACATTAAAATGCCAAAATACAATAACAGAGGCGGTTTTAACCAAATTTTCACAGTGGGCGACCGGTCAAGGGCTTGGGCAACCGGTCGAGCAGGTGGGTGACCGGTTGACCCCTGCCCTGGCAGCCCACTGGTTTAATTCTGTTTGAAAATCCGAAATTTGATCCAAAAATCCGATTTTTCGCCCCTAAGTTTAAAAAAAACGTGCAAAATGCAAACATAGACATCATTCAATATACATTATGTCATAATCAAGCTCGAACTGAGGTAAAATACTCGGCTGTAAACGATTAAAAAATCCGCGAGTTATCCCTGAGACGGTATTAAACACATCTCAAGTTTTTGTTAAACATGCAATCCCTTAGAAAAAGATATCGAATCTCAATATGTTTAGTTTGATTGTAACGAACCATATTTTGAAAAAATTATAATCACCGGACTTGTTATCCCGAAAAATATGAACATTTTAAAATTTTGGATATACAAGCCATAAGAAGAAGTGCCTTTTAAATATTTGAAAATTTCTTTTAACGGCACTTTAATGAGATTCGTTGGGATTGTTTTTGAGCTCGAGCATATAGACATAAGGCATATGGAATGTCGAGTCTATGGGAGTAATAAAAGTGAATGAGCATACCTCGAATATGTTTGTCAACCGATATGCCTTCCTCAACCTTTGTCAATCTTTACATGGTAGTCATAGAGGTTGAGATGGTTCTTTCTTATTCAATGCATCACTTCTTCTTTTGTATACTTTGAGTGTGGAATATAACCACTTTCTTGGCATTGTTTATCTTGAAGTCCAAGGAAGAAATTAAGCTCCCCCATCATGCTCATTTCAAATCCACCTTGCATCAACTTAAAAAATTTCTTGCACAAGGATTCATTAGTATCACCAAAAATAGTATCATCAACATGAATTTGCACAAGTAAACAATCTTGCCCTTTTTCAAAAACAAAGAGAGTAGTATAAACTTTACCTCTTGTAAAATCATTTTGCAAAAGAAAATCTCTAAGTCTATCATACCATACACGGGGTGCATGTTTTAAACCAAACAAGGCCTTTTATAAAAATCATTTTGCTTGAAAATTTTCAAACCCCGGTTGTTTTTCATAGACTTCTACTTGAATAAAACTATTTTAGAAAATTGGATTTAACATCCATTTGGTAAAGCTTGAAATTTTCTTGAAACAAGAATGAGCAAGTAAAATGCGAATAGCTATAAAAACATGCTACGGGTGCAAATGTATCATCAAAATCAATACCTTCTTCTTGGCATTACCTATGAGCTACTAACCTTCCCTTGGTCATCAAGCTTGTTCAAAATACCAAAAATTTCTGCAAAATCTTAGCAAGATATCTTTGCACAAGAGCATAGTAACATCGAATAATAGAGACATTATAACAAGTAACACATACTATGCTTACAAACAAATCATCAAGAGTTCAATAAGACATGTAAGTTCAAATAAGCTTATAGAAAGCTATATAAGGTCTCTTTTGAAATTTGAAAATCTGAGAGCATATAGTTGAGAGCTCATTTAAAAGAAGCATTTGAACAAGAGTTTTGACAAGAATGAATATGAGCAATCAAATGCATAATTTTGAGAAGAGGATAAAAATTCAAATGTTTTATCAAAACAAATATGATCCTTTACAAGTCTCGGATAAAACAAGCTTTATAGAATAGTGTCTTTCAAAAATCGAAAAATCCTCTTAATGGCACTTATATGAAATACTTTGAAATATCTTGAAAGACAAGCACATATGCATATGACAAAAATATATCGAGTCTATAGGATGAATACCAATGATGAGCGTACCTCGATAGTTTAATCATCTCTTGAAGAGGATGAGGAAATATATATCCTACACATATCTTAAACAAGTATAGCACAAAACGAATATGATACAAGTGTAGGCTAAAACAATAAAAGATATCACAAGTAAGCTCATGCCATAAAAATCTATAAGAGATTATAAAACAATCAAGTCTAAGCAAATACACAAAAGTTTAATATAAGCATCATACAAGGTCTCCTTTTTTTCAAAAATTTTAAAACCACAAATATATATTGAAGACCTTAATTTTAAAATTATGAAAACCCATTTTGCAATTTAGACACAAATAAAAACATGCATAAAAAATAAAATTCATATTTAAATAGGGAGATACGGTTTACCAATTTCGCCATTTCCATGGGTTGTGCCGTTCCCATTGTTGATGATATCTTCCCCTTTGAAAATCATCTTGTTGATAATAATTTTTCCAATTGCTCCATCTCCAAGCTTTGTGTCCTTCCCATTTTTGATAATGTCTTTCTCTTGGAAATTCATTGTGGTGTTGTCTTCTCCTTTGATCAAATGAAATGGTCATTTGATGTTTTCTTGGCGGTATGAATTTTCTTCGATTATTATTCCGCCGGATACCTAATATGACATTGTTTTGTGGTACCCTCAAGTGTTTGGGTCCTTTGGGATTAGCTTTGAGACTTTTAGGTCTCCAACAATAACTAGAGCTATTTCTAGCCCGACATGTATTTATGGCGTGTCCCTTCTTACCGCAATAAAAGCAAGTAATAGCACTAACATGCATAGGAGCACGATTCTTTTTCATATGATTGACAATATTAGGCTTATGATCAAGTTCACTATTCAAGTTATCACAACCATGAACATTCTCAACATTGGACATTTTATTGGTACTCAAGTTGGATTTTAATAAATCCTTTTTCATATAATTAATATCTTCAACAAGAGTACTATTTTTTTTTCAAGGATTCTAACCTTATCAAGAGTGGTGGTGTGGGCACATGATAGTGATTCATAGGAAGTAAATAAACTATCTTTATCATTTTTTAAAACATTGAATTCCTTTTTCAAATTTTTGTACTTAACAAGTAAACTTTGGAATTCATTTTGAAGGTCATCAAAATCATTTTGCAAATCACTATAATCATTTTGTATAACAATATCATAGGAAGTAGAGGGTTTAAGACATACCTTGTTTTCTTCTTCGATGCCCATAAAACATTGTTCAACTACTTCATAGTTGGAAGTTGTAAAATGCTTGTTCCTTAGATTTGACCTTGTATCCCTTTGAGAAGTAGATGCTTTTGAGTTGCTCCTATCATTTGCATATACTTCATGAATGGCTTCTAATTTTTGCCATACTTCATGAGTCGATCGAATTCCTACAATAAGATCATATTCCAAATTGGTAAGTAAACAATATAAAATATTGAGAGTTTTACCATTTAAGGAGATAATTTTCTTTTCTTCATTATTGAGCTCCGTGAAAGCTTTGGAGGTGTATGGTGTGTCTTTTATCGGAATGGATTCTCCATTGATGACGATGTTCCAAATATCGAACCCACAACCTTTTAAATAGCATTCCATTCTTTCTTTCCAAAATGCAAAATATTTGGAATCAAATCGAGGTGGCTTGGTGGTGGAGGTGCCGGAAGGGTGAGCTTCATTCGTAACCGACAATCGTTCCTCTTCACTCGCGATGTGAAACGAGCTTGCCAAAGAGTTTGACTCTGATACCACTTGTAAGTCCAAGCGGCTATGATAATCTAGAGGGGGTGAATAGATTATCTCCATCTTTTCGATTATGCTCTCTTTTTCGAACCAAATACGCCAAGACAATAATAAAGGTGCGGAATGTAAATAACACGCATCGATTTATAGTAGTTCAACCCACCTAGGGCCTAATCTACTACCACCCCAGTATATCCGAGATGGGTTTTGAAAAATAAAAAGAATTTTATTAATTACCACAATTAATACAAATTCAACTTACAACACCTTGAAGAGTACCACACTCTTCTTCAACACCACCTTTGGAGATTACCACAATCTCCCTTTGAAGATTATCGCAATCTTCAATCAACGACACCTTTAAAGATCACCACAATCTTCAATCTTGAAGAATACCAAATTCTTGAAACACCTCAAGAGCACCACACTCTTGAAACACCTATCACCTAGATCACCCAAGTGTATTCTTACCACAAGAATACTCACAAAGATGTCTTGTGTTGGATGAATACCAGAATCAAGATTACAACTCAATAATGAATAATACAATTTGAGTGCAAGTGTAATCAAAAATTGAAAGCCTAGACCTCAAAGAAGTGCAAGTGCAAGTGCTTAGGCTAATATAACAAGATTTATGAAAATGTTTGCTTGTATGCTCTTTTGCTTGTGTAATGTGTTGTGTCTTGTTGCTTGAATGAAGCCTCTATTTATAGGAGAGGTCTTGGCTTGATTTCCAGATATAGGCTCCTCCTTGGGGAGTGATTTGCTGCAAAAGAAACCATTTAAAATCAAGATTATAGTTGTTAGAAATTAATCCAACAAATTAGGGAAAAGCTGTCATAAAATGCAACAGATAGTTTGCTGATAAAACAGGGGTTCGACCGGTCGCGCAGAGATAAGATTGAAATGAGTTTGCTGCGATTTTTACACAGGGGGACCGGTCGAAGGGGGGTTCGACCGGTTGCCCTTGATCTTAACCGGTTGGGGGTGTTTAAAAAACGAAACAGAAAAGATAGAACTTGAGAGGGCCTTCCCAGGTACCGGTCGCCCTAGGATCGACCAGTCGCCCCTACTGGTTGACCTCCGGGTCGACCGATCGCCCTCCCTGATTTCTCATACGTCCATTTTTTCTGTTCCAAAACTCAACTCAGGTACAGGTTGCCCTATAGGGCGACCGGTCGAGCCTGAAACAAAAGTGTTGTCCATTTTTTTATCAAAAATAAACTCCAAGAAATACTTCGAAAAATAGTAAAAATATTTTAAATTGATCGGAAGTATTTAGACAACATTTAGGGACATTGTTTTGGTTTTAAAACTCATTTGAACAAAATCATCAAAATCATGATAAAAACATTTATCTAACACCACCTCCGTCGTATCCCGTCGGATTTCTCAAGGTATGCAATTTATTATGTCATGCTATTCAAAATGTCATATTATATTATCATATTTTAGAATTACATTTTATGAATTCAAGTCGTCATTTTTATTATTGCATCTATACTTTCCATATTAGACAAAGAACTCCTCGTGTAAAAAAAAAGAAAAAAAATCACATTTTTGTTTTAAAAAATTTATTGAATTAACGAATTTCGAGGACGAAATTTTATTAAGAGGGAAAGTATGTAATATCCCGATTTTTTTAAAAATAAATGATAATTAGAACACTTAAATATTAATATTATTGTTATCTTTGTTAGACTAATAATTATAAATAATATTATGTGTATCCTTTCTTAATAAAATTATATACATGTTAGATTTATTATGTTTTTATCATTATCTTTATTATGATAATTGCCAATATTATAACTAATATTTAACTTAGAGGTTTATATAGGGGTTATTTGGCCTTTTAGGAGACAAAATAGGGGCTAGTATTTTTAGGGGTTAAATTTAAGTTTAGGGGGTAGGATTACTTAGTATATATATGTATAACTTCATACACAACTTTTACACCAAATTTCAAATAATTATAAGGTATTTATATTTTTCTACTTATTATTCATGTTTCCTATGTATATATATATATATTCCAATTATACAATTCACAAGCCTTCTTTCCATATTTGATTTTTACAAATTATTTTATTAATTAGTTCAATTTATTAAAATCACGTATTAATTATATATATATATATATATATTTATTTAACGTAGAAAACGAATGGGTCGAGGGCTTGGACTTTTATTGTTTGTCTTCGAATTTTTTTGTTTATCTTCTACATCGAATATCTGTGATTATTAAGGTAGGGATTTCCATATTATTTGTCTTTATTTAATGTTTCATGATTGTACTTCATTGATTGCAATATATGTCAAGAGGAAATAAATTCATATAAGTGAGGAGCTATGAAAAGGGTCCGGAATCAAACATATCTTCGGGGTGAACCCGCAATGCTATATGCAGGAACTGGCTAGTCAGAAGAAAAAGAGGAAATTAATGAATTTACTGTTGTAATTATGTGAATGTTTTTCATGTTAAATTAAATACTGAAGATATGATGTTGTGGATGGTGGAATAAATCGTGTTATATTTATATTTTAAATAATTATGATCGAACTAAATTTTGGATTTATGTCTTTTAATTTTTTTCTGATTTATGCTTGGAATAATTGTTGAATATTTAATTTGGAAGAATTATTATTATTATTATTATCATTATATTTTATTTTTTTAAGAATTAAAAATTCTAAATCAACCTTTTTATAATTATTGGGATCACTTTAATTTATAAATTTGTGTTTTCTTAATAATATTTTTAGAGTACTTTAATTTCATAAAATTGGGTCGTTACAAGGTCGTAACTTTAAAATTTGGGGCATTTGGTCCAATTTTCACTAGAATATTCTAATTATATCGGAAATTGGTGGTTTGGACTTGAACGCTGATAACATGGACAATAAATTAAATGACTTCTGAATTTGGAGAGAAAATTGTCACGTACTCCCTGACTGTATATATAAGTTTGGCAAAAATGAAAAATAAACAGCTAAACAAAAAATGACAATTGTTGGAGGGGATGTTCCCAAATTTTTGGGGAATCCCTCATTGAAATTCGATTTTTAGGTTCTGCTTACTTGTCATTTTTTTTCTCAAACTTAAATATATGGTCAATGAACGTGTGAAAATTTCTGTAGAGTTAAGGACATATGGAAATAGCAGCATTTTACCAAATGCTGTTGATTCCAGCTGAAATGAGACAAATATTAATGCTTGTCTATTAGAGGAAAACACCTGATGGATTGCTTAAAGATCAGGGGTGTAATTACAAAATATTTGATGACCTCATCAAATTTCGTTAGTTCAACTAATGGTTGGGGTGAAATGTAAAATGCTTCATGGTGTGTTTCTGTAGCTTTGAAATTTCTCTGATTTTCTCGTAATTACCCCAAATGTCATGGTTTTTGTTTTTTGGTATTTTTCCCTTAACTTAATTATAATAGTATAAAAAAGGCCGCAAAAAATTAAATTCCTCAGCAGCATTAAGCAAATATAATCTAATTGCTTTTGGATAAGATGGTCATGAGAATTGACCAATTAATAAATATATGATGACAGTTCCCATTCAAATGGAGTTGGATACCCCCGCAAAAAAACTCGCGAGAAAATTCGTATCCATAAAGAGAAAATTGGATTCTCTAATCTCTCACCTCATACATCCTCACTCTCAGTTAAAAGAAAACTCCTTTCTAGCTTCAATCCCATTGGCCCAACTATGAGTATCCCCGTAGAGGTGGTTGGAAAGAAACAGAAAATAGCTGAAATTTCTGAGTCAGATTTAGAGCTCCCTTCATCCATTTTTCCAACGGCGGCGATTGACAACGACCAATCCCGTCGACCACAATGAGTATCATATGCTGGAATTTCCGAGGGCTTGGGAACCCTCGGACAATTCAAGAAATACGGGACATTATCCGTAGTAAAGCTCCCCAACTGGTATTTTTGAGTGAAACCAAAAGTCGATCCCCAGTTGTTGAAAAAATCAAGCATTCGCTTAACATGTTCGGTTTGGCGGTTGATTTTCAAGGCCGGTCTGGCGGCCTTGCTGTCCTTTGGTCCAAACAAACCACGGTCTCTCTACGAAACTTCTCTGAAAGATTCATCGATGTTGATACGGAACTTCAAGGGCATCAGTTTTGTTTTACTGGTGTATACGGTGAAGCTAATGTGAGCTTACGCCGACAACATTGGGATCACATCCGTAATCTTGCTCGTCAGCCTAAAATTCCTTGGATCATGGGAGGCGACTTCAACGAAGTCCTCACACAAAATGTATTTCAAGGCTCAGGCCCTCGTGCCGAATAAAAATGAACATATTTCGGGACTCCATGGTGCATTTGAATATGTTTGATATGGGTTTTGAAGGGAATCGGTTTACTTGGAATCGTTTGCCGTCGTCAACCTAAATACCCAACGAGCGGATGGACAGAGCTATTTGTAACACATTATGGCGTGATATTTTCCAATGGAGTTGGGTCAACCACATCCCAGCTTTCTTCTCCGATCACTCTATTATCCACATTCAAGTCCGTAATCGCAATCCAATATTTTTCTGGGGGCGCAAGAAAAAATCCTTTCGTTTCGAAGCATTTTGGGTTAAGCTTAAAGATTGTGAAGAAGCCGTAAAAAACCTGTGGGAAGATAGCGATGAAGCCCTTCCAGAAAAACTGAATCGATGCTCGATTGATCTTCTTGATTGGGGAAATAAGTTTCAGCACAATCTTGAGAAGCAGGTCAACGAGATAAAGAGTAAAATTCCCGCTCTTCGGTCTGGGCACATTTCTGATCATATTAAATCTGAAATTAACCAACTTCAGCAAAGGCTCGATCTTTATCTCGACCTATTAGACATTAAATGGAAACAATGGGCTAACTTCACTAGTACAAAGAAGAAGACCGAAATACCAAATTTTTTCACTCCTGAGCGAGCAAAAGAAAGCAAACAAATCTCATTCATCAGCTAAAAGACCACACGGGCCAATTTCAAAACTCAAGGCATCGAAAAGATTATTCAAGACCATTTCGGGACTCTCTTCACCTCATCCCCCCCTTGACTCAGACATCTCCCAAGCTCTTGACAGGTTAAATCCAAGAGTTACTCTGGCTATGAACCAGTTGCTGTCGGAGCCTTTCACTGAAGGTGAGATCATCAAAGCCCTCAAGCACATGCATCCCTTCAAGTCACCTGGACCCGACGATATGAGCCCTATTTTCTATCAAAAATTTTGGCACATTGTCGGCCACGATGTTGTGAATTTTGTTTTGACCTTCCTTAATAATAATAATCAATTTAACCATAACATGAATTTCACACACATCGTGCTTATCCCAAAAGTGAAAAACCCGGAACTTGTGAGCCAATTCCATCCCACTAGCTTGTGTAACATAACCTATAAACTTGCCTCGAAAGTCCTAGCTAATAGACTCAAATCCGTCCTCCAAAATATTATCTCCGAAACACAATATGTCTTCATCCCGGGCTGGCTCATCACTGATAACGTCCTCCTGGCCCATGAAATCCACCACTATATGCGTACCAAACCCCCGTCAAACACTGGTCTTATATCGATTAAACTCGACACGAGTAAAGCGTTTGACCGTATCGAATGGTGTTTTCTTAATAAAACCTTGCTCAAACTTGGTCTAGCCCCCCACTTCACTGAACTGATCATGAAATGTGTCATGTCTTCTAATTTTTCTTTCCTTCTAAATGGGTCTGAATTTGGTCAACTAACCCCGCAGCGCGGCATTCGATAAGGCGATCCTCTATCGTCGTATCTATTTATTATCTGTTGGAAAATTTTCTATTGTATTTTGCAGGACTTGCAGCTTTGTCGCAAAATCAATGGAATAGCCGTTCATAGATCCGCGCCCCGTATTTCTCATCTTTTCTTTGTGGATGATACTATGATATTTGGGTCTTTTTTTTTTTTTTTTTTTTTTTTTAAAATGCGGGGGACTTGAGGCGTGATCCCCTTTGTAGATCAAATAATCAAGGAATAGCCGTCACGGAGGGTAAATAGATCACTACGACATCTATACCGTATCATAATGAGATATCTAAAAAAACAAGGAGAACTAATTCTCATCTTTTCTTTGTGGAGTCGTGCCCTCATAAACAATATGATCGCCGATATTAGATGATGGGTCGATTCCCCTCTCTGTGTATGTGGGAAGCAAAAAGGTCTCTCATCATGTTCGAATGCCATTAACTTATTTGAACTGCCAAGAGCCAAGGCAAACCGGATGTGTCGTGGTGACCACCGCGGCGTCCAACTCGATCCAAATCTCGATAAATGGGGATTAACTTATTTCGAGAAAGTGTCGGGACAACTCATGAATCTCGATAAACTGGGATCTATTTCAAGAAACAAATTGCCTTTACAAATTGAATCGCATGGTAAATATCTTGGGCTCCCGAGTGTTGTTGGCCAAAATAAAAAGAAAATCTTTGGCTACATAAAAGACAAAATCTGGCAATGTATTCAAGGGTGATTGAATTCACATTTCTCGAAGGCCAGAAAAGAAATCTTGATCAAATCTGTTCTCCAGGCCATTCCTACGTATGCGATGAGTTGTTTTAAGTTTCTGGATGGGGTGATCTCTGACATTCAATCTCTTGTCTGCTCCTTTTGGTGGGGTAGTACTCCAAAACACAAAGTACATTGGGTGCATTGGGACCGTTTGACTCGCAGCAAATCTATGGGAGGTATTGGTTACCTCGTGCTTCTCTCTAAGCAAGCTTGGGCCCTCCTTACAAATCTGCAATCCCTGATCGCAAAAGTGTTTAAAGTGAGGTACCATAACAACTGCTCTTTTCTCAAAGCACAACTAGGCCTACCCTCGTGGACATGGCATAGTATCATCGAAAGTCGTTGTACTTTATTGCTTGGATGTGTGAAACGTATTCATTCGGGCAAAGATACACACATGCATATGGGGCGATCATTGGATCCCAATGCGACCTTTTTTTATTACATTCGATCCCCGCCCCCTGCGGGCTTCTCTATGAACTTGAAGGTTTCTGGACTTATCGATCCTAACACCCAAGAATGGAACATGCACCTTATTTCAGAGATTTTCCCAGAGGAGATAGCTCACCTCATATCTAGCATCCCGCTCAGCCGCACCCAACAAAGAGCCAGCTGGTACTGGTTTCTTTGTAAAAATGGGAGATTTTCCGTCAAATCCGTCTATCACGCAATCATTGATCACCCAAACGAATTCTCATTTTTGCATCCAGTTGGTAGCTCGAGTACAGGGCCTTCTATTGTTTGGAAGAAATTATGAAATCTTAAGATACCTGGGTGAATTTTACATCATTTATGGAGGCTCCTCTCCAACTCTCTGCCTTGCCCTTCCAATCTCGCGCGCCGGCATCTCACTCACGTCAATTCATGTCTGCATTGTAACTCAACAAACATCACAACAACTCACATTTTTTTCTCATGTCCCCTGGCAGCCCAGCATAGTACCTAGCAGGCCTATCTCCCGTTGTCTTCCAATTCCAGCAACTTTGCGCTGATTTATGGGTCAGGGATTTGATCGTTGCTTCTTCGACAGATATTGTGTCATTTTTTCTCACTATTTGCTGCAACATTTGGGGTGCATTTAATCAGAAAATCTTTGATGACATGTCAACCTCGCCTTCATCCATCATCGCATCGGCTAGTAACATCTTGGTTACTTTTCAACCAACCAAATTCTGGTCGGAACTCCCATCGAACGGCATTATTGATCACGATCTTCTCTGGACTCCACCCCTAGGTTTTCACTTATTCTTCGATGGTGCAATCTCCAACTCACGCAGTAGTGCTGGTGTAGGAATTTTTATAAGGGATGCTGATGGGAATTTTGTTCAAAGATTCTCTAAAAGTTTTCGCGGTATTACAAATCCGACAATTGCTGAGGCTCTAGCTCTCTGAGAAGCGGTTACTCTAGCATAAGGCTTATCTCTGTCAAATAGCTCATTCCTGGGTGACTCCTCCATTGTCATTATTGCAAAAAGGGAGACTCGGATTGCTTGGAAGGGTCGGACGCAATATTTGCAGATATTTATGAACTGCTAAAATCTATTAACCACTCTAGCTTTTATTGGATTCCTAGGATTGATAATTTAGTTGCTCATGACTTTGCTCATTTTGCCAAAACGTACTCATGTAATGGGACCTCGTGGACTGTCCCACTCGACTTCTTGTCTCAATTGGCGCCGGACCGTTTCCAATAATTTATGATAGTTATTTCAGTTTCAAAATATATATATATATATATATATATATATATATATATAGGGAGAGGGTTATATGAGACCACCTCTTAGGGTAAGTCTATAGGGACCAATTCTAGCCACATATCTAGATTTTTCAATGGTTGTGATTTTTAGAGCTAAAAATTCAGATTAAATGTTGGTAATTAGAGAAAGGGGTAAATTAGTCATCCTACAAAATTACCCAATATTCATGGGATTCTGTTCACATTATGATCACACAATCTATGCAAATCTCACGTCAAATTCAACGTGAACAAATCTCATCTTTCTTCTTCTTCAATGCACTACTGTGTAATCATTCATCATTCTTCTTCAACGCACTATTGTGTGAAAAATATTGCAGACAATTTGTCATAGTTGCTAGAGCTTGACTTCAGTTCAAAGTTTACTTATGAAGATGTAATTTGTTGCTTGTGTAGATGTGTCATGGTTTATATACCATTAACTACATAAGCAAGTCATAAACAACAATCCGATACTACATAAGCAACAATTCGATACTACATAAGCAACAAATATACACTACGTATGCACCACGAATACATTAACTACATAAGCAAGTCATAGCAACAAACCCATACTACATAAGAAACAAGTCTATACTACATAAGCAACGAATATACACTACGTATGCACCACATATACATTAACTACATAAGCAAGTCATAAGCAACAAACTCATACTATATAAGCAACAAGTCTATATTACATAAGCAACGAATATAAACTACATATGCACCACGAATACATTAACTACATAAGCAAGTCATAAGCAACAAACCCATACTACATAAGCGATAAGCCTATACTACATAAGCAATGAATATACACTACACATGCATCACAGATACATTAACTACATAAGCAACAACCCTATACTACATAAGCAACAACCCTATACTACATAAGCAACAGAGAATTTTTTTGAAACCGAAATTTGGAGAGAGAGTGTGCGTGAAGAGTGGGTGAAATCGCGTGAAAGAGGGAATGAAATCTTAGAATCGATTCTAAAGTGCCAAATTACCACCCTACCCTTTTTAATTGCTAAAACAAAAAAAAAAATAAACATAAAAAAGCCCTAAAAATCCTGACCACCCAAAATTGTTGATCATGATTAGGATGTGTCATGACTCACCCCAAGTAGGAGGACCTATTTGATCCATATCTATATATATATATATATATATATATATATATATATATATATATGATGACAGTCGTGTATAAACTCTCTCGTATGTTGAAATATCATTTTCATAAATATTATATTATATTTATCTATGATGTTCACCATCATATATATATAGCTACCATAAAAAACAAAAAGGCAGGCCGGCCAGCTCTGTTAGAGTTTTAGTAAATCTAATTATAGAAGATATATCAGAATGAGCATATGTCCCGTCTCAGCTTGGATTTGGAATTACTGAATTTTCCATGTTTGGTGGTGCAACTTTTTATCCATATATCCTCTATTTAGGACCTTCGGTGTTATTCACATCACAATCTTTAAAAATTCGTACTTACTAAGAATGAAAGCATATCCCAATGTGAAAAAATTATTATTAAAAGTTTTACAAGAATATGCTCAAAAAAAAAAAAGGAAAAAAATGGTTTTAGATTCTTTAAAAGATAATAAATATGGGAAGTTTCTGTTAGGTCTTATCCTAATCTATTATTCGGACTCACATATGTTAACAATTTTATTATGTGGCTATTTAAATGACAAGTAAGTGATTTAAGTAGATGAGCTCTAAAAATATCTATTGCATATGGATTTTACGGTCTTGTCCATGCCACCCATTTTTGGGTTTGCCCAGTCCGCGATCCAGTGGGTCGATCACACACACACACACACACACCCACACGCGGTGGTGTGTGTTCGCTGATCCACCCATTGGATGGATGGACCAAGTGGGTGGCGTGGCATGGACACACACGGATTTTACAATGTGTAAAGACTACTAGCTAGTCAAATTAGGGTTGGTGGACTTTACTTTGACTTAGTGAATTGGGACTATATATTTTAGAGTTGGTCCCGACATCAAATTAGATGATATCGATAGTTTTACTCTTCTTCTCTTTCCAACTTAAAGAGAGATTCTATTGAGTGATTAAAACTGATTTGGCTATGGAAGACCTAAATCAGTCAATCAGTCAGTTAATATGGGTTCACGTATGCAACTTCTGATTTTAGATTCAATATTGTTTATTGATAATTCGGATGATGATTTTGGATGTGAATTATTTATTAATTCAAACAGTTCTACTAACGTTGCAAAATATTTTTTGGTAAAATTCAGTTGGAGCTTTTATATGTTCACTTATAATCAGGTGAATAAAAAATGTGCAAACTACAGCATGCACCACATTTTCAGGAAGGATAGAAAAATACCAATATTAGTGTACTTTGAGATGTGATCATAATAAGCATAGCAAAAGAGTAGATTCAAATGTGAACTTGTTCTAGCAGTGCATCAAAACTTGCGTCATTTTAAATTTAATAGTTTTCGCTAGATATAGTGTAACACTATTGTTGTGCTAAATATTTTCTTTTCTTTTTATTTTAAATTAATAAATTTAGTGTATAAAAAATTGCATTTTAGTAAAATAGTGTATAATATTCTTTTTTAGTGTTTAATTTACTGCAAATTGGTGGAGATACAGTGCAGAATATACACTAAAATATTATAAACTGATGGAAGTGGTCTAAGATAGATTTTAGAAAAATTATATAAATTATTAATAGATTTAGCAGGCCTGACAGGTCTAACTCGTTCGGTTCGGATTAAGATGCTGCAATTATAATTTGAAGTATCAAACTGCACCAACCATACCGCAATTAGAATACTACACACACACACACAAACACACACACACACACACACACACACACATATATATATATATATTTACTACATATATTAGCATATTTGTGTATAATTATGCATTGCCATATTTAATTATTTTCACTGGTTTATTGTGGTATATTAGTCAATTTACTTAATAGTTTAATACATCAAAGGTAAAAAAAAACCTTAGCTTAGTAGGTTGTCTTCCTTCATTTCTTGTTATGGATGCAAACTGTATAATGAGATTTATGCTGGAAAATTTATGAACATGGAGATTGAAATATTGAAGTTGTGTGAGTGTTTGCAAAAATTTCTGCTTTTAGAAAAAAGTGATTTATTGTAACAAAAGTAGAAGTAGTTGTGAATCAGAAATTGGTACGATTTGAAAATAAAATCAAAGTTGAGAATTAGAAGTTCAGAGTGATTGATGAAAAAAAATTATAAAAGTGCTTATTTATTTGTAAAAGTCAAACCAGAAGCAGAAATAGAAATTTAAAGCATACATCTCCGTGCTTTTAGATTCTGATTAAATAAAGCAGAAGTTAACACTAAAAAGCTTTTTTTAAAGTCAAAATATGAGAAACACCCTTTTAGTGATGGCAAACACTCCCATTATATATTAGATCCCACTATTTTATGTTATTGAAGTTGTTATAATATTCAATTGAGGCAACATCGTACCTTAATTTTTTAGTTATCGAATCGATAAGTTTGCTTTTGCTCATTTTGATTATTCCATATAATATTCACGTGTTGCACGTTAAAACCGCAAAACTGTCCGAAATCGTCGTTGAAAACCGCATTTTTGTTTTATTCTAAAAAATCGTGACTTAAAATCAAATTTGTGGTCAAACCGCGGACACTTAGCAAATAGCAATTCGGTTTGAAAATATTGAAAAAACCGTCCAAACAGCACCGTAATCACCTCTACTCCCCATTGTTAATTTTTTACAGCGCAGCCCTCAAATTTTCAACTTTTTCCAAGAGTATTCTGATCTACAAAATTAAGGACAATTAGGTCAGCGCAAAAAGGAAAGCTAACATCGCTATTTTTCATTTAATATTTCTAATGGTGGGAAAAGTTTCATATATATGATAAAAATTTAGAGGGGTAAACATTTATGATTATAAAATAGAAGGGAGAAATTGAAAATTAAATTATTTTTTACAGGAAGATAAGTGTATTTGTCCCCTTATTCAAGGGCGTAAACCAATGATCAAGTGAGTCGTTGAAATCAAATTCTCGAAAGTATCGCTGCACAGTAGTACATATTGTGGCACCACTAAACCAAAGTAGGTTAGCAGCCTCTCAAATGTATATATATCATCATTTGAAAATGATACCACTATCTAATAAACAGTTTTTGTAAAAAAAAAAAAAGAAAAAAGATATATAGTGGGTTATTGCATCATGTTATTCGTTCTTCCATACTTGGGACCATTAGGTTTTGTCACGAAGTAAGTATTTTAATTTATAACTAATATATGGGAGTTTATAAAATGACATTACACTCCAAGAAAATTCTTGTTTACTGACAGAATTTAGCGACAAAAGTAATTTTTGTCACTAAATTTTACAGTTATCAATAGAATACCAACATAATAAAAAAAATATATTTTCCCCAATTTATACCTACAGATCATCACCGACAATTTTTAAATTTACCGACAGAAATACAATAGGTATTTACAATTTTAGTTTCTGTAGGTAAATATTTACCAACAATGATATTACCTACAATAATTTTACCTATATTTTACAATTATCTTATTATTTACCTACAGATTTTATGTAAGTAAACTGGTTTTTTCCATATTATCATTATTAAAAACAAATATCATTTGAAATAGATAATCCGATTGTACAACTATTGAATTACTATATAGGGGTTACTTGTTAAATCCACCTCTCGATTTTATCAAGTGCTATCTTAATCTTTTCCCTTGAACTCAAATATATATGCAATACAATTATATTTTTGCTTTTTTTTATGATAGGACAAAGAATTTTATTAAAAGAGCACAAGAAGTGCTCGGCCCTTCACAAGTGGAGTCTAAACTAAGCTCAGTACAATTATATGTTTGCTTATATTTAAAAATCAGACCACAAAATTTGTCCTCATCAAAGCTAATGACCAAATTTTAGAGAAGATAAAAGTATATAAGGTGGCTCGTTGCACCAAAAACATGAAGCAAAATCATGAGGTGGAAGGCACCATTTCATGGCCACTCCACTTAAAATATTTCATCCTCATACTCCCCATATATATTTTTATATATGAATTCTTATATACAATTTGGGATGAGATAGAGACATATGTTATGGGTATATGCTTTCATTCCAAATGTATCTTGTACAAAATCTAGATTAATTACCTTTTTTTTTAGTGAAAAATCTAGATTACTTGAATTTAATACTAGGTAGTTCGGTAGAGAATTGTTAAAAAAAAGGAAGACATATCTAGATAATTTAAGTATCATTTTGCCCCTTCATGTATCATTATTTTGCAACTAGACCCTAGCTAAATCCACACCCCTGTTTGGCATACAAATCCAAATCAATGGATTTCAAATTTCTCTTTAAGTTTAGTTCATTTCAAAGGATTTCAAATCCCTCACAAAACCTAGTCATTTGAAATCCATTCTTTTTTTTTTTCTTTTATGCTCACTTGCATATTCATACTCATTTACATACACTGCACACATTTACACACACCACACATACATTTACACACATTACACATATTTACATACATTGCACGCACTACACACATTGCGCACATTTACACACACTACTGCACACACTTACACATACTCCACACACTTCTACACACACATTTACACACACTGCACACTTACACATACACTGCACATACATTTACAAACACACTCACACTCACACTCACACATAGTCTCATCACATATGCACATATTCAGACATAATAAAAATTATATATTTCATATTTTTATTAGTGTATAAAATTATAATTATTTACAAAGTAATAAGATTATATCTTTTATTTTTATTTATTAAATACCAATTAAGAAAATAAATAGAACTTTTAATTTTTTTTTATCAAAACTTACAATGGATTTGAAATCATTACATAAATTCATATAATCCAAACAAGAGGTGAATTTCAAATCCAATAACTATGAAATTCATTCATTTGAAATCCCTTGAAATTTCGAATTCCTACATCCAAATGGGTCCTTATGGTTAGTAACAAATTCGGAAAGGATTAACTTTTGCACCCTAAGCCATTGTTTTAATCACCGTTAATTGAGATTAACCATTGAGTGTATCTTGAGATTCGATTAATAGTGATAATGAATAGCTTTACTTTTATTCTCACACTCCAACTTTTAATGAATGGTGGGAATTACTCCAAAAATATGTGGGTACGTATAGAGGAGATTAGGACAGGCTTTTCTGTCTCAAAGTTATTTGAGGGTGTTTGTGCCAGATTCCAGATTTGATATATCCATTCCTAAGAGATTGGAAATGGACAAACCTAGAGGGTGTGGGAATAATGGTGAACATGATATGTGGAATCCCAACGTACATATTTGAAAATGAATGAATTGCAAAACTACTCTTGCAATTTTATCTATTTACAAAAAGGATAAATTAGAAAAACTACCCCATGAAAAGGATAAATTAGAAAAACTACTGTTGGACTAAAGGGGTGATTAAAAAACCCTCCATGAAAAGCTCCGTAGCTTGAATGGATGTAAATTTAATGAAAAAGCTCACAAGTTTGAAAATGTGTCTGTAATGATTTTTAGCTTTAAAGATGTCTTTTTAGACATGAATAATAACAATTCAAACCAAACCAATTGTAAAACATAAAGGAAGGGTCATTTATAATTTTTATCCTATTTTAGCTCATCAATTTCTTCAAATCAGTTGAGAGTTCTTTCATATTTTTACTTTAGTAATTGTTGTGTATTTGGTAATGCAATTCTTGATTTTATTCGGTCAGGTATGTCATGCACTGCATTTCCATAGTTATCTCTTTTTCGCTCATACAAAATTTTAACATTTACACGTCCTCTCTCCCATATCATAGAGGTTTCTGGTAAGTTTTATGCTCTAATTAACTTCACTAAAATGAAAAATAATGAATACAATGCTACAAATGATACTGATTCTAAATTGAGATCATTTTGGTGATTAGGACTAGGCGCATTTCTCTGAACCTTACTTTGTTTTAATACACGGTTTTTTTGCGCTTCTCCTGAACATGATCTTGGTTGGATTCATTCCCTAAAGTGCCTAGATATAGAGTATCTCTATACTTGGGACTTTCAAGGGCTTTTTAACAAAAAAATTCCACATTTTTAAGCATCTTAAGCTACTTCTTATTTTATTTATTTTATTTATATTTTCTGATGATTCAATATGTTGAGTTTCTAAATGAGTCAAACCTGCTAAAGTAAGAGAATAAGAAAAATAGTACGTGAACTGTAATATTTTTACAGATGTAAGGGGAGTGTTTGAAACGTTTTTTGATTATGAAGGGGTAAAGTGTAATACATAATCAAACCTCACGGAGATTTTTGTAACTTTTCAAAAATCTGTGGTTTTTTTTGTAATTAACCCAAACATCAGGGTGGTTTTTGTAATTATCGCGAATAATATTCTGTGTTAAATTGCAAATATGTCTAATAGTAGTTTGAAGATGATTCATTTCATAGACATTTCTCATTGTTGTTTTATTACAGTTATCACAACTGAATTAGCTACAGTTGCACTGTCCATTCTCCAAGAACGAAAAGATCGTTTTTACCTTGTCATGGCTGATACTAACATGCCAGAAATGGACTGCTTCAAGTTTATCAAGAGTCTACAGCTTATCAAGGATTTTCCTATCATATGTTAGACTTTTTACTATCAGCTGTTGGAATTTTACAATAACAAATATAAAATTCATAAAGACATCCTAGATGCGGAAATTCTAGGATATCAACATCATGCTATAATCATCAAAGATTTATGGAATATCGGAATACCTGAATCAATTGTAAGACGTAAGAACTATATATGGAATACCTTCAATACGCGATCTCCTGCGAGCATGATCCTACGACTTACGAGCATGAATGGATCTCTCATGAACACGAACGAATTTGGTTTTATGGTCTTCCTCAACTAAATCTTCGGATTCTTTATGGGACCTGTTTTCCATATATCTTGATGGGGAGAATAGAAAACTATGTGCGATTTAGTATATTGGGGACCATAACCATAAAGTTCTTTATATATGTATCAAATTAGGGTTCACATAATCCCCTAAGTTAATTCCTATTAGGTATATACTCTTTGTTTCCATATCAAATTCAGTAGCCTTAGGACTCCACCGGATTTAGATCACTTAATTAGTCCAGTAATAATTAAATGAAAAATATAATTATAATTAAATATGTTGTCAACATATTAGGAATTAAATAATTCCTAACATCTGCTTAATTATTTCAAAAACTACCCTTGAGGTTTAGTTTATATACAAAAAAAAAAAAAGATCCAACTGTCTTTCAAATTTACAAATACCCTTTTGATATTTATTTCTAATTTAGAAATGGCGCCCTCAATAGGGTGTATTTGTATATTAAATGCAAACCTGAGGGGAATGTTTGTAATAGATTAAAAGGATATTTATAATTTTGAAAGATAGCTGAAGTTATTTGTAACTATGCTAAACCTCAAGAGTGGTTTTTGTAATTGGCAAATTGTTTTTAGTCCTCTAACTAACGCCACTTTGAGATTTCGTTCTTTTTCTTTTTACTTTTTACAAATAGTCCTTTTTCTGAACAAAAAATTGAGATTTGGTCCTCTTACCGCCTATAGCAGTTAATATTGACCTATTCAGCTGATTTGGCATTTTTATTTTCAAAAATTTTAATCTTTATTTAAAAAAACAATATCTTATCCTACATGGCATCCTTGTTGGCTTAAAGGAGGAAAAAATTAATTAAATAAAATAAAAAATTTAAAAAACTTTAAAAATTATCGAATAATTTTGAAAATTGTTTTAACAAAATTCAGAATTATTTGAATTTTTATAACAAAGGTGTAAAAAAATTCAAAATATTATTTTAATATCTAAAAATTAAATATATAAAATTTGATTATTTCTTTAAAAAACTAAAAATAGCAAAAATTATCAAAATTATTTTATAATTACAAAAAAAACATGAAAATTTTTGAAAAAATATAAGCTGTATTAAAAATCTGAAATTTATTTGTAACATTGAAAAATATTTTAATTTATAAAATATAAAAAAACTCAAAATATTTTTTGAAAAAGTTGTTTTTAATTAAAAGATTTTTAAAAATCTGAATGTTTTTCTAAAATACTAAATATTTTGTTAAAAATCTAACAATTATTTGAAATATTAGAATATAAAACTAAAAAAAAGCTGCAAATTGTTTAAAAACATGAAATTTTGTCTAAAAATCTGAAAACGAATTAAAAACTAAAACTTTTGAAATTTTTACAAAAAACTCTGAATTGTTTTATTAAAAAAATAGAATAAAAACTTAGAATATTTTTAGAAAACTATAAATTATTTTAAAAAATTTGAAAATTACGCCAAATATGTAGAGAAAAATTCAATTTTTTAAACAAATTTCAGATTTTTTTACATATTTGGCATAATTTTCAGATTTTTTAAAATATTTTATAGGTTTTTAAAACAATTCTATGTTTTTACTCTATTTTTGATTTCAAAAAATTCAGATTTTTTTTGTAAAGATTTCAAAAAGTCTTTGTTTTTAATTCATTTTCAGATTTGTAGACAAATTTTCATATTTTTAAACAGTTTTCATCTTTTTCAATTTTATATTATAATATTTCAAAAAATTGTTAGATTTTTAACAAAATTTTGTGTTTTTAAAAAGAATTTTCAGATTTTTAAACATCTTTTAGTTTATAAACAACATTTTCAAAATAATTTTGAGTTTTTTTTATTTTAAAAATTAAAATATTTTTCAAAATATTTCAAATAAATGTCATATTTTTTAAAATATTTTATAGTTTTTTTTAACAATTTTCAACTTTTTAAAATAATTTCGATGTTTTTATTTTCAAAATTTATATATTTTAATTTTTAGATTTTAAAATAATTATTTGAATTTCTTAAAACTTTGTTACATAAAATTCAAATAATTTTAAAATTTGGTAAAATAATTTTCAAAATTGTTAGATAATTTTTCAGATTTTTCAAAATTTTTCTTTTATTTAATTAATTTTTTCCTCCTTTAAGCCAACTAGGATGCTATGTAAGATTGGATATTAATTTTTCAAATTAAAATTATAATTTCGAAAATAAAAATATCAAACCTGCTGAACAGGTCAAGATTATCTGCTACAGGCGGAAAGAGGGCCAAATCTTAAATTTTTGTTCAGAAAAATGACTATTTGTAAAAAGTAAAAAGTAAAAGGACTGAATCTCAAAGTGGTGTTAGTTAGAGGACCAAAAAAAAATTGCCTTTTGTAATATGTACCTTTCAACTTCTTTAATTTTTTTTCTAAACACAACTTTCATTTCCGATAACATATAAATTCAGTGATGTCCTCGGAATTGAAGAAGGATATGGTTAAGGAAGCCATGATAAAGGGAGCATGCTTCTTTCTGAAAAAACCAATTTCTTCAAAGAATCTCAGGAATGTTTGGCAACATGCATACTGAAAGAGTAAACACGAAATTAATTATGACCAGAACTAAAAAGGCTGCAGCCCCAAAGAGTATTAATATTGCTGATCATGAAGCAGAATCTCAACACGAGTATGTCATGCATTGCATTTCCATAGTTATCTCTTTTGCGATCATACAAAATTTTAACATTTACACGTCCTCTCTCCCATATCATAGAGGTTTCTGGTAAGTTTTATGCTCTAATTAACTTCACTAAAATGAAAAATAATGAATACAATGCTACAAATGATACTGATTCTAAATTGAGATCATCTTGGTGATTAGGACTAGGCGCATTTCTCTGAACCTTACTTTGTTTTACTACACGGTTTATATACCTACACCAACTCTAAAAGAGTTATAAACCATCTCTACCTTTGCACCACTACAAAAGATACATCCCAGCAATCTATCAGCAAGATTTATATTTGGTTCTTTAAAATAAATTTACATGCGCAGTCCTGTAGTAGTTCAAAATTTCATACTTACCTCATATTAGTTATTTACTTTTTTTCTATGTAGATTTCTTTTTTACCTCGGTTTTTTTAACTATGTGATCCTATTCTTAATGGAAATTATGTTTCCAGTAGTAAAATATTTTTTGGACTGACAGACTATAAACATTTTTATATTTTTGTTGTGCAGGAGTTTGAAGAACATATTGACGGTACATGCTAAGAAGTTCAATTGTTCAGATTGGGAAGCAAGTCTATGCCCCCTTCAAGGTTGGTTTTATTTGCTAGATTATTTATAGAATCTAACTGTAATTTCAGTTGCGGGCAGCCAAGAAAACTCCCGGCCATTTACTGAAGTGTCAGCTCTATTTTGTCTAATACTCTATTTGACTTTGCGATGCTTGCTAAATATTGTCCAATTACCTATTTCCAACTCTATGTTTAATTTTTGATATGTTAATTTTATGCAACATGTTACAAACAAGATCAATAAATGTTCATGATTTTGGTGATTGTCATCATTGGTTCTCATTTTGCTTGGTTTTAAGTATGATAGCTTTGTCTATATTGTAGTGGACTTGGTGTGGATCTTAGTTTTCTTTAATTAGTTTGTTTGTCAACTCTATTGTTATTGGTTGTAAAATAATTTCTATTTGCATGTTTAGAATATTTGACATTAGCAATGAATTTGGATTTGGATTTATTGTGTTATATTAAGTTGTTTATTGTTTGGATATTTAGAATTTTTTAATTATTTCTGAAAAATAATTTCCAGATTTTTTCTATAAAATTGGACAATAGAAATATTTGTTGTAGATATATATATATATATATATGTTGTAATAGAAGACGTTAATAGACAACAATTTTTCACCGTTGTGTTATAACTAACAGACAACAGTGAATCACAGTTGTTTTTAAGCCAAAAAAGATGTTGTGGATATCGGTGTTGTAAAAGAGGGCATTGATAGACAACAGTTTTTCACCGTTGTCTGTTTACAAAAATACAACGGTTATGCAACAGTTTACAACTGTTGTATTTAACATAAAAGGCAACAGTGAAAAACTGTTGTCTATTAACGGCCTCTTTTACAACATAGATATCTACAACAGATTTTTCCTCTAAAAGATTCACCGTTGTCTATTTCCGTTTTTCTTGTAGTGCTCCCTCTCCTATATAGTCTTCCAAAATAATCTTTGATTGTCTTCGAGCTTCTTATTCTATGAAGAATAATATAGTCGAGCTTTGGTTCGCGTGACAAAACTAGTATACTGTTGTACTAATTTTGTAAGAAATATTGTATTTGGTAGACAAATGCCCACGATCCTATAACATCAATGTTAGGGACGAAATTTATCTTAAGGAGATTAGCTTTGTAATTATCTCACTTCAGTTCTCGATATATCTAAATCTCCTTTTCGACACTACACCAGCATATATGATAGGGCTTTCAACACTTGGTAATGAACTATGAGATTGTGATCAATTGTAGTTTTAAGATCACATTTTTTAACTTTATAAGTTGTTGTTGCTAGTTAAATTAAATGGAGAAATTCCACCATATACCCTCCTTTTTGAAAAAGTACCACCAAATACGCTCTTATCAGTTTTGTAACTATTTTTTCCTTTTTTACGCTCCTGCGTATATTTTGATTATTTTTACGTTTTTTTTCGTTTTTTCTTCTTCCTGAATTGTTTTATATGTTATATATATTGTTTCGATGTTATTTAAATTTGTTTCTTTATTGTTTCTTTGTTGTTTCGATGTTTCAAAACAGCATTTACCCATTTTTTATGTTGTTTTTTGTTCATGTATTGTTTTGTACATTGTTTCTATTGTTTCTGTGTTGTTCTATAATATTTTTAATGTTGTTTGAATAATTTTTTTGTTATTTCCATGTAGTTTTCAATGTGTAGATACAATTTTTACCTACTTTAAGCCCTTTTTTATTCATGTGGTATTTTTAATATTTTTTACGTTGTTTCTAGGTTGTTTTCATACCTTTTTTTAATGTTGTTCTTATATTTCTTTGTCGTTTCTACGTAATTTTCGATGTTTAAATATATTTTTACCTATTTTTACGCTCTTTTTGCTCATAAGGTGTTTTCTATAATGTTTTTGATTTGTTTCTATGTTGTTTCAATATTTTTTATGTTTTCATGCATTGGATCAAAAATTGAATTGTGTTTTTTTTACTTCTGTTGTTTCTATATTATTTTCAATTTGTTTGGTTTTAATATGTGTTGTTTTATGTGTATATTTCTGGTTTATTTATAAGATTTCGAGTATAAAATGGATGAGTTAATGTGAGACCCCAGATTAGGACAATTATATAAATAGAGGTGTAATAAATATTTGAGTTTTAATTATCTATATTTATTCGAGTTTAGTATTAGCATATAATTTTTAGTTGTTTTAATAATTGATATAAGTAGTTTTATTTAATATGACTTTGTGAATTTTAGTGGGATTTAAATTAGTTTAGTGCTGAACTATAGATTTTGGAATTTAGAAGCTTAAATAGTAAGTTGTTTATCTTTAGATTATTTAAGTTTATTTTATCCGAAAACTTATTATAACTCTTAGAACATTAGATTAGCTAAGTGAGACTTTAGTACTTATAATGGATTTAGAATTAGAGTTATATTATTGGGATTATTAACATTAAGATTAAGCTTGATTATTTTAAGGAGATAATAATTGAGATAAGTTCATGAATTTAGATCTTGTCCAATTCTTAGCCGTGATTTATTTGAGCCAAGATCAAGTTCAAATCATCACCAATTTCTAATACTTACTTTTCTAACCATTTGATAATCCCATATATTCCTAAACCAAAAAATGATTATCCACTAGTCTAGCCCAATAGACTAATCATCATCTTACCAAACTCTAGTTTATTGTTGAAGCCCAAGAATAAACTAGAAATTTGAAAACTCTCCAGCCCAAGCCCATGGAGTCCAATCATTATCTAATTACAATTTAGAGCAATGCCTCATGTCCATTTTCTTCTATAAATAAATGGCTTTGGATGGACCAACTTCATTTCTTCATTTCCAATTTGAGAGTTGAGGGAGCAAATTTCCTTTCTTCCAACAACAATTCGGCCGAGAGCATGTGAGAGTGAGGAGGTGTATTTTTTTATTTACTCATTCTATATTACAAAAATTGTTGGAAATTGGTTTGAGAAGTAATGGTTGATACCTAACTTTGACCAATTTTTTTAGTGACTAATTATTTAATTTTGGAGGAATTAAATATTAAAATAAAATTCTACGTTTCGAGTAGATGAGTGTGGTATATTTAACTTCTCAAAACCATTTAGTGGTGAGTGAGAAATAAAATCCACAAGATAGTCACTTTGAAATGGGATAATGGATGATGGGAAGGTGAAAAGACACCATCCACATGGGAATAAAATATTAATTTTATTCAATATATAAGTAAGTGGGTGTATAAGAGTGTGCAAGATGAAATAACTATACACATGTGAGGTGTGGTGGGCAAGGCCACACGCGCGCGGCGTGCGCCCGCCCGACCGGCCAGCCGGGCCGGGCCCGTGTCCCGTGTCCCTCGTCCCATCGTCCGATGGATCGGGCCTAGTTTTGCACAGAAAACATTTGTTTTTATTTTTGGAGAATAAAAACAAATAAAGTTGCAACTTAAAAGCTAAACTCGCAGCTTTTATAATGGAACAACACCACTTTGCCCACTACTTGGAATTCAAAGATAGTGGTCATTGAAGGAGTGCCCACTACCGGAGGTTACAACCCATTATCCGGAGTTACCGCCTGCAGAAAGAGACCCCAAGACTGGTTGGAAGTCCTATAAATAGGAGCATTGTTGTTGTTCGGATTACACACTTTCATACTCATTTTCTTTCTTGTACTTGCATAGTGTACTCGATTTTGCACATTTGATTCGAAAGGTGCCTTGTAATTTGCGTCTTGATCTTTGCTATTACAAGGACGAAGTTGTTGTATCTTTGGGGATAACACGTCTGTTCCGTCAGCACTTATACGGGACGTGTTTATCTTGCGGATAGAGTTTTTACTCACCTCAGCTATTCTGCAATTTTCGATTTCTTTGTAATAGTTTGTTACAGATTCCTTGTAATCCAGTTTACGTAAATAAAACACGTAAATTTCAACAACGCAAGATAAAACATTTTTTTATTTCGTAAACGATGGCGTCTACTTCAAGGGTGAATGTTCCTCTGCTTCATTGCCGCCGAGAAGCCGAAAAATTTTCTCGGTGTCTTTGATTTCAAAAGATGGCAATCCAAGATGCTATTTTATCTGACTACGCTGAGTCTCGCTAAGTTCCTAAAAGAGGATCCACCAGTGGTGGAAGAAAATGAAACCAACAATGAAAAACGTGATGCCTTTGATGCTTGGGGCGGGGGTGACTTCATGTGCCGCAACTACGCCCTAAATGGGTATCGACTCGCTATACAATGTGTATAGTGAAGTGAAATCTTCCAAAGAGCTCGGGATTCTTTGGAAAAAAGTACCGAACCGAGGACGCCGGTTCCAAGAAGTTCGTGGTTGTGAGTTTATAGATTTCAAAATGGTGGATTCTAGAACTATCATGGATCAAGCTCAAGAATTGCGATTAATTATGCACGATATTCGTGCAGAAGGAATGCAATTGGATGAAGCTTTCCAAGTGGCGTGCATGATTGAAAAGTTGCCACCTGGATGGAAAGACTTCAAAAATTATTTGAAGCACAAGCGAAAAGAGATAAATCTTGAAGATCTAATTATGCGTTTACGAATTGAGGAAGGTAATCGCAAATTAGATTCAAGGTTTGAAAAGGGTGCTGTTTATGCAAAGGCGAATTTGCTAGAACATGGCGAGTTCTAGTAATGAACAAAAGGAAACGTGACAATAACAACAACAACTACAAGGGAAAGAAGCCTGTAAACAAAAAGCCGTTTACAGGAAATTGTCACAATTGTGGAAAGCCCAACCACATAGCTAAGGACTATCGGCTTCCTAAAAAACTAAAATATAGACAACTTAATGCTAATGTGGTTGAGCACAGTGGTATGATCCAAGAGTCGATGATATGGATCTATCTGCGGTGGTTTTTGAGGCAAACCTTGTGGATAATCCAAGGGAGTGGTATATTGACACGGGGGCCACTCGGCATGTCCGTTTCGACAAGGATGCGTTCTCTACCTACACCCCTTGTACGGGTAGAAAACTTAATATGGGTAATTCTTCCTCTTCGATGTTGCAGGTTTTGGCAACGTGGTTCAAGCTCACACGGAAAAGAGTCGCTTCAAGGATATTCTTCATGTCCGTAAATCCAGGAAGAATCTAGTGTCGGGATCTCTTCTTGTAAACCATGGTTTTAGACTTATGTTTGAGTCCGAAAAGTTTATTTTAACTAAGTTTGGACAGTTCCTAGGAAAAGGTTATTTGTATAACGGACTGTTCAAAATGAATGTAATGGTAGTTCGCCGTGTAACCGATTCAAGCAGCAATAAAATTGAGCCTACTTCTGTTTATATGCTTGAGTACTCTGATTTGTGGCATGTTAGATTAGGGCATGTTAATCTAAATGCTATAAAAAGATTAATGAACTTGGAATTACTTCCAACTTCAAAAATCGATTCTTAAAAGAGATGTGAAATTTGTATTGAAGCTAAAATGGCTAAGTTACCTTTTCATTCTGTTGAAAGAAATATAGTACCTCTAGAATTGATACATACTGATATATGTGATCTGAAATTTGTGCAAACTAGACGTGGTAAAAAAATACTTCATCACTTTTATTGATGATTGCATAAGATTTTGCTACTTATATTTATTAAGAAGCAAAGATGAAGAGTTGGAAGCTTTCAAAAATTATAAAAATGAAGTTGAAAATCAACTTGGGAGCCTAGGATTAAAATAATTCGGAGTGATAGAGGTGGAGAATATGTTGCACCTTTTGAAGAATTATGTAACCAAAGTGGGGAATAATTCATCAAACTACTGCACCATATTCACCACAATCTAATGGCATTGCTGAGCGTAAAGATCAGACTTTAAAAGAAATGATGAATACCATGTTGATTAGTTCTGGACTACCTCAGAACATGTGGGGAGAAGTTTGTTTTTGACAAAGAAACCACATTTTAATAAAATCCCACTTAAAGGGAAAAATAAGACACCTTATGAATTGTGGAAAAATCATAAGCCATCTTATAAATACCTTAAAGTGTGGGGGTGTTTGGCTAAGGTAGCTATACCTGAACCTAAACAAGTCAAAATTGGCCCTAAGATGGTTGATTGTATTTTTATAGGATATTCATACAACAGTAGTGCATATCGGTTCTTGGTACACAAGTCAGAAAATCCAAAAATTTCTGAAGGTACCATAATTGAATCAAGAAATGCAATATTTCTTGAAAATGTATATCCTTGTAAAGAAAGGGTTGGAATAAGTTCTAACAAAAGAACTTATGAGAAAGTAAGTAGTTCTTCACAAGAGAATGAAGAACCAAGACGAA
This sequence comes from Rehmannia glutinosa, assembly GCA_016081115.2. Classification (NCBI taxonomy): domain Eukaryota; kingdom Viridiplantae; phylum Streptophyta; class Magnoliopsida; order Lamiales; family Orobanchaceae; genus Rehmannia; species Rehmannia glutinosa. The sequence goes on from CM071936.1 coordinate 17,916,383, forward strand.
GTAAAAGGACTAAAACTGCTACATCATTTGGTCCTGATTTTGTCACTTACTTATTAGACGGTGAGCCAAGTACTGTTAAAGAGGCTCTGTCAAGTCCAGATGCTCATCTCTGGAAAGAAGCCATCAATAGTGAAATAGAATCCATTTTACAAAATCATACCTGGGAGTTGGTTGATCTCCCTGCATGTAGCAAACCTTTAGGGTGTAAATGGATATTAAAAAAGAAATATATGGCAGATGGAACTATTGATAAATATAAAGCCAGGTTAGTGGCTAAAGGCTTCAAACAAAAAGAAGGAATGATTTCATCGACACATATTCACCTGTATCAAGAATTACATCCATTCGAGTGCTTATTGCGATTGCTGCTTTGCACAATCTCGAGATTCCCCAAATGGATGTAAAAACTGCGTTTTTAAATGGTGAATTGGAAGAAGAAATATATATGGAACAGCCTGAAGGATTTATAGCACCTGGTCAAGAGAAAAAGGTGTGTAAATTGATAAGATCGCTGTATGGACTTAAACAAGCTCCAAAATAGTGTATCTTAAACTTGACACAATGATGTTGTCAAATGGCTTTAAAATCAACGAATGTGACAAGTGTGTTTATGTTAAAGGCATGTCAAATGCATTTGTCATAGTTTGTCTATACGTAGACGATATGTTAATAATGGGTAGTAGTCATGACATAATCATGGACACTAAGAAAATGTTAAAAAGAAATTTTGACATGAAAGACATGGGAATTGCTGATATGATTCTCGGAATCAAAATTGGCAAAACATCTGAAGGAATTAGCTTGACACAATCCCACTATGTGGAGAAAGTGCTCAAGAAGTTCCATGCTTTTGATGGTCCACCATGCAAAACGCCCATTGATTTGAGCATAAACGGTAGTAAATAAAGTTGAACCAAAGAGCTCAGTTGGAATACTCGAAGGTGATAGGAAGTCGATGTACATTACAAACTATGCACGCCCGATCTTGCCTATCCCAAAAAAAAGTTGAGTAGGTATACAAGCAATCCAAGCCAAGAGCATTGGAAAGCACTAACTAAGGTACTAAGATATCTAAAATACACCCGAGTTATGGAATACACTACTCGAAATACCCTCCAAGATACTTGAAGGGTATAGTGATGCTAGATGGATTTGATTCAAAGGACTCCTACTCCACTAGTGGATATATATTTACTCTTTGGAGGAGGAGCAAAGATCATGGAAATCCACTAAGCGAGACTTGTATAGCTAGATCCACCATGGAATCGAGTTTATAGCTTTTGATAAAGTCGGGGAAGAAGGTTTCGAGTGGCTTCGTAATTTCTTAGAAGATATTCCATCTTGGAAAAAGCCGATTGCCTCCTATGATGATTCACCGTGATAGTCAAGCTACTATAGGGAGAGCACAAAGTAATATGTATAACGGTAAGTCTAGACACATCCGTCGTGAGACATAATACCGTAAGACAATTGATATCTAATGGTGTTATATCAATTGACTATGTAAAGTCAAAGGATAACATAGCGGATCCGCTCACGAAAGAGCTTAACATAGATCAATTGAGTAAATTGCTAGAGGAATGGGATTAAAATCCACAATTTAAAGAATGATTAAAGTGGTAACCCAACCTTGGTGACTGGAGATCCCAAGAACTTGGTTCAATGGGAAAACTAAGCTTTAAAAGTTCAGTTAAGCACTTGTAAATCAGTTAACCCATCCCTAGAAGGCAAAACAAGTGCAATAAACTTGTTGGTTGTGGTAAGGTTAAGTCATAAGGACTTTTAATGATAAATTGACTCGGTCAAGAGAGATCACCTATATAAGTGAGAAGTGAGGGCCGCTTCAATGTAACACTTATGAATCCAAAGATGTTGTCCATGGCCAAAAAGGACACAACTGAAGAACGGAATGTGACAGAAGTCATATTGTGTAAATGTCATTGACTAGGTGTACACGAAGGAGGAATAGTTCAAGGCATTGCGTCCACTAGGCCGCTGGTATATCCGATGATATTTACAAAGGAAGGTTCAAAGTCACAAACTACCTGTCCTGATACAATATGGTTTCAATTAAACTGAGTACAAGAGTCTGCATTTTCATGTGCATTTGATTTCCACTCATGTGGGGGATTGTTGGAAATTGGTTTAATACCTAACTTTGACCAATTTTTTTAGTGACTAATTATTTGATTTTGGAGGAATTAAATATTAAAATAAAATTCTACGTTTCGAGTAGATGAGTGTGGTATATTTAACTTCTCAAAACCATTTAGTGGTGAGTGAGAAATAAAATCCACAAGATAGTCACTTTGAAATGGGATAATGGATGATGGGAAGGTGAAAAGACACCATCCACATGGGAATAAAATATTAATTTTATTCAATATATAAGTAAGTGGGTGTATAAGAGTGTGCAAGATGAAATAACTATACACATGTGAGGAGGTGGGTGGGCAAGGCCGCGGCGGCGTGCGCTCCCGCCCGGCCCGGGCCGCGGGCCGGGCCGAGGCCCGGCCCGAGCCCGAGCCCGAGCCCCGCCCCCGTGCCGTCCCGATTGGACTAGGCCTAGTTTTACTGAGAAAATATTTGTTTTTATTTTTGGAGAATAAAAACAAATAAAGTTGCAACTTAAAAGTGAAACTGCAGACTTTTATAATGGAACAACACCACTCGCCCACTACTTGAAGTTCTGAGATAATGTTCATTGAAGGAGTGCCCACTACTGGAGGTTACTGACCCATTATCCTCCGGAGTTACCGCCCTGCGCAAAGAAAGAGACCCCAAGACTGGTTGGAAGTCCTATAAATAGGAGCATTGTTGTTGTTCGGATTACACACTTACATACTCATTTTCTTTCTTGTACTTGCATAGTGTACTCAGATTTGCACATTTCAGTTCGAAAGGTGCCTTGTAATTTTGATCTTTGCTATTACAAGGACGAAGTTGTTGTATCTTTGGGGATAACACGCCATTAAAACAAGACTTATATGGGGACGTGTTTATCTTGCGGATAGAGTTTTTACTCGCCTCGGCCTATTCGCAATTTTCGATTTCTTTGTAATAGTTTGTTACAGTTCCTTGTAATCCAGTTTACAGAAATAAAACACCAGAAATTTCAACAAAAATTCCAATCCCTCATTAAATCAATTTACCACAAAATTAGAAACAATTAGATATCAGTTCCAAAAGAGCCGTGAACTTTGAAGGAGAATTTGAAGTAAAAGACTAGCTTGATCACACATGCAATCTTGGGACTTAGCTATTTAAACCTTGGGGATTCTAGTGGTGTAAGTTGATCATCACAATTTTAAGTTTTTCTTTTTAAGAATATAAAGATTTATTTTTATTAGTATTGGTAAATTGATGTCTATAGGTCATTCCTGGAATGTTTGGATTGAAGGGTTATAACTGAAGGAATTATGAGAAAATGGACGATTTATCGAAGGTGGGCAAAAATTTATTCTATTTTTTTCAAATGGGTTTCTTAAAATTATTGTTAAATCATGAAATTGATTGAGCTAGTATGCATTTATATGTGTGATTATGTGATAATTGTCATGGTTTGACAAATTAATGATTAGTTTATTTATAGTTGTTAATTTAATCAAAATTTTGTTAAATTTGGAGGCTAATTTGTAAATACTAAAATTATGGGACTGTTTTTTTTAAAGCTTTAAAAATGTTATTTTGTGGATATTTGTTGATTACTTTGATTAGTAGGGGTTAATTTTCGATTTGTCAAGAGTCTGGAGGTGAATTTAGTAAAAATCAAGATTTTGGGGCCAAATTGCAATTTTTAGAAACTGTCCTAACCATTTTGTGGATTTGAAAACTAACTTGGGTTTATTTTATATTTTTAAGGAACTTGGAGTGGATTTTGTAGGTTTTAAAAGTGCATTTTGTAGTAATTTCGTAAAAAAAATAGAAATTTTTGGGGTCAATCTATAAATTTTCGAAATTTGTTGTATTGTTCTAAATTTTTTATTAAAACTGTTGCGGGCTGTCCGTATTTCTTCATAACACTCGAGTAGTAACTATGAATCCCATTTCATGCTTCTCATTTGGCGTGTGTGGTTTGGGCAATCAATCGAACAGGTCGTCTGTTGATGTTTGCTCGACTACACATGTGCTTATTCCCATTTTTCTGGTCGGACTGGAGACGGCGGCAAAACTTGGGTCGTAGTATTGTTATATTCCGGAATATGACGAACTCTGGGTATAAACCCACAGCTAAAGAGTCGTCGAGCCACTCGGAGGAATAAGGTGCTTGGAGGCTTCGGCCTGGTGAGTTGGAGAATGCAATAGGGTTCGGTGTTTGATCAATATCGACCCTGCATTTATTTTGTGTATCTCAATAGTTTTCAAAATGGGGCAAATAACCTTGTCTATTTTAAAAATTGGCGTGTGTAGTTCGGGGCAATCAATCGAACAGGTCGCTTGTTGGTGTTTGCTCGACTACACATGGGCCCATTCTTATTTTTCTGGTCGGGCCGGAGACGGTGGCGAAACTTGGGTCGTAGTATTGGTATATCCCGAAATATGACGAGATCTGGGTATAAACCCACAGCTAAAGAGTCGTCGAGCCACTTGGGAGGAATAAGGAGCTAGGAGGCTTCAGCCTGGTGAGTTGGAGAACGCAACAGGGTTCGGTGTTTGATCAACATCGACCCTGCGTTTATTTTGTGTATCTCGCTGGTTTTAAAATGGGGCATAGAACCTTGTCTGTTTTAAAATCAGGTTTGACTTGGAACGTTAGGGTGCGGTGGTTATTCCACATCGGCCCAACGTTATTTTGTGAATTTCGCTGGTTTTTAAAATGTGACATAGAACCTTGTCCATTTTAAATTTGACTTGAATCCCGTAAATTTGTTTTACCGTATTTGTGCTAATATTGTATTTGATGCAGCGATCTGAACATCGTGAGGTTAGTACAATTGTATTCCATTTCGATACCATTGCGATACCATTTGTGTATGATTCTTATTCGTGATATTGCCTACTTGTGTAGTGGATTTATTTGGTAAGTTTTGTAATTAACATTAGTCTTGACAATTTTGCATTCATTTGCATGCATGAAACATTTTGTTCACTAAACTATTAACTCAAAGAATTGCTCTCAAGTTTTTATTAATAACTCTTGCATTCCCATTCCCCTATCCACTGAGCTCGTTTAGCTCACCCCACATTTTCCTAAAAAATTTCAGAGATTGACAAATTTGAGTACGAACACCGATACAAGAGTAACGCAGAATCTGATTCGTGTTGTGCCCCTTTTTGTTATCTTTGCCCTAAGTATTTCAAAATGTAATTGTATTAGTTTTGGTTTCTATCTATTTTGATGTATTATTTATCGTTATAAAGTTTTTGTAAATTAAGACTTCCGCTGTAATGTTTATAATATACTTTGGTTACGTAATTGGGTTTACTCTGTAATTTTTGGTAGACTTAGATCCCTAATATCATAAGTTTAAATTATTGTATCTTTGGATAAATACACTTGTGGAGCTTAAGTTGGTAAATATTCGGAGTATGTTATCCGTTAATTGAGATCTTTGTGATTATTTTGGTTTATTAAATTTGGGGCGTTACAATTAATGGGGAAAATTTTATTTTTTCACTGAAATTTGATTAGAAGAAACATGTTTGAAACAACAAAGAAACAACAACATAAAAAAGTCCGAAAATTTTGGTAGGAACGTAAATTTGTCCAAAAAAAGGGTAGGAGCGTAATTTTGTCCAAAATTCATCGGGAAGCATAAAAGCATGTCTTTTCCCCAGAAAAGTGGGGTAATTGTGTTCTTATCCCAAATTAAATTAAAATTGGTTCTCGATTTTGTTTAGATGTCATCTTTTTTTTAGGAATTAAGTGATTTCATTCAAAACCAACATGTCTAACTGAAGCATATTACAAAGAAAAGGAGACGAAGAACCCTCCCAACAAACGACGCTAGTCGTAGAATCCGTTGCTTTAGCAAGAGCATGAGCAACCCGGTTCGTTGACCTTCTAATGAAAATACAAGAAACAAAAGGCAAACTTTTGAGCAAATTCAAACAATCATCAATTACGTCCCTAAAATATGTGATATTAGAAAAACAACCCCTAATGGCCCGAATGACAGACAAAGAATCTGTCTCAACTGTTATCACTGCTTGGTGATGTTCCTCTTTAATCCAGCTAAGTGCTTCTCACATTCCCATCACCTCAACTAGAGTTGGATCCTCGATACCCAAGCAAATACATTTTCTGGCAGCAACAAATTCACCATTTGAATTCCTCATGACACAAGCAAAACCAATCCTCCCGACCTGACTAAACACCGCTCCATCTATATTGCACTTTAATTCACCGACCTTTGGTTTTGTCCACGAGATAGCACCATCACGAGGGAGGAGACGCCAGTCTTTGAGTTCACATATTTGGGCTGACTCTCATTGTAATAACAACGAGCTTACTGAATTTAATACAATCAGTGTAGACTTACCTCTATTATTCCACACAACTTCATTACGATTTTTCCATAAGGCCCAAATTAACATCACCACCATCTTCCTTTCTTCTGTCGACAATCGTGGACAGTTCTCATTTAGACACTCCAACACATCAACAAATCCATCAGTTAAATATGGAACAGAGGATAGGTTCCAACAACATTGAACAAACCTACAAGTGAAAAAGATATGGACAACAGTTTCAGTAGCGTTATTACAAAGAGGGAAAAGGATATTACAATCAACTCGTTTGTCCCTCAGTTTTCCTCGAGTAGGAAGAATATTGTGGCACGCCCTCCAAACAACATGTTTATCTTTTGGGGGCACTTTCAAGGTCCAAAAGTTCTTCCAATCGAAACTAGAATAATTGAGAAACGAGGTAAGGCCTTCACATTGAATTCTATAGCAACTCTTCACAGTATATATACCACTAGCACCTCCAATCCATGTTTAGGAGTCAGGATGGGGTAGGATACACAGGGGAATTTTGCAAATTAGATTTGTATCCCTTTCATTAAATAAATCAGATAAAATATCAATATCCCACTCCAAAGAATCAGCTTTCAGTAAGTTACATACCTTGATTTCTTCTAAGCCTGCCACACAAGGGGTAGAAACCAAAGTATTCGATTTATCCGATAACCACGGCGCACCCCATACCTTTGTTTACCATCTCCAACTTTCCATACACATTTATCGGCAACTAAAGACTTTGCAGCCCAAATACTTCACCAAACATAACTCGGATTGCAACCAAGTTTGGCTGAGAAAAATCTGAGGACGGGATATAACGTGCTTTGAAGACTCTAGCAGCAAAAGAAGTCGGATTAGTAAGCAGTCGCCACCCTTGTTTAGCCAACAACGCTAGATTAAATTCGTGTAGTCTATGAAAACCCAAACCTCCTTTGAATTTTTGACAACACATGTGCTGCCAAGCTAGCCATTTAAGACCTCTTGAGTCCGATCTACTACTCCCCACCAAAAAGCGTTCATCATTCTTTCAATTTCCGAGCACAGTTCGAGGGGCAACAAAAATATACTCATAGTATAGGTTGGAACCGCTTGTGCCACTGTTTTCAATAAAATTTCTTTCACTGCCCTACATAGTAACTTTCTTTTCCACCCTTGAATTCTTGACCAGATTTTACCCTTGATGAATGCAAAAACCTCCTTTTTATTCTTCCCAATTAAAGACGGCAAACCCAGGTAATGTCCATGATTATCCATAGATTGCACTTCTAGAATATCACAAACCTCTCTTCGCATATCCAAACTTGTATTCCTACTAAAGGTAATGGAGGATTTTTGAAAGTTAACCATTTAGCCTGAAGCAATAGAGTAAGAATGTAGACATTCCTTTATAGCCATAGATTCCGCCCATTGCTCTGAAGAATAGGAAACTGTCATCCGCAAAAAATAGGTGGGAGATACTCAGAGCTCCTCTTGCCACTATACTGCTGTGAAGCAACCCTCTTCTGCAATAGTCCTGGATCACGGCCGAAGGCCCTTCGGCACATAAGATGAACAAATAAGGAGAAAGAGGATCTCCTTGACGCAAGCCCCTCAATGGGATAATCTGATTTGATTCGAACCCTCCGTGGATCACCTTATAACATAATAAGATTCATCCAAGGCGTATGAAATCCAAGCTTAGTCAGAATACCCCGAAGAAAAGACCACCCGATTCTATCGTATGCTTTGCTCATGTCAATTTTCAATGCCGAAACTCTTGTTTTACCCTGCGTTTTCCTTTTCAAGTAATGATTTATCTCAAATGCCGCGAGGATATTATCCGAGATTAACTGGTTAGGCACAAAAGCACTCTGCGATTCTGAGATTATCGTCAGCAAGAGAACCTTCAGTCTGTTAGCTAGCACTTTAGAAACCACTTTATAAATAACATTACATAAGGCAATCGGTCTCATTTCTGTAATAAACTCCGGATTCCTTTTATTAGGAATCAAAATAATATAAGTATCATTCAAGCCCTCTGGAAAGGAACATGTATTTATAAAGTGAAGACATGCTTTAGTAAGATCCTTACCCCCTACATCCCAGAAACTTTGATAGAAAGCGGGGTTGAATCCATCGGGACCTGGCGACTTATCCGGATGCATGGAAAACAGAGCTCTCTTCACTTCTCCTTCAGAGTATGGTTCCAACAACATATCATTTTGTTCTGAAGTAATTTTTCTTCGAATAATCGAGAGAAAATCATCCACCTCATTTCTTTGCGAAGTAAATATCCCAGAGAAATATTGAGTAATGTGTTCCCCTAGTCTATTTTTCCAATCCAACAAATTCCCATCCTGGTCCTTGAGAGCATCTGTAGAGTTTTGCCGTCTTTGTTGAGATGATTTGGTATGGAAATATCTCGTATTCATATCGTCTCCTTTAAGCTAAAATATTTTTTCCCGTTGCTTCCAAAAATATTCCCTCTGTAATAAGATATAATTGTACCCTTGGTTGACCTCCTTGGTTGACCTCCCAAAAATATCTCGAAATAATTTCATCTTTCTTTTAGCTTCAACAATTCTATTGTGGAAACTTAACTTGAGATTGTCTCCCCAGTGTTTCAGCATGATCCCAAGGTTTTCCACCCTCTGTTCGAAGGTAAAACCATAGCTATTCTCCCAACTTTTTTGAATGATTTCTCGACACCCTTCTTCGCGAATCCAACTATTTTCAAAACGAAATTTGCGATTTCTTTGGTTGGAATGTGTATCTCCCACGTCTAGGAAAATAGGAGAATAGTCTGAAATAGTTGTCTCTATATTCCACACCTTGCCATTTGGAAATACCGAAACCCAAGCTTGGGTTGCAAATGCTCTGTCAAGCCGCTCCTCAACCCAGTTTTCAGATCCTCTACCTCTTTCCCATGTAAACTGATACCCATTCATACCCAAATCGACGAGATGACAATCACTCACCACTTCACGGAATCCTGATAATAACCACTGTGGGATCTCAGCCCCATCTCTATTTTCGTAATTGAATAACAAATCATTAAAACCACCTATACAGCACCAAGGGAGGGTAGAACGACTACTCAGACAACGAAGAAGCTCCCATGATTGTTTTCTTCTATTACGCTCGGGGAATCCATAGAATCCAATTATTTACCATCTCTCCACATCTTTAATATTTACTTCAACATCTATATGGTTTGATGAGTAACCCAACAAATTTGCCATGTCCTTTTCCTTCCATAACATAGCTAAACCTCATCCATGCCCTTGACTGTCCACAGCAAACAACCCCTCAAATCCCAGTTTATTACGAATAATCTCTATTTTATCTTTATGGATCATTGTTTCAATCAGGAATATAAACTTGGGCCTCTTTGTTTGGACAAGGTCCAACAGAACTTGAACTGTCGGTGGGTTGCCCCGGCCACGGCGGTTCAACTTAATGAACTCATTGGTCTGGGTGGGCCTGGAAACCAGAGCCCACCTCTGTTAAGTTTTTTGGATTAGAGATAGCATTAGTAATAGGGCTTACCTTATCATTAGGCCCACTATGTATACTGTTGGTCCCTATTTTAACTTCCACACGCCTTCTTTTCATATCTGATATAATTAATTTTGCATCCCCATCATCCGCTAACCCCTCTTGCATGAAAATCGGATTACCATAAAAGAGATCTGCACCAACGTATGTAGCATTAATCTGTCCGGGATTTTCGCCATGTACCACGGTTTTTCCTTTTGCACGTTCCCCTGATTCCACAGTTCTCGTCTTCTCTCTGCATCTTACCAAATTCATTTCCACGTCAGCACTATCTTCCTGCTGTCATGACCCGAAACTTTTCATATTTATTTACTTGATTTATATCATTCATAAACATAATTACATGCATCTTAATATTTCATATTTATATTAGAATACATGAATAATCTTGATATGTCAATTTTTAGCTTAATTATGCTAGGTTACTACTTGTGCACTATTTAAAGAAATCGGGTAATAAATATTTAAAGTTTTATTTTATTACATCAATTGATTTATTTGAGTGTATAAAGTACAAATATATGTTGAGTATATATTTTTAAATGTATGTATATGTAATTAATTGTTAATCATAAGTTGAGGGGTCAACATGCACTTTAAACACACTTTAGGGGCTAAAGTGCAATTTTTGGAAAATTTGCATTATTGCTCTCTTAGTAAGACTAAAGGGCAGCCATGTTATCATTATTGGGGGTCTGGAAGTTTCAAAAGAAAAGAGGAAAAAAAGAAAGCAAATCAAAGAAAGAAGGAGAAAGGAAGAAAAACTTACCGTAAGATCATTTTTCATCAAAAATCCAAGGTTCTTTCCAACTTTTCTCTTATTTTTTTTAGAACTCTTAAATCTATGTTCATAAGAGTGTTTATACATGAGTTTAGTTTATGTTTTTGAGTTTTAAGAAGTCAAAAATCAGATTTAGGGTTTGTAAAACAAGAAAGAACAAGATAAACACAAAGTTGCTATAGTATAAAAATCTGTTTTACTATGTTGTAGAGAAAGTTGCATTTGAAGGTCTAAAATCATGAGTTTTAATTATTTGAAGGCATGGTTATATTTTTATACATGCTAATTTATTTTGGTAAAAATTTGGGAGTGATTGAATACATTAAGAGGTGTGAAAATCTACATGAACTATAAGGTGACAACATGATCCCATGTTTCTGTCCAACAGCCGTTTTCTTCTGTATTGCTCCATTTAGACCGATTTGCTTTCCGAATTTGGAGTTTTGTAAAACATGAAAGTTGTAGAAAATTGAATTATCTTTTCAGTCCAACTTAATCGTCTTAATATAATTTTTCTACAGAAAGTTATATTGAAAATACTTGAGGCTGCCAGAGTGAAATTTTCAGACGTTTTAGTTGAATATTTTCTAAGATTTGTCAATTGTGATTAGTTAAAATGCATACATGGCATACATACATGACTTCATTAGTAATTAGTATATGATATTAAATTTGGTTATGCATTTTTGATATATTTATAGGTCAAAATCTCGATAAAGAAGCGAATAAGGTTGATTAGACGAATCGGGATAAGGACTTCACCTTGTGAGTATAATATTGTAATTTGTTATTTGACTCTTATGTGATTGTATGATTGATATTTTTGAATGAATTCCATATGTGTAGATTTTTGTGAATATGAATCCATTGTATTCTTAATGTGTATTATATGGTTGTTTTGGTGATATTATGATGATGTTGATATGAATGTGAGAAATGTGAATTGTATTGATGATATTGATATGGAATCAAAATATATGAAATGTATTGATGATACTGATATGGATATGAATTATGTGATATGAAATATGCATTCATCAGAGATAAAAGGATTCTGTTATGGCCACCAATATCCTTGAATCATGTGTCACAGACTTTCAGAATTTTCGGAATACAAAGTACCGTACGGCCACCCCGAGCTCTTGGAACTCAAATATATGTGTTATGTATTACAGAGTGCCATGGCCATATTCGTGATCACGATTTATTCTTGGATATGGATGGTCCATAACAGTAAAAGAATATGACTAAGCATATGCATTTGTGTACTTATTAATGATATAATAGAATGTGTAAGATGTGTGATGATGTGCTTGTGTTGATGATGTGCTTGTGTGATGTTAAATAACTTGTTACTTGATTATACTTATTGAGCTTGCAACTCACCAATTGCAATGTTGACTATTTTTAGATTATGTAGATGAAGTGACATGTGAAGCTTTTGTACAAGTTGAAGCATGGATCCAAGGTCGGCCGACTGATTTTCTGTCCTTCTTCCTCAGCTCATCATTTGCATATCATTTTAGGATCTTGTTTATAAGAATGTGGTCTATAATGGTTTGTAATATAAATTATGTATGTGTGTATGAGTGCTGAAAACATTTTCATTTGGGAACAATATTTGTGTTTGTACAATATGTTTGCAATAATAATAAATATGCGCACTCTGATAAGTAAAGCAGTTGTAATGCATTTAAGTTGGTATTTGTATTTTAAGAGTATATGTTACAGGGTATGGGTGTTACACCTGCTCTTTGCCAGAAACTATCTCCGATGGGGACTCCCGTAGCCACTGACTTCTTCCATGAACAGCTTGTTTGCGGTTTGATGCCCTCAACCATGTCCCATATGGTCTTTCTGTTGGTATTGCAATTGAATCATAAAGCTTTTCGCAGAATTTCTCCGAGTGACCAAAATGTCCACAAATAAAGCAGAAGGTCGGCAAACGTTCATATTTGAAATTGATCCATGCCCAATCTCCTCCCGACTTTTTAATTTTCATCCTCCGTTTGATTGGAATATGAATGTCAAGAGAAACTCTAACCCTCATATAATTCTTCCATCCTCCTTCAAAGTTTTTTGGATCAGTCTCCAAAAAAGAACCAATATAATTTCCAATATCAATGCAAACTTTTTCTGACATTATTGGTAAATCGAAAACTTGCACCCACATGGCAATGTGAAAAATAGTAACTTTAGATGGTTGTTCACCTTCCTCCAAATGTTTCTTTAACAAAAGTTGGTTGTCGAATGTCCATGGGCCGTTAGATTCATCTCGATGAATGTCCAATTCGTGAAAAAATTGGAATAAGAACATATTAGGACCCAATTCCTTAATAAGAACCCCCTTAACAGGACGCCAAAGGGAGACGAGGGTATTCTTCATTGCCATGAAATTAATAACATGGTTGGTGAGAAATCTCCCAACTAAACACCACTGGAATGATTTGTTACTTTCATCAGAATCTTCATTTTCAATCACTAGCCCTCCTTCATCTTCATCCTCCAAACGCAGACGCTCATACAGTTCTTCCAACGACGTTCCCATAGCACTCAAAACAGATAAAACTTGCCAGTTAGACAAGACAAAACCACCAACTTGTCAAAAGACAAGAATCAGAAATCTTATTTTCAGTGGATAATACCTCGGGCGGAGAGTTAAAAACAATAGAATGTTTGATACTTGATTTTACTTAAATCTCCAAATCCTCTTAGATTAATAAAAAGAATTTTGATTGTTTGGGAGCACTTCCTCATCTTTAATAGGTTTTGTTTAGACGTCATCTTTTGTTTGAAGACCTATAAAAATATGATAGATATAAATGATCATCATGTATAATATATGATAGTTTATTATATTTAGTGATTGTAATTACTTATAGAAATAGTTAAGAAAACAAATCAATAATAAAATATTTTTATATTTAAAAAATAAATAATTAATATTATATTTTTAATGATCCAATACTTTCCCTATACTGACATCGTTCTCCATTGTTTGGAGTTTGTGTTTCATGTCGATTTTTAAACATTGGGCCCAAGAAAGAATCCAACCATTTGATTAGCAATCCAGGCCCAAACACCTATAATTGTGTATTCTTTTTTTCCAGACTTAAATTATCAATTTTGCCCCCTAAAACTAGGGGTGACAATTTCTAACACAATAGAAAAAATGACGCAAACCTAACACATTATAATATGGTTAGGGTTGAGGCTAGCGAGTTAAGGTCGAAACCCGAATAACACGAATAATAAATGGATCGGGTTATAGTTTCTTGAAATTGACACGATTAATTTGTTTGACCCGATTATGTTTTGATTATGTTGCTTTTTTTTTAATATTTTTTATTGATTGAATATGTTATTGTGTTATGTTGGTCATATTGGATTGAATAGAAATAATGGTAGGATTTTATAAAAATTAAATGTAATATATGTAACTTTAAGATTAAGATTAATTCATAGCACTCATACAAACCATGTAAATAGCTGAGTTATTTAGATTTTTAAAATATGCAAGTCATTTTGAGTTGACCTTACACAAATAATAAATGTATAGATTTGGGTTAGAGTTGGGAAACCTGACATGAATAATTAAATAGGCCGAGTTAGCCGTGCGAATAACATGAATTTATGTGTCAACACTGCACACAAACCCGAACACGACACATAATGCCCCCTCTATTTAAAACCCTTGTCAAATATTGTATGATTTTCATTATAATTTTGCTTTAAAATTTTGTGTTATTTTAAATATTTACTTATTATTCTACATAATCATTGATTCCAAACAAATTATTATAATCCTATCCTCAAATTTAACATCTCAATCTCATTTCCCAAACACAATATTATTTCGCAATATATAATCAATGGACAGTACAATCTTATCTGATCCAAAAAAAATTGTCACATATAATCCTATCAACATAACCAGGCGAGCCATATGGGTGTCTCATCATCCTAGTGGGGGTACCTGAACTTGCAAGGGTTTATTTTGTAAACTTTTATAGAATTTCAGATTTTCATTTTATGAAATTCATCAATTCTCTATAATGCCTAAACATCTTAGGAACTCATGATTTTCACAAGTGGAGAAAATAAATTAGCTTGATCCATGTTAATTAATTCTTCTTGAAACTTCTTGTAGAGAATTCTCTTCCTCCTTACCCTTTCCTTACTCCTCTTCTTGATGGTGAGAAGATCATAATCTCTATCCCCCTCTTTATATTATGAATTGTATACGTTATATTCATAAAGAGACGGTGATATTTATTTACTTTTATCCATTGTTGGTAGAGGAAGAAGGAGGTTTTCATCTCCCATGTTTTAACTACAATTAATACTTCTCTTAACCATCAAAGAGAAGTCTTTAATATTAAAGTATTATCATTTATTTCATATGGGTCATTAATAGAAATTAATATTCTAACATTTAACCAACTTGGCCCATATGATGACTTAAGGATTTAATAATAATTTAAGTGTGCACAATGTACTAAATCCGCTTTAATGTCAATTAGACTTATATTTAATTTAAGTTCAACCGATTGGATCATGGCGGTCACACATCATTTATCCGACATGATTCCTTCCATGTATCACAAGATCAATCCAACTTAATATTACCCTTAATGAGGTGAATCTTTTAGCCTCAACCATACAGTCTTGAAGAAAGACTTATCATGTTATTACATCAAAACAATACATGTATACAAGCAGAAACACAACTATAAATGAGCTCAAAGTGTCATAACATAAAGAGCAAATAATTGTTATGTATATATACACATACACTACCATTACGCTAACAAGGACATGTCTATAATACCCATCCTTTCGACATGACCAGAAAATGTCTTAGGTGGTAACCCCTTAGTTAACAGATCCGCTACTATTATATCAGTACTAATATGCTCAATAGACACCTTATGTTTCCGCACTTCTTCTTTAACAGCCAAGTACTTTAACTTCATGTGTTTGGCACCTTTAGAGTACTTGTCGTTCTTAGAGAAGAAGACAGCTACAGAATTATCACAATAAATTCTCAGCGGCCTAGCTATACTGTCAACAATCCCAAGCCCGAGATAAAGTTCCGCACCACAATCCATGAACACTGGTCTCAAAGTATGCCACAAATTCAGCTTTCATAGTGGATGCAGCAATGACAGACTGCTTTCCACTCCTCCATGATATTGCTCTCCCGGCTAAAAGGAACAAATAGCCGAATGTAGACTTCCTAGTATCAAGACACCTGGCATAATCTGAATCAAAATAACCTATTACTTCAAGGTGATTAGACCTCTTGTACGTGAGCATGCGTTCTTTGGTGCCTTGTAAATACCGAAGAACTTTGTCTGCAGCCTTCCAGTGGTGCATGTCGGGATTACTTTGATATCGGCCTAACATTCCAACAGCGAAACTGATATCTAGCCGAGTACATGTTTGAGCATACATCAAGCTCCCAACCAGTGAAGCATAAGGAATTGAATTCATTTCTTTTCGTTCTAAATCATTCTTGGGACATTGCATTTCACTGATATTATAGGACTAATATTATCAACATATAGGACTAATATTATAAACTTGCTCCCACTGACCTTCATGTAGATACACCGATCAACGGTGTTCTCTGTAAAACCATAAGATGTAATGGTAACATTGAACTTCACATATCATTATCGGGAAGCCTGCTTCAGTCCATATATTGACTTCTTTAATCTACACACTAAATTTTCCTTTCCTGTGGTTTTAAACCCTTCTGGTTGATCCATATAAACTTCTTCTTCCAAATCACTATTTAGAAAAACGGTTTTAACATCCATTTGGTGAAGCTCTAAATCATAATAAGCCACCAAAGCCATAACAATTCTTAAAGAGTCCTTCTTTGAAACTGGAGAAAAGGTCTCTTTATAGTCAATGCCATCTTTCTGAGTATAACCTTTAGCAACGAGTCTGGCCTTGTACCTTTCGATACTGCCATTCGAGTCACATTTGGTCTTAAAGACCCATTTACAACCGACACGTTTAGAACTTTTAGGCAACTCAACTAAGTCCCAGACTCTGTTGTCATACATTGATTTAAGCTCTTCTTTCATGGCATCGAACCACTTTTCAGAATTTTTAATATTCACTGCTTGTCTGAATGAGATAGAGTTCTCATCAATGCTTACGTCACATTCATGCTCAAGAGTGTACACCACATAATCATCAAAACAAACATGTCTTTTCTGCCTTACAGATCGTCTTAATGTTATTTCCTCTTGTGGTTCATAAATCTCTTGCTCAACTATGATTGGTTCATTTATCAAATTTTCATTCAATGGGTTTTGAACATTGACTTGTTGTTTCGGTATGTTGTGTGACGATGATACAACAACAGGAACAACAACTTTAGAAGAAACATCGGGTGAAGGAGTTTGAACCCGAATTTCCTGAAGTTCTACTTTTCGTGGTTCTCCACTCTCACTGATTAAACCATTCTCAATGAACCGAGCATTACCTGGCTTGACTATTCTCGTACTATGGTTAGGACGGTAAAATATATTCCCCTTAAACTTTTTAGGATAGGCAATGAAATAACCACTGATAGTCCTAGCATCAAGCTTCTTTTCATGTGGATTACACACTCTTACTTCTGTTGGGCAACCCCAAACATGAAGATGTCTCAAATCGGGTTTCTACCGCCCACAATTCATAAGGAGTCTTATGAATCGCTTATCGGGAACCCGATTGAGAGGGTATGCAGCAGTCTTTAACGCATGCATCCACAATGATAGGGGTAAGGAGCAATTACTTAGCATACTCCTAACCATATCCATCATTGTACGATTTTGTCTCTCAGCTACACCATTTTGCTGAGGTGCACCGAGCATTGTATATTGTGCACAAATACCGCGACTTTCGAGGAACGTTGCAAATGGACCTGG
The DNA here is from genome assembly GCA_016081115.2 of Rehmannia glutinosa. Classification (NCBI taxonomy): domain Eukaryota; kingdom Viridiplantae; phylum Streptophyta; class Magnoliopsida; order Lamiales; family Orobanchaceae; genus Rehmannia; species Rehmannia glutinosa. The sequence goes on from CM071936.1 coordinate 17,934,092, forward strand.
ACACTGTCCACTTTCATTAAATTTTCCATAATACTCACCACCTCGGTCTGATCTCACTACTTTACCTTCTTATCTAACTGCCTTTCCACCTCATTGATGAACACCTCAAGGATATTCATCGATTGAAACTTTTCATGCAATAGATAAATATAACCGTAATGTGAGTAATCATCTATAAAAGTGATAAAGTACTTTTCACCTCCCCAGTTAGGGATGTCAAATACCACAGATATCAGTGTGTATTAGACGACCATCTCCAACCCAACTCTAAAACCCACACCAAAACACCAAATATCTAAAAAACATTCTCCAACCCAACTCTAAACATCACACCAAATTTGGTGTAAGGAATAGTGTTACACCAAATTCCTTTACACCAAATTTGGTGTAATACAAATATTCCCTCTTTGCCCTCCAATTTCTTCTACTTCAAACTTTTAATTCCTATTGTATCCTATATTTGATATATAATTCATTTGTAACATGGTTTTAGTTATTTAAATTTTGTATATAATTATTATTTTCGATGAACAATAGTTAATATTTACCAATAAACTATTATAAACTAAACTTAAAATTTTGATAAATTAAAATAATTAATAAACAAAATTATAATTTAATAAAAAAAGCATCAAAGAAAAAATTGCATAAACAAATAAATTAATTAATGTAATATTAGTTAAATATTATTTAAATATAAGTTATATTGTGATATTAGTTATAATTTATTTATTGTGATATTAGTTGTAATATTAATTTTGCAATATAATTAATTAATGTAATATTAGTTAAATAGAAGTTTTTATTTAGTTACATTAATAATAATAAAATATAAGCAAAAGAAATAATTGCATAAACAAATAAATTTGCTATTCCAAAATGAAAAGAAAATATTAAAATATTTATTTGGTGTAAGATTTAGTGTAGTGGGTTGGAGATGAGTTTTGCAAAATTACACCAAAACACCAAATTTGGTGTGATTTTGACACCAAATTTGGTGTTATGGGTTGGAGATGCCCTTAGCTCAAGAAGTTGAGTGCTTCTTGTGGCAGATTTCTTAAGTGTGTTTTTGGTATGCTTTCCTTTAATGCAATCCACGCACACGTCCCAGTCACTAAAATCCAATTGAGGAAGGATTTCATTTTTCACCAACCTCAGTAACCTTTCTTTGGCAATGTGACCCAATCTTTGATGCCACAAGAAATCAGAACTTTCATTTGGTGCACTACGTTTAATGCCTACACTACTTTCGACATGATACAGAGATTCAACAAATTTACTACCATGATTAAAACGGTAAAGTGAGTCAAACAAAATACCAGAACCATAAAAGTATTTGTTCTTAAACAATGAAAAAGTACCATTAGCAATCTTAAAATGAAAACCTAAAATATCCAGTCTTCCTACAAAACAAGATTTCTAGCACAATCAGGAACATAGAGACATCTTTCAAGATCTATGTGACATCCAGTGTCCATGACCAGCCTATAAGTCCCAATTCCTTCTATACGTGCTTTCATCCTGTTCCCCATAAACAAATATTGTTCAGTTCCGTTTATGGGTTGGATCGTACGGAATCCCTGTATAACATGAGACACATGAGTAATGGCACCAGAATCTAACCACCAAGTATTATTAGGCACTTCTATAAGGTTCGATTCAAAATATACAGAAACATAATGTATACCTTTCTTCTCGAACCATGTCTTCCTTTTCGGACAATCTTTCTTTAAGTGTCCTGACTTATTGCAGAAGTAACACTTAATAATCTTTTTATGGATTTGACCCTCGCCAACCTTCATCGGGGCCTTATCCTTTTTCTTGTCTTTCTTACCCGGTTTAGCTTTGCTGCTACTTGCACCATCATAGACTATGAAGTGAATGGAGTGATCCTTTATTTTCTTTAATCTCCCTTCCTCTTGCACTAACATGGTCTTATTCTTTGAAGTTCCATTTATCCTTAATGGTGTTGTAGTTCACCTGGAACTGACCAAATTCAGCAGGGAGTGAGTTCATGATAAATTGTACAAGGAATGATTCACTCACATCCATCCCCATGGTCTTAAGCTTTGCTGCTAGGTTGGACATTTCTGTTACATGATCGTGAATTGGTTTGGACCAATCAAATTTCTTCATAGTCAGCTCATTCATAAGGATTCCTACGATATATTTGTCAGCCAAATCCGACTGGGAATATTCTTTTACTTTCATCATGAATTCTCTTGCATTGTCAGTCCTAAGCATCAAAGGTTTGATATTTTCAGCCATAGTCATTCTCATTAGGTTCAAGCTCAGCCTATTAGACCGCTCCCAAGCCTCAAATAGAGACTTGTCAGCTTCCGAGCTGGTCTCAGTAACAACTGCGGGCCTTTCATCCATTACTATAGCAAGATCCAAATCCATAATACCAAGAGTAAACTGGATTTGTTCAAACCGGTCAGCATAATTTAGCCCGTTGAACTTGACGACCGTATTTCCTGATGCTAAGAGGTTCAAAGAAGCTACAAACATATATACATCCTCACCTATTAGTGTTTTGAGTTAACTTTGTTGATTCAGAAAACTTTACATACATACTTTAAGAATGTATTTAGGTTTACCTTTGGGCAATACTTAAATACATAAATAACATAATTGATGCCAAAATATTCTTTAACAGATATTCATGCATATAATAGTTAAATAAGTATGCTATCTTTGGATATACACAATATTTAACTAAAATAAGAAGATTAATCTCTTTAATATTATAGACTATATGCAACGGTCCACCTTTGGGCAACCTCCTAGCAAAAAAGTCTATAATTTCAATTGTTCAATTTACCATCATGTCATTTTTTAAATTCCCATTTAGTTAGGTCACTTTGGTGACTAACAAACAATCTATCACATAAATGTGAAGTATACACTTTAATATTTGAAACACTTTAATCGAGTTATTGCTTTTAACATATTTCAAAACTTCATATATATGTATTGTATAACAAATATATGCATAAAATTGGCTTAATATCCAGAAGAAGAAATCAGAAAAAACAATGACGCAAAATTTCAACTTTTCATAAAATAATAACTGCATATTGAAGCCTCGCATGCAATTCATGAAATTGTGCAAACAAATGTTAATGCACATTTCTATAATCGTTTTAGATGTTATAATATATTATGTATATAATATTCATTATCCTTTAAATGGATTATGCAATCTGACATGCATTCACATTACTCCATATTTTCTATACTTCTCATATATATATATATATATATATATATATAGTACCAGGAAATTAGGTCTCTGCGACGACTATTAGTTGTCGCAAAAGATCTTTTGTCATCGCTAATAAAATTGTTGTGACAACTTTCCGTCGCAAAAAAGTCGCCTCAAATATTAAGTTGCAAAAAAGCTTTTATGCAACAACAACTGACTTGTCGCAAAAAAAAGCTTTTTTGCAACAACATCTGAGTTGTCGCAAAAGATAGTTATTTGCCACGTATTTGTTGTCACAAATAAGTGACTGTTGGTTATTTGTTTTTATCGTGATTTGCGACGAAAAGTCGTCTCAAATACTTCAAACGTTTTGCAACGACTTTTATATATATTTGATTAGATCACGTATAATTCCAAATCAAATGGCACTCATATACAAAACTTCTTAGTTCCACATAATAAATCAAAATTTAATAATATTCTTTATTCTTGCACTAACAACATTAATAGTATATCGATAGCATATGCGCATGGATTTATGCATGTGCATAACAAAATCAGTCACCATGATTTAATGCGGAAAAACTTGATTCATGGTATTTAGAATTCTAACATAAGAATGAATCTACAAATTAATTGGAAAATCACAAATTCCTCAAACATGGCTCTGATACCACATGTAAACTTTTATAGAATTTCATATTTTCATTTTATGAAATTCATCAATTCTCTATAATGCCCAAACATCTTAGGAACTCATGATTTTCACAAGTGGAGAAAATAAATTAGCATGGTTTAGTAAACTTACCTTGATCCATGTTAATTAATTCTTCTTGAAACTTCTTGTAGAGAATTTTCTTCCTCCTTACCCTTTCCTTACTCTTCTTCTTGATGGTGAGAAGATCATAGTCTCTAACCCCCTCTTTATATTATGAATTGTATTACGTTATATTCATAAAGAGATGGTGATATTTATTAACTTTTATCCGTTGTTGGTAGAGGAAGAGGGAGGTTTTCATCTCCCATGTTTTAACTACAATTAATACTTCTCTTAACTATCAAAGAGAAGTCTTTAATATTAAAACATTAGCATTTATTTCATATGGGTCATTAAAATAGAAATTAATATTCTAACATGTTTGGGTTCATTGATTGGCATACGATCAAAAATAGGTAAAGCATTTGGGATGTTGGAGATCACCATGATACTTGATAGACAAAGAGCTTTATAAAAAAATCCATAGATGGAGGAGCATTACTAAGGATAGGAATGGGGCATGTTTAAACTAGGGCTGTGCACGGGACTTGGAGATCACGAACTGATACCCGAACTGATAAATATCCGAACCGAAAATATCCGTTGACTTTTTGACTTTCTCCGAACCAAACCGTCCCGAAATGTTTTTTGGTACGGTTCTGGAGATTTTTTAAATATCCGCATCGAAGAATCAGAACCATATCGTCCGCATCAACCGAAGATCCAGAAGATAGAACCGATTTTTAAGAATTTTTAATACATACATATATATTATTTTTATCTTATTTATATTTTGATATTGTGACACCCCACATTTAATTAACCTAGAAAATTATCATATATCCGTTATCTTCATGCCACTGACACCATACACCACCATTCACGACAATGAGTTTTCGTATTTCAGACTTTCAGTAGATAAGTTCTGATCATTTATGTTGTATTTTGCTACATTTGATATTTTTGGCTGATTTATTATGTATGATTATAAAATTAAAGGAAAAGGTCCAATGGTTGGAATTTGGAGTTGGCAATCTAAGAATAATCTCTAGGTATAGGATGATGTTTTTAACTTTTATGCTTTTGGTTATTGTCCTGAAATATCCAACTAGAGCTAGTCTCCTATCAGACGGTCTAACGGATCTAAATCCGTTAGACGGATCCCCAACACCTTAATTCAGATCTTTAAAAAAAAAACGAGATCTGGTCCAAATCTCCTTCCTTCTTTCTCATTTCCTGCGTGTTTTCTCTCCCCCTCTCTCTTAAAAGTCTTCCTCATATCATTCTTTTTTCTTCCAATAAAGTTGGTTCAATGAAACTGCACTAAAAATATGCATTATATGTGCAGAAAAGTACTGTATTGAAAGCAAAATAATTTGATTGGTACTTACAGATTATCTTCGTCTAGCGAACCACCATGAACAATAGAAGTTCTGAACCATTGGATCATTTAAAAGATTCTTTAAACGCAAAAAATGGCTTTTGTTGATTATTCTTGCTATATTATTCGACTAAGGAAGATTTCATTTAACAGGGGCTCAGGAAGATTTCATTTAACTTATTTTTCAAGAGACAAACTAATACTTTTTAAGGTAACAACTAATACTTTCTCAGTGGAACTACTAATACATTTTATTGGAAAAACTAATACTATTCAGGAAAATTACTAAAAACATTTCAGTGGAAAAAAATAATATTTTTCAAGGGAACTACTAATACATTTAAAAAAAACTGCTAATACTTTTTAGAAGGACGACTAATACTTTTCAGAAAAACTGTTAATACATTTTGGGAGAAAAATTTAATTATATTCAAGGGAACTAGTAATACATTTCAGAAGAACTGCTAATACTTTTTAGAAGGACGGCTAATACTTTTCAGAAGGACTGTTAATATATTTCGGGATAAAAGTTTAATTATATTCTGGGAAGTAACTAATACATTTTACAAGAACTGCTAATACTTTTTAGAAGGACGACTAATACATTTCGGGAGTATATTCACAAGAAATACTAAAAAAACTCTTCAGAGAACTACTAATACATTTCAGAAGAACTGGTAGTACTTTTTAGAAGGACGACTAATACTTTTGAGAAGGACTTTTAATACATTTCGTGAGAAAATTTTTATTTATTTCAAGGAACTACTAATATTTTTTCGATGAACTACTAATACTTTTTTGAGGGATTGCTAATATATTTCGGGAGTATATTCAGGAGAAATACTAAAAAACTCTTCAGGAAACTACTAATACATTTTAGAAGAACTGATAATACTTTTTATAAGGATGACTAATACATTTCAGAATGACTGATAATACATGTGCTCCCTGAAAACTAATAAAACACCACTGCTAATATTACGGAAATGCCACTGGATTCGCAGGTCAGATCCGTCTAACAGGTTAGACCCGTTAGACGGTCTGACAGGAGTTTTTGTGATCCAACTATTGGATATCATGATTTTTTATAAAGATTTTAATTTTTAACTTAAATAATAATAAAAAAATGATTGCTGTATTTTAGTAGGAAAGGCGTGATATATACTAACCGAGATGAATTGTATCTCAAAGAATAAAAAAAAATGTTTTTAATTTGAGATTGTGTTGCCCTTTATGGTTGTAATATTTATTTTGAGATTGCACTAAAAAAAAGAATGGACTATAATTATTTGGTGATTTTTATATTCATTTTTTATTTTTTCGTATTTTGTGTGTTTTACATTTGATTAATCTCCATAACCGTCCCGAACCGTACCGTCTCGTTAGAACGAGATTCCGTCAACCGTACCAAATTTTTGGTACGGTTCGGTACGAAGATTTTTTCTCTACGGTTCGGTTCTGGAGATTGATTTTTAAAATCTCCGAACTTCGGGACGGTTCTGGAGATTTATGAATCTCCGAACCATCCCGTACCGTGCACACCCCTAGTTTAAACCCGCACCTATAATAAATTCGGCCTCATTATCAAGTGAAACAGGTCTCGGGCAGATAATTGGTCAAAATTTTCAAAACCCGGTGGGTTCGCCGGACAGAATCACGTTATATATAATATTATTATTTAAAAATTATAATTAGTTAGATAAGATTTACTTTTATGTACTGAAATTTTAGTGTGTCTCACTTTTAGGTAGTTATCATTTAAAAGATTTGAATCCTTTTCTTTCTTTTTAGCAAACTGCTGGAGGATCCTATCTTATATAAGAGATAAATACACTTACCCATCCGAACTATACTGATTTTTACACTTTACCCTTCAAACTTTAATCCGTGACACTTTGCCCCTTGAACTATGGAAATCGTTACACTTTACCCTATATGGACAATTTTGCCCCTAGGTTTTATCCTTTTATAACAATAGTTCAAGTTATCCCTTTAAACTCTATTTTGTGGCAATCTACTACATAATAATAAATTTATTGCATTAATCCTTAAACATGAAAATTTTACTCCATAATCAATTTGTTTTTCGGATTTTTCGAGAAATGAGAATTTTTATTTTCTGTCACTTATTTTGTTCATGGCGTTGTTACACCTACTTAGATCCAGTCTCTATTCGAGGTTTTAAAAGGATCATGTCGGGTTTCACTATAAACTCAACAGACATACTTCGATCAAAATTCTTATTTCAAGTATAAATCGTTATACAAATTAGGTCTATAGATAGGCGAAAATGAACATAGTCCATTACGACCATATCGTGCCCAACATGCTTCCATAAAATTAATAAATCCCATAAAATTCATACCTTTTTTGACCGAAACAGCACCGGGTGAAATGGTTCGCAACACCACCAGTCGGAAAATTATTGCCCCCAGATCGTTTGACAAACAACTCCTCACTGTTCAACCTCACCCTTAGGGAAGATGATCTGCAAGTTATCCGACTCCTTCAGCAACTATTCAGCACAGCCTAGATTCGTTTCCTACTTCCAGGCGTACAAGTAATTCTTAAACGGGGTGAATTAATAGAATATTATGAACACATGTTGAAGCAGAAAACCTCTTTTTATTAAGAACTTATAGAAATATTTATTACATTAGTAATCTCCTTTTGGGAGGAGAATACTGGTTTAGCCTCTCATAGATGAGGCTTGCACTCGGAAATACATAAAAACTTGAAAACTAAAACACTCAAAATATTACAAATTTTCTCTCAGAATTTATTATAAGAAAACTAAGGAAAATGTTCGATGTCCCTTCCTTCAAATCCTGCATTTTATAGAGGTAAGTCCGGACTTCAAAGGCGGACTTCAAATCTTGCTGATATATATGACGTCATCACGCTTACGTCATATCCACATTATTGCCCTCGCCGGTGGTTTTCTTTTTCTCCCGCGTGACTCGGCCCATGTGATGTTTGTCGGGGGAATCTTTTAAAAATTTGGTTTACGTGGTCCCTAAGGATAACGCGTCTTGTGAGCTGGGCCCTTATCCTTTCCAGCTACATGATCTTGTCGGTCGGGTTTGGGTCGGAATCCTTTCCCAAACTCGGGTTCCTTTTGTTCGGGGCATGCTTGACATATCCGGTCGACCCAACGGCCAACATGCGCCATGTTACTGAGAATTTCCGGTAAGTGTCTTTGCTTTTTAGGAATCTTATTTTCCCTGAGAATTCTTCTTTTGGTCTCGAAGAGTTCTTCCGCAAACCTTGTGGTTGATCCGGTCATCGAATTCAAAAGGAAAGATCCATTCGCCGAAGTTCGGAAGAACTTGAATGGATATTTGACTTTGTCCATTTCGATTAGACAAACCCAAAGACCCCATGCTCAAATGGTAGAAGCTTCGTCTTGAGTAAAAATGCTCCTACTAACATCTTTGGTCCTTAGGTGAAGCGCGCTTAATATATTTTAAAGCATTTCCATCCGGTCTTCTTAGCTTGATGAAATGAAAGGCTTCATTAAAACCTTTCTTCGATGGTTCAGAGCCGCACCGATAAAATACAATTCCAAAATATCTCCCTCGGCCAAGTGTGGATTATTGCCCAGGTCTCGTAAATCGCGCTTCCCCAATCCATTTCGGTAATTTTGAGATTTCGGGAATCCTGGTGACACGGTATAGATTGAAGCTAAAGCTCCAAAAGTATACCATTCATGTACTTCATTTGGATGACTTCCTGGTTTCATCCAAACTCGGGATACTTGCCCGAGATATCAACCATTGTTTTCTCTAGGTTAATACCTTGTCTTGTAATTAGTTTCTCCCATTGCCTCGATATACCTGCATAGGAGAAATCTTAATCTCGTCGGTTTGAACCTTAGATTTGCACTGTCTCGTGGCCTAAGATTCAACTCTCCCTCTTTACCCCTGCAGGTCTTTGGGTTGACTTGAAGACTCGGGTTGTGACACCGGAGCTTCAACATTCGTTATAGTTTGTACACCCTCGGGGGATGCATCACCGCAACACTTGTGATTATGGTACTTGAATCCATAACCTCCGGGTTAGAGCCCCATACTCTCTTGGCCCCTTTTTGCACCGTAGGAGATGCGGCTTGGAAGAGAGGCCCTTGCGGCGAAGAACAATTGTCCTTGAGCAAACCGGCATGCTCGTATTTGACTAGAAACGGATTTCGGTCGTCACTGTTGAAGTCGTCCCCAAGAACTCGCATTGAGACATAGCGTCCCAAAATCTCGTTCTAGACTCTCCAGGTTTTCCCGAGATATCTTACTCGTTTAAGGACTTCATCGAACGCGTCCTTCCATCTCGTGTCAAGAAATCGCAAGAATATTTTCATGAGATTTTATAATGACAATATCATAATCATAATATTGACATTCACTTGCCATCTAAGTAATCGAGCCTTTCTCGGTTTTGATTCAATTTTATTTTTTAAAAGCCTTGACACTTGAATTATCAAATTTTAAAGTAAACTTCTTAGCTTGATAAAAATAACGGCCATTTTTTAAAAGCCTTTCTCGATCGCAAAGAATTCTTTCTCGTTGATATGCCATCCGATTTTGCTTCACGGGTGTGAATAAACCGTTGCAATATCTCGCATGGCACTTCTTCATTTGGTGTGACCTTAGTAAGAACCGGCCGCCCACCAATCATCATTGGCATCTGTGTAAAGAACCGTTCATCCTCGTCTTGGGAATCGCAAGTTTTGGAAGCTTTTTACAAACTTCTTTAAGTTGCTTAATTCCTTCTTGATGTTCATCTTCCCATTTGAATACTACATCTTTTTTTAAGTAATGGGCTAAACACCTTCTCGTAGTATGCTAGATTGTTAATAAACATTCCAAAGAAAATTAACAACTCCTTAAAACTCAAGTTGCTTCTTGTCTTTTAGTGTATCCGGAAATCCTCGTATCTTTTCCACAATATGATTCTCGTAGAATAATTCTAGATTCATCGATTTCAATTCCGAGGAATTCAATCTGTCTTGTTGCGATTACACGCATTCTTTTCAAAAGCGGTAATCCTTCTTTGTGACAAACATCGAAAATATTTCCAAATGTTTGAGATGCTCCTTCATGTTCTTTGATGCGATTAGAATGTCGTCGATATACACGAACATGGCGAAATAATCTTTGAAAAGATTATCCATCTTTCTTTGATATATGGGGTGCGTTAGCCAATCCCATAGGCATCACGTTCCAAATATAGTGTCCCTATGGTGTAGAGAAAGTTGTAAACTTCTTACTTTCTTCCTCCATCTTAAACGGTAGAATCCGGACTTGCAATCGAACTTTGAGAATATCTTGGCACCTTTGATACTGATTAACGGATGTTCTCTCGCTTGGGATATAGTATCCGTCGAACTCCAAAATGTTATTAATCCCTTTGTAATTAATAACAAGTCTTGGCTTTCTCTTTTGATTTCTCCATGGTTTCGACTAAGAATCCTCGGATATTTGTATGGAGAAACTCTGGTGAAATTAACTTAAGGTCAAGATGTTCCTTAAGTATCTTTTGCAGATCCTCACGATCTTCCTGGTTCATTAGGATTGGTTTGAATCTTACGAACTCGTACTCCTTTCCAGTTTAACCTTTAAGGAAGCTTTAAGCTCGTTCTTATCCCACCAAGCCAAATGATCTTCATTGTAATTCCTTTGGATCTTTTTCTTGATATCCTCGAGTGATATTTGTTCCTCTATGGTTACATCACTGTGGATTCTCCATTAGACTCATCCATAATTCTCGCAATGGCTTCCGGAGTGACTCGTTCTTCTCCTTGTACTCGAATGAATACAAGTTATTATCCCATATCTTCGATCCTTCCGGATGGAACCAAATTGTCTATAGGATAATAAAGCTTCACCAAATTTCCTTCGATCCGCCATTTTTGGATTGCGAAGTTTGGCTTCATCACCACGCTTTGCTGCGAAAATTAATGGGCATTTTTACGTAAAATGCTTCCGCAGATCTCGGACAATAATCTTATGATCACATAAGGTTGTGAAAATAAGTTTTCTCGTCTCGTTCTCTTGTGTGAACGCTTGAATGTTTGTAGGAAATTGTTTCCAAAGCAAAATATCTCGCACTGTATCATGGAAATAGATTGGTGGCGTCTTTACTTTGTACCATGGGGTCGCCCGCTCCTCCGATCATTATTTTCGCTTGTTTAATTCCCGTTAAGGATAAGAATCCTTTTAGAGAAATCTCTTCCTGCAATAGCTGGTAAATCTTCTCCAATTTCTTTAGGAAAAACATCCGACTTTGCAGTACATATTTCGGCACTGAATCAATATAGGCGGCGAAATACTCGGCCTTGTATTGACATATAACATTCCAATAGAAATGTATATGGAGAATGGACTAGTGGTCATCTCGATTCTCGTATCTTTTATTAGCCACTGTGAACTCCATTCCGTCTTGTAATCTTTCCCAAGGTTTATGCTCCTCAAGAAATTCAATTCCCAGTATTAATTGTTCGGGATCTTTCCGCAACTCATGTGATAGTAAGCTCAATTTCTTCTATCTTAAGGCTTCCTTGATACCTTCCAACGATTGGTTGTTGGAGATAATATAGAACATCACAAGGAAAAATGTTGTCCTTTTGAGTGATGTCGAATATTACTTCAACCTCTCGCCATCTTTCGGACATTTCGGCTCTCCTGCTTTGTTTAAAAAACATCGGGGATGCGCTGAATCGTTCTTGGTCTCCTTTCTTCCCAACGCCGCTACTCACCATTCGTCTTCTTTGGAAAGACATCCTTCAGGCTCAACTCGAGACTCGACTTTTGTTGAAGACTGGTTGATCTTGAATTATCATATCAATCTCCTTAATTTTTGGAGATTCAATTATTCTACAGTAACACCACCCTGGCAAAGTCCTCAAAGATTCTTGGGACTTCAATAAATTCCTTTCTCAAGAATACTTCGGAATGATGGGTATTCGAGAGAGCATAGAAATCTTGTATGTGATCGAGTAAGGCATGTTTCCTTCTTTCATCAAATCGACTCTTTTGAAATCTTGATGAAGGGTTAGGACTCTCATCAAGTCTCGATCTCCCAAATTGTATGCAATTCTAGGATAGACATTAAATGCCAATTTTCCCGCATACAAATTTCTCAGAACCGCTCCAAGGCATGAATCCTTGAGATGCGAGATTCGCTTGTCAAAACAGCAAGATTAAGAGGCGAATCTATTCCTTCTTTGAATGTTGCTTTAATAATTACTCTTATGGCTCCGATATGAATCCATGAGAGTGTATTTGCAATTTCTCTTTTAACTTTGCTTTTGATCTCTTGTATTTCTCTAATAGGGACCAAGCGCATCTCGATCGGTTCTTGGTAAACTCCATCGGAATAGCAAATTCTCCGGTTGTTACCCTGTGGACAATTTGGTGTTTTTTTGCTATTCGAAACCCAATTTTATCCAATGCTTTTTCCATAGCTCCAATTGTAAATCCATCATAGACTTGAAGCTTTGGATCTTCCTTCATGATTCTCATAAGAGTTTTATGAGAAACCGTCGTGTGAGAGAGGAATCGACATATCCTCCCCGATTTTGTCTGCTTTGAAGAATTTCTTCTTCACTCACGATTTGAGTGAGTCACTTCCATCATCGAATAGATCTCTTCTTCATAGATGCTTTCATCCGAGGGAATATCCTCGAATTGATACACTGTATTAAATCCACGATAATAGGCTGACTTCTTCGATTTTGGTGTGGCCTCGAACCGTCTCGACTCCTCGTTTTTGATTGTTTGGGCAATCCGTTGAGATATGCCCTCTTGCTCGCATGTCCGGCAATTACGATCTTTGAAACTTTCATTAGCTCTAGTGTGAGCACGCTGAAAGTTCTTTCCTCCTGGATTCTGCTGGTACTTGCTTGATTAGAAACGATGATGAGGCTCTACTCCGCTTGGTGTTGGTCTTTGTCCCGATTTATAACCGGGCTTTTTGTTTTGACGAGAACCTTCTAGGTATCCATGAAGACCGCTTCTTTTGTTGTTGCTTCCTCGGCGGTATGGATGGCTTCTCTCATTCTTCTTCTTGTGCCGCCTTGGATTTGACCTCCACAACTGTTGGGATATCATTATCCACGCAACATAGAGGAAGCGCTTTGTTACTTCCTCTTAATCTCTTGTAATTCTGTGCGGAGAGTCGCTTGATAGCACCATTGAGATAACTTGGCCTTTAGGAAAGACATTTTTCGGCCCACGTTTCTACTTGACTCCACCCTTGTATTCTCGATAAGCATTTCTCTCCGGGGACTCGGGATCTTGGCAAAGAATAGTTGTGCGGCTTCTTTTCTTCAATCTTGGATTTCCACCGGTATTCGGTGAACAACTTGATATATTCGTCAATATGACAAATATCCAGAACTCAAGGCTATAGAGGGCTTGTTTATATTTCTTTCTTTTTCATCCTCTAATCCTCGAAATAACTTGTGTGCCGATGAATTGGATTTTGAATTGCTTTGTCATACCATCGACAATTCTTTTAAGTGATTCCCCGATGTGACCGAACTTTTCGTACTAGCATCGGTCATATCCTGCAATCTTCACCGATCCTTCAAGACTTATTTCAAGGAGTAAAATGAATGAATCATTTGTAAGATCGAGGGTTCTTTGAAATTCTCATAGCCAAGCCCATTCATCAATGAGAACTTCTCTGTTTTTTAAAATCGGGATGTCCATATTTAACATCAACCCATACGGATGTATTGGGTCGAGGTGCGATCTTCCATAAGGCGTCTAATAAACATTCGGCCTTCCGGTAGGTTATGCAGTCCCCCAAGAGGTTTCGACCTCCTATCCACGAAAGTGGATCACTCCCGGTCGTGAAATCCCCGGCATGTGGCATCCTCTCGTCGTCGAGCTCCATGATGTGAACCCGCTTTCTTCGACGTTAGGATTAAGCTGGTGGCGGTGGTGGAGGAATTGGTCTACCTTGTGGGTCATAGGTAACCAAAGTTGATTCTCACTGCGTTCATCTTTAAATCTACAATACCTAATCCCGCGAAGGATTTACGCCAGGTCATGTAGATCTTTAAGATTCATCTTTTCAATATCCATCTTTTTTAATTTTTGATGGATTTTCCTTTGATTAGAGCAATGAGCTTTTCCTCATCCGTCATTTTTCGTATGACTTGGTTGGTTTTCCCCTTTTGGTGTAAATAGGTCTGTCCCCAAAATCAATACGTTCCTTCCTCCGGATGAACTTGGCCTGTCCTCCAGGTTCTTGACTCGTTTGAATATCATGAAGGAGATCAAGAGTTTCTTCGATATTTCACCATCGTTTCCATCCAGTTGGATCCGATGAACTTGTCTTGGTAGATGAATATGGCGGTTGCCATAATTCGCACTATCTTCCGGATTTCTATATGATCTTCGGAGATCTTAGATTTGTTTGGAAGTATCTCGTTCCACTCGGTACTCCATCGGGAATCATTGTTCGATGGGAATTTTCATGAACCGTTTCTTGAAGGTTCATCAAGTGAATATATAAGTGCAGTTAAGCATCGAAGCGCTTATAATATTCTACTCGCATTTTGCATTGCCTTAAGGTTTCTCGTCGGCTCTTGCCCGCTCCTTTTCTTCATGTTGGTATTCCCGATATGAAACCTGGTCAAGGTATTCTTGTGCATACATCGTCAATATTTGACGATATGTCCTGTAAGGGGTACATCTCGGACATCGGTCCGGATCCATAATCTCGGAGTAATTTCTCCTCACCAATTGTTAATTACATAAATATAATAAATTTAACTAAAAGTTTTTAATAAACCTAGGCTCTGATACCATTTTCGAGGATCGCAAGACCTTAAGGAGTAAAATTAGAAATTGCAATAAAATTTATAGTCTAGGTGGTAAAGTGCAACAACTTCAAAGTTTAGAGGGTAAACTGAAAACCAATAACCATGAAACTAGGGGTAATTTCGGATTTTTAGGCAAAGTGTAGAATTTCGCGAAGTTGAGGGGGTTAAGTGTATCGTTTTAAAGTTCGTATGGCAAAGTGTAAAAACTCGAATAGTTTGGGGGTTAAAAGTATTTATCCCCTTATATAATGTTCAGCAATTCTTCTTCCCAAGAGAAACCAACACCTTCAAAACATCAAAAAAGAATTAAAATAAAGACTTATTGTGAACAAAAATGTAGAAGACCAACACACGCTAGCAAAGCTTATTTCAAAAATGATAAAAAGAATAAAACCACAATGGCACTAGCACAACATATTATTTTATCTTGCAAGAACTTATTTGCATTTGCTCTATGGAGGTGAATTATTTATTTGTTGTCTAACAAACGCGTTCCACAATCCACAATTGCACTCGTCCAACTCCTCGCCATTACAAAGAATTTATGGGTTATGGGTTCATAAGGCGGGGCGGGTGGGTCTTGAAGTGAGGCGGTGCAGGTCAAGTGGGTCGAGTGACTTGTTTTTCCTTGGCAGGTCTCGGGTTTAACACAACTTGTGCCCTTGTCATCCCTAAATATTACTCCTCACTTGACCAATGGTATACATTATACAATTCAATATATTACTCAAATCCAATAGAAAGTGAAATTATACCTCCCCTACTCAATCAATGTCCAACATTTTTGTTTTTTTTTTTTCCTTTTAGGGGAACTTTCGACAGTTTACTTACTATTTTAATTAAATTTTTTATCCCAATCAAAAGATAATTTATGTTATATAATTTCACATCATTCTATCCATACCTTTTGATGACGCCCGAGCCGAGTTGGAAGAAATTAATCCACGCCATCAGCCCAGTACGCATCCGAGTGGAGGGCCTACAGGTGACGTCAGTAACGGTGCGCGGTGACACGTCATGAATTAGGCTCGCCCGCTACCGAGCCCAACCACAGCGTGACTGCTGAACCCCGAGCCCAAATTTCGGCGGGAAACGCATGCGCGACAGATTCATAAAAATAACCATTTGCCCATGCTTGCCCATGCTTAGTGCTTTATTGGTATCAGAAACTGCCACGTGTCAGAAAGTTATAGAGATGAGTCACCAAGTGGCAAGATTTGGCTGACATGCACGATTAGAAAGGGACATGTGTCCTTTTTTAATTATTTTACTGATTAGTGACTGATTAGTGCAAAGATGACTGTTGAAAATCCACTTACTCGAGGGGTATAAAAATCCTCTTTTTAAGAAAAAAGGAGAAAAAAACACATAGAAAAGAGGACCTGTAAACGCGAGATTGTAAGAAAGACCGACCCCAATAATCCGGCTCGACATTACGCTGAAAAGGCAGAATTAGCCATAAATAAACGCATATTACGCACACTTATATTTCCACGTGTTAAATCCATTACATATTTTGCTTGTTGACAAAAACGCACATCAACAAATTGGCGCTAGAAGGAGGGCCCGTATTGGTCCAGTCAGAGTTCCAGGCAAAAGCAAGTTAAGTGAAAACCAGGTAAAGTTCAACGTTTATCCTTTTCGTAATAGACAAAATGAGTCAACAGTCGAGAAATGCTCGTTTGACTGAAGAACAACACCCTAACAACCAAACTGGCCAGACTACTAATGGTCAAAATATGCTCCAGACAGAAGCAGGGAGCACTACTTTATTTCCTTTCGCTCAGCTAATTGCTAACCCAACTTTTTGTGACAAATGAACCAACTCATATCACAAACTCTCGCTACCACAAACTCTCAAGCACCTCCTCCACTCCTTGTAAATACTAACCCACTCAATCCACAACTAAATGTTAATATCAATCCTCAAGTCCCCGGGCTTCCTCATAATGAAGCCCAAGAAGCCAGTTCAGGTAATGAACAGCGTGTCCGTCGTGATAGAAGGCGGCCGCGAGAAGATGAGGAGGGACAAAATCGTGTAGCGGAGTCACTACCGGAGCCAACACGACATTGCCATGCCCACTCGGTGTTCGCCGGGCGACTGGGAGTTGATCCTTTTCGCCCGGCTCGATCGATAAGTTCCCGACTCCGGTTTCCGGATGAGCGGGAGGCGCTTAGGGTCAATCAGATCCAAGGCCCTAGCCTATGGCAGGAACGGGATGTAGAAATACACCGCCTTCGCCGTCGTTTAAATGAATTGGAAGGCGGTCAAGAAGGCGAACAGTCTCGGAGGCCGCCCCAAGCAATGAACCAACCGGCTGTTACATCGCCGTTTTCCCCTAGTATCCTGGCGACCCCATTACCGCCAAAGTTGAAAATCCCCCAGGTCGGTCTCTACAATGGGGAAACCGACCCGACCACTCACGTCCACAAGTACTTAGCATGGATGGAACTGTATAATCCTAGTGATGCCATCCTCTGGGGCAGGCCTTCCCATTGTTTTGGGCGCCGAGCCCACCGTTGGTTTAGGACCCTACCACGGGGGTCCATTTGGGCATGGGGGGATCGGCCTCCGCTTTACGACGCATTTCTTGACTTCCAAAGTCCGAGCCGCACCTAAGGACTCCCTCATGAACATCAAATAAGGGAAGGACGAGCCCCTTAAAAGCTATATCTCTCGGTTCAATAAGCAAGTTCGAAAGATGGAACCGGTGTCAGATGACGCCATTCTAATTGCAGCCATGGCTGGCCTTGCCCCCGACACTTGGTTTAACTACTCTATCCATGAATCGGGGGCGACCTCGTACCAAGAATTTCTGGTCCGCGCGGAATGCCATATTTGCGCAGAAGAAGCCATGGCAAGTAACCGCCCCGAATACCGGCCAGGGGGCGTGAGAAAGGACGGAAGGAAGGAATCATCAATTGGGCCGGGGGATTTAGACCATTCTCGGAAAACCCGACCACTGGATTTAGGGCTCGCCAGGAAGCACGAGCCAAAGTTGTCGCGCTGAGGAGTACTTTGACCCACACTCCATCAGCCACATGGAATGAAGTACAGGGTCTTTGTTGCCTCCAGCTCGGCCTTTGAAGGTTGAGCCGACAAAGTTAGATTCACGTCGATATTGTGCCTATCATAAATCAATAGGTCACGATACCGATGAGTGCCGAGATCTAATCAGAGAAATTATGCGAATTGTTCGGCAAGGCGGTCTCAAAAGATACGTTCATGAACTACCGCCCCCATCGGCACTAACTCAAGGTGTCAACCCGGAGCGCATAACTAATCCAGCTCTCCTGCCGCCACCACCGGCCGAGAACCAAGGTAGGGAGATCCTTATGATGTCCAGTGTGAATCGAATCAACACTAACACAGCCGAAGATAGCCGCTCCAACAGGAAAAGAAAGGCTAATGTCATACAGGCCGCCCACGACGAAAGGCAAGTTCGGGTGGCGGAAATCAAGGAAGGCCAACCCACCGGCCGTTTTGTGTTCTCGGATATGGATGCCGACCAGGTGGTCCACCCTCATTCTAACCCCCTGGTCATTACTGCACCGATTTTGGGTATTCCAGTTCATAGAATTTTGATCGACTCTGGAAGCTACTCATCGGTCATTTACGTCCGAGCCTTTCGAAGATTAAACGTGGACGATAGCTATATACGTCCATGCAACGACAGCATTCTGGGGTTTGGAGGAGGAAGAATAGTCCCGCTCGGAGAAGTTGACTTGCCCATCCAAATAGGACAAGGGTCACATAAACGGACCGTCATGACAACATTTAAAATAATCAATGCCGATTCGGAGTACAATGCTATCATTGGGAGGCCATTGTTTATCATATAAAAGCGGTCGTTTCAATATATCATTTTTGTATAAAATTCCCAACATCTGATGGCGAGGCCATACATAAGGGGAATCAAAGGGAGTCACGAGAATGCTCTCTCAAACTCCGACCGGTGGAGATTAACGTGACGGAACGAGGAAAAACCGGTGGGACCACGCGAGGCGATCCCGACCAAAGAGGAGCCCGAGCGGGAAGTGGTGATTGTTCAGGAGGATAATCCAGGTCGTCGACCTAAGAAGGAACTGATGATGGAAGAACAAGGAAGGAGCATAAGGCCGAGAGATGTACCAGCAATGAAAGCGAGCCGCGTGCAGCCCAAGAACGAGCCGCCATCTTTGAAGATGAGTTGCCCTGCATATAAAGAAGGGCGAGAGCAAGAAAAGAAAATGGGCGGAACGAGTAGAACAGGTTGATACAATCAATGTCGGAAGACGCGAGGGCGCCAATTACGTATTGGTCATGACCTCCCGAGAACCATATCGAACCGAGTGATTGAGTTTTGGGAAATAATCTTGGCGTCTTCGCATGGACTCATGCGAGACATGCCGGAATTGACCCTAAGCATGCATGCCCACCACCTTAATATTGATCTAACGTTCCGTGATTATCCGAGAAAAGCGCAAACTCAAACTCCTCGACAGACAAGCAAAGACTCGAGGCCGAGGTTAACAAGTTGCTAGATAATCAATTTATCCGGAAGCCCTCTATCCCGATGGGTTGCCAATCTTTTGGTAAAGAAAAGCAATGGCGAGTGGCGCCCGTGCGTGGATTTCACCGACTGAATAAGGCATGCCCTAAGGGCGAGGTTATCCATTACCAAACATTGACTATATGGTAGATGCCACGGTGGGACACGAGTGATGAGCTTCATGGATGCATACTCGGGTTACAACCAAATACGAATGCACCGGATGACGAAGAAAATACATCATTCTTCTCTGCTCATGGAATTTACTATTACAGGATGATGCCGCCGGGTTGAAGAATTGGCTGGTGCGACTACCAAAGGTTAGTAAATAAGATGTTTAAGAAAATGATAGGTCGTACTATGGAAGTCTATGTAGATGACATGTTGGTGAAATCACTTTGTATATATCGATCATCTAAACGATCTTAATAAAATATTTTTGTTTTGAGAGAGTACAAGATGATGTTAAACCCGAGAAAGTGTACGTTTGGGGTCGGCTCGGGTAAATTTTTGGGGTATATGATCAGCCAAAGGGGAATCGAAGCTAACCCGGACAAAATAAAAGCCATCATCGATCTAGAACCCCGAACTCGTAAAAAGGGTACAAAGCCTAACAGCCGATTGGCCGCCCTTAACCGATTTGTTTCGTGATCTACGAGACAAGTGTAAACCTTTCTTGAAATTATAAAAAAGAACAAAAATTTTGAGTGGACCGAGCAAGCGCATCGCCTTTGAATCCCTCAAACAAAGACTTTTCTTCAATTCCTATATTGCAAAAACCTACCCAAGGGGAGAACTTGTATTTGTACCTGGTCAGTATCCAATACGCCATCGGCCGGTGTTAATCGGGCTAGATGGTTCTATTCAACATCCGGTCTATTACACACCTAAGCGTTACATGACGCCGAGCCCGCTATCCGCCAATGGAAAAGTTAGCTTATTCATTAATTTTCCATATTTTCTAGAGCACAAGATTATAGTTTTGACGAACTACCCACTAAAGCGGTACTACACCGACCCGATACTTACGGTCGAATGATCAAGTAGCCGTCGAGCTCGATCAGTTTGATATTCTATATGAACCGCGTACAACAATAAAAGGTCAGGCTTTAGCCGACTTTGTGGCGAATTCACACCTTCCATACGATTGGAAGTTATGGAAGACCAAGAATGGAAATTGTTCGTTGATTGGCTCCTCCACACAAGCCGAGAGGGGGCGTAATCGTGATAATCGATACAAATCGAAAATGCTCTTTGCTCGTGCGATTTGCGATTTCGTTCCCCGCAACGGCCGAATACGAGGCACTTACAGCGGCAGGCCTAGATATGGCAAACTTCTATGGGCCTAAAAACAAGCTTTGTTGGTAAAGTGATTCTCGGTGGTCGTTCATCAAATAAACGGTGAGTACGGCGAAAAAAGAGCAAAAAATCGCACAATATTTGGACTTGGTCAAGAAGAGATTGTTACACTTTAAGACAAAAGTCTTACATGTGCCCCGAGCCGAGAACATGCAGGCAGATGCCTTAGCTCGGCTCGGTTCCAGCCCAGGGACGGATGCCATCGCGGATGTCACTGTCACACAACTAATCGCCCGTCACTTGGCGCAAAGAAGATATATGCAATCGAAACCGCCGAAGCGGACCTGGATGACCCGATCATTCAAAGTATTTAGAAAAAGGAGTTCAAACGAAAACAAAGTCAAGCGGAGAACACTGCGAACTCAAGCATCTCGGTTCACATTAGTAGACGGCGTGCTATACAAACGAGGATACTCTGTCCCACTCTGTGTTGCTTTCCGAGACAGATCACGGATTATGCACTTCGAGAGGTTCACGAGGAATATACGGAAACCACGCCGGGGCGGACATTAGCTTTATAAATTAATACGGCAAGGATACTACCTGGCCATCCCTAAGAAAGGATGCAACCGATCTCGTCAAAAGATGCGAGAGGTGCCAAAGATTCGCGCCGCAGTCGGATATCATCCCGAGCAACTTACCTCCGTATTTAGCCCATGGCCGTTTGCCAAATGGGGAATGGACTTATCGGACCACTCCCCATTTTGGCAAAGGGGGAGTCAAGTATGCCATTGTGGCGGTGGATTATTTCACAAAATGGGCGGCGGAGCCTCAGCGAAAATAGATGAGGAAAAGATTGTGAGTTTTGTGTGGAAGTCCATTATCTGTAGATTCGGGATACCACATTCGATTGTAACAGACAATGGGAAACAATTCGATAACCGTAAGTTTGAAATTTTTGTGAAGGTTTCCATATCAAAAACCACTTCTCGACTCCATACCATCCCCCGGTCGAATGGACAAGTTGAGGCCGTTAATAAAATACTCAAGTATACCTTGAAGGCGAGATTGGAGGAGTCTAAAGGTAATTGGCGGAGGAATTACCCGGTAATCGTGGTCGCTGAGCCACGCATCGAGCGGCCACAGGAGAAACACCTTTTTTTCTTTGGCCTATGGGCGAGGCGGTGATTCTGTTGAGATTGGGGCCCTACCTTGAGAATTGCAAATTTCTCTCAAGACGGCAATGAGGCTGCGCTCCGAGCCGAGCTAGATCTCGCTTTCGAAGAAGAAAAAGGTGCGGTGTCGAGATGAAAAATGTTGTGTATAAGCAAAGGAGTGAGAGGTATTACAATTCAAAAGTAAAGGAAAGGAGATTTGTGTCGGCGATCTTGGGTTGAAAAAGATAACTTGGTGTGGGGTGTTGAACCCAACCCATTGAAGCCAACACAGGAGGGCCCATTTCGGTCAACCACGTCTTATCCGGTGGGCGTACCAGCTAGAATATTTGAGTGGAGAAAAATTTATGCATCCATGGAATGTAGCATACCGAAAGCGGTAGTATCAATAAAGATCTCGGTTCACGATCCGGATAGGATTCGGGAATTATCCTTTCATCGATATTCGTGAGCCTCTAAAGGGAGACGAAATTCTTACTCACCTCGGCCACGTCGGGGACGAGTAAAATCGCCTCGGTGAAGAAGGCGAATGCCGACAAGTCATCTCGATGCACGCCTTTTTTTGACGAAAAAGGGCAACTCGCCCACAAGGCGGATCTATCCTTAAAAATAAAGACTTGGTTACGTCGAGCACAAAACAAAGACTTGGTCATGCACCGAGCACAAAACAAAGACTTGGTCATGCACCGAGCACAAAACAAAGACTTGGTCATGCAGGAGCACAAAACAAGGACTTGGTCGTCACGCACCGAGCACAAAACAAAGACTTGGTCACGCACCGAGCACAAAACAAAGACTTAGTTATGCACCGAGCACAAAACAAAGACTTGGTCACGCACCGAGCACAAAATAAAGACTTGGTTACGCACCAGGAGCACAAAACAAAGACTTGGTCACGCACAAGCACAAAACAAAGACTCGATGTACATACGAGCATAAAAATGAAGACTTGGTCTATACACCAAGCGTAAAATAAAGACCAGGTTCATATACCGAGTACGAGAGTCAACTAAAGCGGGTAAAATCTCTTATTCAGAAGCACTGGGAACCGAGCCCCGTACAATCTTACAAAAAGGAGAAGAGCCAAGCATGTACAAGAAGCTTAAAACAAATACACGAGGTGATAGAAAGAAAAGTTGGTTCTACTTCAAAAGTATTTACACAGGGGGGGCCGGAGCCCATTACATTCTAAGGCACGAAGCCAAGTAATCTACCTACGAATTCATGAAAAAGCTTATAAATGAAAAAGGGGCAAACAACACCAAGACTAAGACGGAGGCGGAATTTCAACAGCACCACTGGAGGCAACTTCTTCTGCGTCCGGAGGAGGTGAGCCCTGAACATTGGGGGCCTCGGCAAAGTTTGGGCGGAGAGCATCGAGATCAGCCTCCAGAAGGGCCAAATCTTCTTCAAGCTGAGCAATAGTCCGCCCGGCCTTAACCGAATCAAGAATTTCTTTGAGGCTGGTCGCGTGGCCGCAGGTTAACATAAATGCATACTCCTCAGAGTCCTTATAAGCTTCAACGGCCGTGTACGAGCTTCCTCAACTTGCCGATGAGTAGCCTCTTCGGCCTCTCTGCGCACATCGACCAGGCACCTTTCCATTTCCTCGGCAACGGCAGCACGTTCGGCTCAGCAACCTTAGCCCTAAGATCTCTTGACCTGCCCGGCCTCGATCTCGCTCGCCTCGGCCCTCGCAGCAGCTTCTTTCTCAGAGTTGGCCCGAGCCGTAGCTTCATCTGCCTGGGTCTTTAACGATTCTTGTACCCCTTGAAGGGTAGCATAGGCCTCCTGCAGGTTGCCATGCCGCCTTTCCAGATCGGCGTATTTTCTCTCCAGCTCGCGAGTTCCCCCAATTGCATGCCATAGGAGCCAATGATCCGCCAAGACATTCCCATGGCGTCATGAATCGCTCCTCAAAGCCGATCCGAGCAAAATTGCTCAATGCCTTTTGTCCAGGCACGAGCTGGGACATTCATTGCGGCCCGACCCACCTCCGGTAAAACTCTCGACTGCTCCTCCGTCGGCGTGGCGCATTGGACAAACTCCACAAACCATTGAGGGCGTATTCCAATCATTCCCTCGCAGTACTCGTCTCTCACCCGACTTGGAGGGATGAAGTGACCCTCCCGGCCGAGGTCGTCGAGAAAGTTCGCGGACCTCCCCCTTCTGGGGCCTGTTTAGGATACTCAAGCACTGCCTCGACCCCTCCTCCTTGGTCTGCTCGGGCTCTTCTATCACAATCCTCCTCTTCTTCTTTGAAGGGGAGGTTCCCACTACCTCGAGGCACTCCATCGGCGGGACGTTTGCCGGCCGGATATCGCTCTCCGAGCCGCCTCCTCATCGCGGGTTGGTCACGATCGCCGCCGAGTCCGACGCGCGGCCGTGTTCCTCACGCGGCTGCGAAGGCGTGCACGCAAATCAAGCCACGCCCTACAAAAAGCAACCACCGTTAAAAGGTCAAAATAAACGAAGAGCATTTCGAAAGGAAGAGAGTGTAAGGAATACTATGTTTACCTCGAACGGGAGGGTTCTTCAGTTCCGGGAGGGTTCTGCTGAGGCTCTCTTCCAGCCTCCCCCTCCCGCTCTGCCGCTTCATCCCGAGCCGCCCCCGGCCTCGAGATTGGCGGCGGCGAAAGCAGCCTCAGCCGGCCTGCGGCAAAGTTGGCCTCGGTGGCCAATCTCTCAATCCGCTTTATCTCGATGCCCCTGGCACGGATATTCTCCGACTGCTGCGGATAAAGGTGGCCGACAGAGGCCCTTTCGATGCTCGGTTCCCTATAAAGGTAAAAAGACGAAAAAAGAAACAAAGTCAGTCACATAAAAGGAAACAATGACAACAAAAGAAGAGAAAGGAGAAAAGATAGACTTACTATAACCAAAAACAAAATTTGAAGGAGGATGAATGACAGTTTCCCTTGCTCCATCCTCCACGCGAGCTTGCCACTCGCCGCTCACCCAGAACCACTTTTCTTTCCATTCCTTCAAAGATGAAGGGAGACCTTCCACTACGCCGTCCGGATACCCCAGTCGGGTCTGTACGTAATACCATCCGGACGGCTGACCCCGATATGAAGGAGTCGCTCGCCAGATAAAGAGCTCGTTCATCTCTTTGAACTTGGGGCGAGGATATTTTTCTAGGTGGAACATCACCAGGAGGCCGATAATCCTACCCCAAGAAATAGGGTGCACTGGGTCGATGCATACCCCACTTGCAAAACCACCGCGTGAGGAAAGCGCGGTGGAAATCGCAACCCATATAGGAGGGTGGCGACATGTATGGCCACGTGACCATTGGTGGGTCTTGACGAACCTCCGTGCCATCCGGTACCCAAAAATTGATGCCACTTGGAATACGGTACCTCTGCCGGAGCTCCCCATCTCCGGATCATCATCATACTAGGAATGTCGTTTATATCACACGACGTCCACCGAGGCTCTACACGGCGAGGGCCTCTTCCCCGCCGCCATCGCCGTTACGATGGCCCATGGGCACTGAGGCCTTTCCAGGCCTCGAATCTCCGGAGGGTTCGTCTATCGCTCCGGCGTTATCACGCTCGGCCCGATGGATCCATATCCTCTTCTTCTGTTGATAATGCCTAAGATCGCACTCGGGGATCCTTCGTTAGAATCCTCTCGTGCGATCCGGCCGATACACCGTTCCTTCTCGAAAAATAGTCAGCGCGCGGATTAAAAATAGTATCGCGGCTCTAAAAGCGTTCCACCTCGAGAAGAATAACTGGAGAAGATATCGAATGATGCTCGGACTATAAGGCGAAGATGGTTTGTCTTTGGTGAGAAATAAACGAAGGTTCGGAGGGGGATCTTCGATTTCAACCTCTACGTTATAACTACGACTCTACCTCCCTCAAAAGAAGACATTTTATAGGTAAAAGGAGAATATTTTGAAAAAATACCTAAGTTTGAAGTCTCTCGAACTTTGGAAGCCGACCAAATTTTCGCTTCGGTTTCAATCGGTCTAGCTCAAAGGATAATGGATGCGAAAGTGAATAATGGAGGGAAAAAGGGGTATTTATAGATGGAGTTCCCTCGATAAACGAAACGTTTATTCGAAAAGACGCGCCTTTTCAACCTCAAAAGCCGTCGAAAATGTTAGAAAACGTCACGTCCCCCACGCAGGCGACGAATCGACACGCCTTTTTAATTCTCGCATGGCGTGGTCCAACCACAAGAGGCCACGTGTCTGTCGTTATGGCACCACAATTAATGCGCCGCTACTGGGCATTAATCACTACGCGACGGATGTCGGGAATGAACAAAACCTTTGAGAATTTCGTTTCCCATTAAATGTTTATCATTAGCATTAAAGTTTAACTCCGACTTCAGAAATTCTTCTCTCGGAATTAAACTTGGGGCCTTTGATGACGCCCGAGCGAGTGGAAGAAATTAATCCACGCCATCACCCCCAAAGACGCATCCGAGTGGAGGGCCTACAGTGACGTCGATAACGGTCTTGTGACACGTCATGAATTAGGCTCGCCCGCTCACCGAGCCCAACCACAGCGTGGGCTGAGCCCCCGACCCCGAGCCCAAATTTCGGCGGGGAAAACGCATGCGCGATGACAGTTCATAAAAATAACCATTTGCCTATGCTTGCCCATGCTTAGTGCTTTATTGGTATTTAAACCGCCACGTGTCGAGAAAGTTATAGAGAGGAGTCACCAAGTGGCAAGATTTGGTGACATGCACGATTAGAAAGGGACATGTGTCATTTTTAATTATTTTCTTGATTAGTGAGTGATTAGTGCAAAGATGACTGTTGAAAACCCACTTACTCGAGGGGTATAAAAATCCTCATTTTAAGAGAAAAGGAGAAAAAAACACATAGAAAAGAGGACCTGTAAACGCGAGATTGTAAGAAAGACCGACCCCAATAATCCGGTTCGGCATTACGCTAAAAAGGCAGAATTAGCCATAAATCAACGCATATTACGCACACTTATATTTCCACGTGTTAAATCAATTACATATTTTGCTTGTTGACCAAAACGCGCGTCAACACCTTTCAAACCTGAACAATCCACCTGCTATAATATCCATAAAGTGTGTGAAATTCTTTTCTATACATTTTAGTTTAAACAATCCCAGCAATAAACGGACGAGGTCCAATTGTCTTGTACAATCCATGTGGCGCCCATACTCGTGATTCGCCTTTAATCCGAAAAGATATAAGTCCCATTTTACATCTCGTGACAGAATTATTTTTAATACTATTTCAGTAAAGTTACAATTATGACTAAAAGAAAATTATATTAATCAATACTTGGTTTGATATTGGTCTCCACAAGTTAATTTGTTTGAGTTCAGTTCTTTAAATTTAACAAACCAAATTTGAACATATTTTCATTTAATAAGATATGAAAATTGGTTTGAACCTGATTAAGTTTAGTAAAAAAATGATAAATTTTGTGTGAAAAACGAAGTTATTGGAACTTGATTCGTGTTCCATTCTATTTAAACTCGTTAAAACTCAATTAGATTACCAATCAAATCAAGTACGAACTTGATGTTTAAAGTTCGATAAAATTTTAAATAAATTTGAATGATAATGTGTTGGGTTCTAACTCAATCATTTGCAACTCTACATGCAATAATGTTTGAATTTATTATAATAATCATAATATGCGCGTCCACTATTCTGTCAAGTATGATTTAGTGTTTTAAAACTCGGGTCGTCTGTTTCAAGCCGTCCGATCGGAAATCAGTCACTTGTCCGGTCCAGAAGCATCTACAAAATCGGATTTGCGGTTTAACCACTAGAAACCGTCAGAACCGGTCAAAATTCGACAAAAACCGGCAACAATCGAGTGGATGTTGGTGTATGTTTGTGGATCTGGGTGTCAATGCTAACATGTGCATTTGTGAGTGTCAATGTGTTTGTGCATCACTACTATATTATTATTATATTCGTTTTTTTATATTTTTAAACGAAGATTGAATTTTGCATTTAATTGGTTTGTTAGTTATTAAACGTTGTTAAATTTATTTTTGTTTGCCATTTGATTATATTTAATAGTAAGAACTGATATTCTTATTGGGACTAGAACTCACATGAAGGGAGATCGATTTTGGATTTAATATAGGGGACCGCTATTAATACCCCAAAACCTGTCAATACACCCCTAATTTTTTATTATAAAAATGTCATCAACTGAAAAGATATAATGCCCTTAGTACCTATCAAAATATCTATACACACACCAAATCTCTAAATACACCTGTTTTTCTTAAACCTTATAATCATAATCACCACCCCTATCCACATTGTAACTAAACCATACTCTTGTAAAATAGTATGAATTTTATGAGAAATATTAATAGCGGTATGTTCAATATTAAACTCTCTATATACAATTAATTATTTTTGCAAAGTCCATGTATCATCAACCCAATGACATGTAATTCTCATATAAAAACTTCGTTGCCAATGATCACTCCATACATCCGAACAAATTGAAACTTTGTTTTGTAAACTAGCAAGTGAATTAATTAACTTTAATTTAAATTCACCAACCCGGTTTTCTAATATCACGAGTAAGTGTAGAACGTGAAAACTTTTTACTTAATGGGTTCAAACTAAGTCCAAAGAAAATTTTTAAAAAGTTTATTATCGGCAAAGTTAAAAGAAATTGACATACCACTAACAAATTTAGCTAACTCTTTCATAGTATTCGTTTCACTATATTTAAATAAAGCGGAAGAAGACTCCATACCCGATGAAGATCCGTGAATCCCGGCGGTAGTTGTGTCCGAGCACGATCGTTGCCAACTTTATCCAGGATATTTTTTTTTTGTTTAAGTGGTTCGTGAACGTCTCATAACCGCCTTCTCCTTTAAATTTGTAGGCATGTTGCAATAATTGCAAGTAACTTTGAAAGCTCAGGTTGTGAGATCCGGAATTTTTAAAGTAAACCGAAAAAATATCGGATCTAAGTGGTGTAGCTCGATGACTTTGAGTTTGAGTTGGATTTTTGCGGTTTCGGTTGTACTTCACTTTCTTGTTGAGCTTCAACAAAACATGCTTCGATTTCATCTACGCTCAAATCGAAAGCTTATTCAAACCGTGGTGGTTGTTGCTTGGGCATCAAACCTTTCCCCTTGTTGGATTGACGAGAAGAACATCCCACGGTTCAACATTTTTAAAATAGCTAATGAAATAAAAATATGAAACAACTAAAAATTAAATTAAAACTTGACATTGAGAGATTAGAATGTAGATAGTTGAGAGATTAGAATTTAGAGAGTTGAAAAAATGTGTGAAATAGATGAGGTATTTATAGAAAAACAATGTGAAAAAACAAAAAAAAATTACGGAGAACTGCTGGTTTAACCGAAAACCGGCAGTTTAGGTTAACCGGCGGTTTTCATTAATGGTCAAACAATCTTGACCGTTGATCCAAAAAAAAATTTTAATAACCGGGTGCAAAAGGTCACAAATGTGACCGTTGGATTTTAAATTTTAATTTAATTATATTTAATTAAAATTAAAAATAGTAAATAGGTGGTTTACGGTTCGAGAAAAGGGCGAACAGTAACCTAACCAAACAATTTCGCTTTTGACGGTTTGAACCAAAACCATGGTCAACGGACCCGGTTTGAAACCGGTCCGGTTCCAGTTTGAACCGAACCGTTGGACACCTCTAAGTGTAGTTAATGTTTTGGAAAATGAGTGGGAGTGTACTAAGAGGTTAGCTATATTAATAGGTTTTTGGGGTGTGAATAGCGATCCTCTTTAATATATTTTGTAGTTAAATTTTACTAGACAAGTTAAATTGGTACCAACTTGATAACTAGGGATGTCAATGGGGCGGGTGAAAACTCATCCCGCATCAAGATCGCCCCGACCCTGTTAAACAGGTCCTGGGATGGGTCCCGGGGCCAAAAATTCAAAACCCACCCTGAGGTTGGGCGGATCATCCGGTCCAAGAAAGCTTTGTCCCGAACCCGCCCCGCCATATTAATTTTTATTATATTTTTGAATATGTATTTAGATATTTTTGCATTATTATTTTTAGATTTGGTCGTTGTATTGATATTAATTTACTACTATAACATCTTGTAATATTGTCCTTTGAATATTTATTTTGAGTATTAGTTGAGTACTATTGCCACTTGCAACATCTTAATAGTCTTTAAAAAAAAATCCTAATAGCAGCTAAATAGTTGTAAAATGTAGTTACAATAAGTTGCATAATTATATTTATTTATTTTTTGCCTATTGATATTGGATTGCTTTTGAAAATTTGGCCACAAATACAAAAAAAATTATTGCGATTAAAAAAATATATTGGCGGGTTTAACGGGTTTAGACCCGCCCCAACAAGTTTTGGAGCAGGGCGGGGCGGGGCAGGTTCTGGTTCTTAATTTTTCTTGGCGAGGCAGGTTTCGGATTTGGTCAAACTCGCCCCTTTGTCATCCCTATTAACAACATTGAATGATTTAGCGATTTGGACCAACAGTGGACGCACCACGGTATATGGGGTACAATTGTACCACCAATTTGAAAAATGGAAAAAAAATCTTTATTAAAAAATAATAATAAATATGTATCTCTTTTGTACATAAAATTATATTTTAATCATTTAAATATAAAATAATCTTTCTTAATATTGACTCTTTTTTGGCCCAACTTTGTCAATCGGTACTCATTCTATAAATTTTGATCTAACATTCTCTTCTCATTTTAGCAATTTTGCTTGACAGAAACTCTTGAGCAATATAACTCGTATGATAGTCTGTTTTATTTGCATATGTTAGGTTGTACAACTTTAAATATTAAACATTGTTGATGTTGTTTTTTTGTAATATTTATAGCACCCAATTTTCAAATTTTTTTTTTTGATAACTCAGCCTTCCTGCGAACGCCCGACTATCTTTTCGAGACAACAAACTCCGACTCCTCATTCTGCCGCCAAGGTAAACCGTGGGATGTGCACGCTTTGGCCGAGTGTTTCGACGGGTCTGGCGGCGTACAACCAGATAAAGGTAAAGAGAACAATTATGTTCGACCCCAATCTACTAATAATGATCTCTCCCGAATCGAACCCACACGGATCTTTATTCAAGATGAGTTCACCAAATTAACCCCGACCTCCACCCAGGGGAGCAATTTGATGGAGCGAGAATAAGAATAACCCCCGACCTCCACCCCACAAACAATTTGATGGGGCGGGATTTCAACCCACGACTCCACCCCACAATCGCGATTCTTGTGGTGGTGGCGAGTGGTAAAGCCACCTGGTTCAATTTTCAAAATTCTTGATACGGATAAAAGGAGGTTGCCGGTCAACACAAGGCTTTATAAGATGGTCCCCACAGTACACTTGGACATGAGTTTTATAAATTTGTTGACAGAACGCGATTATCGGGTTGGCAATTTGTCAATGGTAGGTGAGACTAAAAAAGAATGAGGGTAGTCAACTCTTTGACTAATTCTGAACTTTTACATGAAAACTGGGAATGGTTGTTAGGTCTATTCAATTTTTAATGTAAAAACATAAGTCCGAACACAAAAAAAAAAAAATGTAAAAACATAAGTCTAATGGATTAAGGAATGTAATTATAGGCTACTCTGACTAAAGATATTTGTAAATTATGTGCTAGCTGGACTAGGTATATTTGTAGGTATGTATTTCCGTCTACATACTATGATTATCAATTAAAATAAAATTTTCGTAAATTATATGGGTTGAAAAGTTTCCAATATAATTTTGTCTCAGTTTCAAACTCACCATTTTTCCAACATGATTTTTACAGTTGAATATATTTTTATTGGACTTACTACGTTTATATAAAACTTATTTGGATTGAGCATATATATAAGTTTCGAAATAAAAATATATTTATGGTTATATTATTTTTAGTAAAACGATATATAATATTACTGGGTCTGAGATGAATTTTGCAAGGTGGATGAAACTAATTAAAAGTGGATTTAAAAAATGTAAAAAAAAAATTCAGATAAAATAATATATTTTTGAAATTTCAATTAACAAAATTGGAAAAATCATCATATTAAAAAATGAGAACAACCAAGCGCTAAAATTTTAAATTTTTTATATTATTTACATTATGACAAAAAGTTAATAATCACATATATCATTGACACAAGTCAAGAAGCTTCGAATTAACAAGAAGTCTGAAATTTAAAGCAAAACATTTGAATTTCAAATAAAAAGCTCCCTTTTTAGGGTTGTGATAATAGATATACTCAACACATGACTATCACAAACTTAAGCAATCAGATTGAATGGTTTATATCTTTCTAATATTGTTTAGTCACCATTGGGCTAGTCGGTGGGGGAGGCCTACAGGGTGGCCAAATGGAATCGGAATTGAAATCATGGTCAATGGTTCCTAGAACTGTTGATCGTAACCTTGTAAGCTGGTTCTTGTTATGATTCCTAGGTGTCGAAACTGTGGAAGCGACCATTGTTCACACTCTCTACTCTATGTTTTTTTTAGGGAAAAAAGCGATATATTAATCAAGAAATCATTGTCTTACATTTTACCCTTTTATAAGAAAAAAAAAAAGAATTTCAGAAGCTCCCCACATATATAGAAACATTACAATTAACCCATTAAAATTAAAAATTGAATCCAACATCAGGGATATATAGTTTTTGTAAAAATAAATGTTTTCTGGTTTTTATGTAATTACCCTAAACCACGGGGTACTTTTGTAATTAATCGTATTAATTATTATGGCAATCGCAAGTTCATCTTTCAAATGTGGTAGTGGAAAGAGAATATGTTGTTTTGTAGGAGTGATTGATCAACGTCACTTCTAAAAATAAAGAGGGTAAATAAATTAAGTGAACTACGTGAATTTTGATTCCTCTATACTCTAAGAGGATACATATGCAACTTAACATTATTATTAATATTAATCCTATTATGAATACTATATCCAAGTTCTTTACTTTTCTTTCTTTTTTTTAACTGAAATTGATAAATTATTTTTAAAAAGATTCAAACAACTATCAAAAAGAAAAAAACGGTTCCTACCCTCACGACTTAATCATTCGTGGTGTTTCCGGGACAATCCTTGGGGTCCTTCTAAACTTATTTTCGTATTGCAGACTGGTTTTCTACACATAGAATCACATAGATTGGACCTTAGATTAAACCCGGATTACCTTAATTGAGTGAATTGCCTAGCTTTTAACAACACCAATAACAAATCCATTTTGATCATAATTGTTAAACCGATAAGAGTGAAGTTTGCTCGAAATCAATTAATTGCTTAGTGCAATACGATAAAATATAGTCAAAATATCAAGTTATTCAAGTTTCATTCATATTTGACTTAATTAAAGCTCTATTTGATTAACAATCAAATGAACTCAAACATGATTTTTGAATTTCAATAAAATATCAAATAAATGATAACAAGTTCAACTCTACTCAATTCATTTACACTCGTAATATCATCTATACCCACTAATTATATAAAATGTCATCATCATTTTACATTTGTATGTATAATATCAAATAAAAAATTATATTGTAGTGTAATCATAAAATTATAAATCAAATAAAAAATTAAATTGTAGTGTCATCATCATTTTACATTTGTATGTATAATATCAAATAAAAAATTAAATTGTAGTGTAATCATAAAATGTAGATTTATATATTCTATAATAAGAAAACGATAAAAGGAAAGAATAAAATCAATAAAAGGTACAATCTAAATTAGAAAAGAAAAAGGAACACGTTGCTCGAAAAAAATTATTTTATACATATGTTTCACAAATTTTTAGCATAATATTTTCTTAAAAGTATAGGGCACAACAAAATTCATGATTTCTTCAACGTTCTAAGTTACGGAAATTCTTAATCCTTATCATCATATTCTAATTTGACAAACTTGTAAATAAATCATCACTCATCATCAAGAAAAGTGTAGTAGAATAGTACCATTGTGTCTACGTACAGAATTTTTTTTCCTTTCAAATTTATTGGTTTTCAAATTTTGTTGCGGCATTTCAAATATTTTTAGATAATTTTCACCAGATTTATTCCTGAATATTCTTTTTACAAAATACTCTTTAATGAACTATTTACTTATTACTTCTCTAATAGTAATAGTATAAGAAAGAAATAAATGTTTTCATCTTTTAACCTTAATCTAAAAGGCCTATTATGAACCAAACTGAAAAGCCTTTGTTTCGACTTTTAAGTGATTTATTATGATTCTCATTTTTAAAATATTCAAAAATAGGTTCTCAATTTTAAACTAATTGTTTTCATTCTATTTACGATGGAATAACTTTTTTAGATGCATTATGGTATTTCCAAAATGATCAAATTATCGATTATACTTTGAATTCCACTTCATTTGATGATTGACACTTGTAAATAAATCTATAAAATCAACATCACATGTTTATCACATAAACATATGTTAATCATCCAAGAGAGTGGACAACCGTGGACAACCCTAATACGATATACGAAAGGAAACTCACTTCTTTTCTTACATTTCATTCAAGTATTCAATACGAACTAAATAAAATTACAAAGGAAATGAAAACCGAGCATTTCGTGATTAATGAACACAAAATTGATTTTCAACCATAACTTTTAATAGTTAAAATGTAAATAAATAAATAAATACTTGAATTCTTTTGAACAAAACTATAATTCGAAATTAAATTGCAGTTTTTTATTTGGAAAGGGCGGGAGCATAATTGCATAAAGGTAAAAACTAAAAAGAAGAAGAGGCCAAAAAGTGTACTGAAATCTAAAACTAAAAGTTAGCTGCAGAAATGTAATACAAATTTGTTTGTTAGCTGTTGTCTCCCGCATCCATTTTTGAAACTTCCCCTCCACACCCCCGCCTTCCCTTTTCACACCCATTTCTCGCCACCGCCTTCAATTCCCCCCATTCTTTATAAATTAAACCCCCATTCTCTCTCTCTCTCAAAAGTCACTATTATTATACCGAAAATTGAAAACGCTACTTATAAAATGGACTTGTATTGACTCCCATTACTGTCCTACTCCTGTTCAGATCAGCCATGGCAGTTTCGGGGTCCAGGTCAGGGAGAATGACAGAGCTTCACTTGACGAAGCTATGGAGAGATCAGCAGAGGGAAATTAGCTCCGAGAGAAATAAAGTCTGGACTGAACCGTCAAATGGAAAGTTAAAACCCGATCATAGAGTGCCCGTTGTCTATTATCTCTCCAGAAATGGGCAGCTTGAGCATCCCCATTTCATGGACGTCCCTGTTTCTTCTCCTCAGGGTCTGTTTCTCAGAGGTATTTATATAGTCTCAGCTGGATTTCAAAATTTAATTTATCGATTTTATGATTTTTTAATTTTTTTTTTGGTTATAGATGTGATCAGCCGCTTGAATGCTCTTCGTGGAAAAGGCATGGCGGCCATGTATTCCTGGTCTTGCAAACGGTAACAATTTTTATTTTATTATTACTAATTTTGAAGTTTTTTTGGAGAGATTTTGATTTTGGGATTGTGATTCAGGAGCTACAAGAATGGATTTGTATGGCACGATTTATCGGAGAACGATTTCATCTACCCAGCACACGGCCATGAGTACGTTCTCAAAGGCTCGGAGCTTCGGGAAAACACGTTTTTAGAAACGGTTACCTCACTACAAAGCCAGCAGCCACGGCCACTCCCGCCGCCGGAGAATCAAATCACCGCCGGCGATTTAGATTACCTCCCGGCCGCATCGGATAGGCGGCGGCGCAACCAGTCCTGCAGCTCCATCGATTTCAACCTCCAGGAGTACAGCGTCTACAAGGCCGAGGCGCCCGCGCCTTGCAGATCCGCCGCCGCTGACGCGTCCACCCAGACAGACGACTCCAGACGCCGCCGTCGCCGGCTACCTCCCGAAATAGTTGAAGAGAAGAAGAGCAAGCAACCGCATGAAAAGGAACCGCAGAGAGACGAGATCGAGATCTCGATCTCCCCACCGCCGTCCGATTCGAGCCCCGAAACACTCGAAACCCTGATGAAAGCCGATCGACGGCTGGCAATGCGCCCCGAGACGATCAACGAAGAATCAACGGCGAATAGCCAGCAGATCCAGAAGGCAACCGGGGTAAATCGTCAGTTCTGATGCAGTTAATCTCCTGCGGTTCGATCTCGTTCAAGGACTGTGGGGCCGGGAATGGGGGACTGGGTTTGATCTCACAGTACAAGATGAGGGTGCCACGTGGCGGAGGAAGTGGAAGAGTGAAGATGGAGGAGAAAGAGTACTTCAGCGGTAGCTTAGTGGAGACGAAGAAAGAGGAATTTCCGACGTTGAAAAGGTCCACATCTTACAATGCAGATCGGTGAGATTTGTTTGTACACTTGGGATAAATTATAGTACTTTAGGATTCTTTGTGTTACTGTGTTTTATTGCAGTTATATGTTTGTATGTCACTGTGAGATAGTGTATCATTTGGGCAGATAGAGTAACAGTAGTGCTTACTTCATTTCTGACTTGCACACAGTATCACGTGTTCCTTTCTTTTTTTTTCTTTTTTGCTGTTTGATTCTTATTAGTACTACTTTTTGAGTTTGGATGCTTTTTAGTCTAACAATTACATCAAAATTAACTATAATTTTTGTCTCAATAAAATAATTCTAAACCTAGCTAGTGATTCCATAACAATCTCCCACCCAACTCTATAACTCTCACTCTATTACACCAAATATGTGGAAAATTTCTTTTCAACTCAACTTTATACCTTACACCAAATCTGGTGTAAATGAATAGTATTACACCAATATCAAATTTGGTAAAATATAATATCCCTTATTTATCCTCAATTCTTTTCTATTTCAAATTTAAATTCCAACTATATTCTCAGTTTATATATAATTAATTTACATAACATGTTTTAATACTTAATTAATATTTTCTATAAATAATAATAATTAACAAATGATTATAATATAAACCAAAAGAGATACTAATATTTATTTTAATACTTATTTTTGTAATCTTGAATTAATGTAATATTATTTAAAGGTAAATTTTTACTTAATTACATTAATAGTAATTAAATATACATAAATAAAATAATTATATAAATAAATAGATTTGTTTACTATAAAATAGAAAAGAAAGAATAAAATATTCATTTGGTGTAATATTTGGTATAATGAGTTGGAGATAATTTTGACAAAATTACACCAAAATACCAAATTTGATATACTTTTTACACCGAATTAGTGCAATGGGTTGCGGATGACCTAAGGGTTTGGGGTGATATGGCGTGATTTTGCTTCTTTTTTTTAATTCAAATTGAGTTGCCTTAATCGGTTTTCTGAAAAATAATTTCAAATCTTGGATTTATTAAGTAAAATAAAAGGTTTAGAGCGGGCGTTTAATAGACGAAATATTATAAAATTGATAACTTTTAGATTAATATTAAGAAAAATGGTCGAAAAATGTAAAACATTTCAAGATTTAATTTGTTTTAAACAAGAATATTTATGCAAATAAAATGCACCTTTCTTTATCTTGTAATTCATCTGCATTCAAAATATATTGCATTTTAATGGTATGTTACTTTGAATGCAAACATAATATTAGGGGTGTCTATTTGGACTGACGCACAAACTCGATACAAACCTAACACGAGATTAATAGGTATGGATTCGGACTTCGTGGGTCGGAGTCGAAATTAGGTCGAACCTGAATAGCCTCCCAATTAAACAGGTAGGGTTCGGTCAACTCGCTATGACCTATTTAACCCGTCTAACTTGTTTGTTAAATTTAAAACAAATAAGTAAATAATTAATTATAAGAAAAAATGAAAAAAAAAACAAGACATGTTCTTAAAACTTAAATTGAAAACCTACTTAATTATGTATATTGTTATTATTTTGTATGTGGCCCTCAAAATATGATAAGTATGTTATTTATGTAATTATGCTATTACGTTTTGAATGTTGTGAATTGTGATATTTTTATTGATTGAACAGTGTGTTATAGTGACTGATTTTAAAATAATTAATTTATTTAGTTAAAATTATTAAATATAATAAAAATAATTATATTATATGGGTTAAACGGTTCCGGTCGGGATTACATGTGAAATAAATAGGTGAGGTTGAGTTGAGGTTCGATACGAATAATTAACAGTCAAGTCCAGGTTAGCTAATTCGACGCTTGAACCCACGATCTCGGACCTCACACCGGACCCAACCCAAATAACTTATCGTGTTTTTCGTGTTTTTAGCATATCATGTTTGGGCTTAAATTCCAGGCCCGCTAAATTTATCGTGTTGCGTTTGTATTAGGACTTATCATGTCGTACTATTGCCGTGCCGGCCCGATAACGGCACAACACGAACGATTTGTCATCCCTAGTATTATTCCAAAACCACAACCGAACCTACACGACAATGCGGTTTTCGTTCAATATTTTAAACGGTGTTATGTGGTGCGATTCGTTTGATTTAGATGGTTTTTAAGAATAGGGTTTGGCTACGCCAGTGCATTATGATTTACAAGTGTAATAAAACTGCCATATTAATTTTGAAAAGCATAAATCAAGCTTCATTGTACATTTTTAATATGATAGTTTTTATACACATGTATAAATCATTCATTCGATGCAATAAGAGATAAAATACTCTTTTAGAACATAACATTTCAGGTTGTGCTTGGATATTAGAATTTTTAGGATTTGCTAGTGGAAATATTTGATAAAGAAATGTGATTGGAAATGATTTTTTGGAAAAATATATGTTCACTTACTTTTACTTTTTCTCGTTTTTTTACACCGATCATATCCACCACTCTCCGAAAAAATCAAATCATTATTACACATTTTTCATTAATTTCACTATTTACTTACACACGTATTTTTACTACCAATCATATTCAATTATTATTTTTACTATTTTTATATCACAATCATCTTTTCATTAAATTTTCATTTCATGTCCATTCAAATTAAAAAAAAACGTTTTATTCTCCATAACAATATTTCCATACTATTCTCCTACAGAAATAAAAATTTCGAAATGAAAGTATATTGCATCAGGGCCTCATCCGCTTGAAAAGCTTTCCTACTTTTTCAAGAGATCATAGAGGACACAAAAACTGAATCTCATGTACTTTTTACAGTGAATTGATAGCATCATAGCACTATCTCATTTTCTTACTATGAACCCAATGGACAATAAAGAAAACTATTTCCAATTCCCAAGTTCCCTTTATCTACTTCAGGAATTTTTACTGTAGGACATTTTTTTTATTTTGAGTATCAACAATCTGCAAGAAAAAGTATGCAGAAAAGCTTCCTGAAAAATGTCCTGAACTTTGATTCACATTTCGATTTATATATTTGGTTAATTTTATTGTGATTTAAATATTAAACTACTTGTATTTACTCAAAAGGCCAAAGACACCAAATCTCTAGATTTTTGCCAATGGTACCCACACTGATTCTTGTAGTAAAGAGGCACTAGAAAGCCAATTGTGATTTATCGTGCTTTCATTCCATTCACATTCATTTTTGAGAGAATAGTGGTGATTTTTAATTTTAAAGTGAAAGTTGGATTTGTAGATAAAAAGTAATGATTATGTTGATGTGATAGACAATCTTTTAGAGATGTTGATTGTTTGTGGGAACTTTTGTGGAAATAATAGTGTAAAATATAATTCAAGATAATCGAATAAAAATAAAAAATTGAACCAAAAATAGGCAATACGGGTCTCATTTTATACCTTTTGTTATCAAGGTTAAGAAAAAAAAAATAGTGATAAATTAAAAAATTACCGAAATTCTTTATATGAATAGTGGGGAGAGATAAATAATAGTATAATTGGGTATTGAAAAATATGAGAAAAGAAAGAAAAATGAGCTAATTTTGGGGAGAAATGAAATTTTCTTGAAACTTTTCATTTTCTCACTAACAATCACATATTCTAAAAAATTTCATTCAAAAATGACATTTAGTGAATAATTCTTACAACCAATCACAACCCTAAGAATTTGTAAAATTCTTAAAGCACCAAGGAAATTCATGGTTAGGAGAGCGGCAGTCACATTTCTCGACCCAATTGTGTTATGTAGAATTCATGACAACTTTAATTGATTGTGCTAAAATCGCGTATTACTCTAGTCAAGGAATTTAACAAATCGGGTTCAACTTCTTCTTCGGAAGTGATGAAATCTTCGGATGGGCGAACCGCAACACACAAAACAAAGTTGGAGGCCTTGGGTGGTCCCAAGGAGGCCCTCCAACGCCTCAAGTCAACTTATTTGTAGGAGAGAAAATTTCATAGCACGAGAATGTAATTTGCGGTAATTAATTAAACTTACTTACTGAGATGAGACATAGATACCTTTTCATATCGGGTTGATGGGACACATGGGCATTGTAAGATAAAGTGTGTCGCGTGGGGTATGGACTACTTGGGTCGGATATAGCAAATTGAACTTCGTTCATTCGTTTCGATAATAGTTTGGACCTTATGACCAATTGACAATATTCGAATCCAATTTATAAATATATGTAGGTGAACAATTAAATTATGCCGTATTTAAATAAAAGAAATGCAATTACAATTTTATCCAGCAACATTAATAATTCTAATTAAAATAAACGTTTTCTAATTCCAATTATGTCACAATTCTATTTTTTTGAAAGGCACAATTCTATTATATAAACGAAGTGAGAAGTTTCACAAATATATGTACACCTTTAGAGTAGTAGTGTCTCACATCCCGGGAAGGCGGCAAGATAGTACAATATTGGAAAGGAGGTCGATGAGATTGCTCCCCAGGGGCATATACGGTAGTGAAGATTTGGTGGGAACTCATCTTGAATAGCATCCGTGTGGGTTCGATTCGGGAGAGATCGTTATTAGTAGATTGAAGTCGAACATAATTGTTCTCTTTACCAGGAGGATCACGGTTTACAGACGTCGTGACCCGCTGCCGTGAACAGTCGCAGTCAGTCTCCATCCCGCGGTTTACCTTGGCGGTAAGAATAAGGAATGGAAATTGTTGTAAACGTAGTAAATGCGCGCAGAAAGCTGAATTATTTTAAAAAAATGGAAAGGAGAAAAAGTGATAAGTTTTAAGCTAGGAAATCACAAACATGCCCCCTTTGTGGGTTAAAGTTTAAGCCAGTGGATGAATTCTTGTCCTTTTTACGTATTGGAGTTTGCCTTTGCATGTGCTTTTGATTGTTCCTGAAAATTTTTCTCATTTAATTTGGGTTTCGGTGCCTTGGCCTTTTTAGTTGAGATATTTCATTTCATAATAAAGAAGAGCCTCGTGGACTGGGACAAAATGTCCATTGTACTTTTGACTTTGTGTATGGGGAATTCCAAATATTTTGTCACCTCTATGGGGTCCTCACAACATGAATGATGTGCCGATATGATGGCTTCTTGTGAGAAACAATTAAGTGTTGAGAATTGAGATGTGAAAGTCATGAGACCTTATGTTGACTATTTATGGGTTCACATTGCATCAAAAAAAAAAAAAAAAGAGTTGTTAACAACGAGATATATTAATGGGAAAAGATGTAGCAAAATATACATAGTTAGGGTGTGAACGTTGAATGAGTGCTCTCGACATTGTTTAGAAATCCGGATCGGACCGACCGGTTCGGCCGATTTAAACGAGAATCGGTCACATGTTCGATTCGGTTATATATTAAAATTAATTGGCTAAAAAAATCTTTGCCTTCTAGCCATACCCGACAAGAAACTGGTAAACCCATTAGCCCGGTTCAAAAGTTTTTTTTTGTTTTTTAGTAAATATATTTTTCTTTGTTTTATTACAAAAATTGAAGTAAAATATGTTTAGTGAAATTGCATATAACTTCCTCTTATATTCGATTTACATATAAATATTTGGATATTATATTATGATTTATCAATTTAATTTTAATTTTATGTGTATTTATTAGTTTTTTTACATTTGAATTTGTATTTATCTTTTTACGATGTGTGTGTGTGTTTATACGGGCCAACCGGTTTTCTAAGAACGACTTACCCAATTCATGAACCAGGTGACCCAATGATCCGGATAGTAATTCGAGTTAATTGATATCCGATTCGAGTTTAAAAATATTGATCCTCATAAGCACTAAGGAGGATTTGTAGGATGCGCCGGACAACTTATGGGATTCATGGTTAAAAATTTGGTGAAAATGTGTACAAAATTTTGAGAACAGGGTTTTCTCGATTTTGTATGGACATGAGATCTAGAATGTATCTTTCTTTTATTATAGGAAATTGCGAGATGTGATTATTCGAGTTGATATATTAGTTTGACATTTTATTTTTAAAAGAATGCCTTTGGGTTTAGTTTTTTTGAAACATATGTCATTATGAGTATTTTATGCCACATATAATACAACGGAAAATGGTGTTTGGTCTGAAAATATATATTGTTTTGTGAAAATGTAAGCAAACAAGAGAAAATTAAAATCAAAATTAATACTTGGTAATTTATAAGATATATAAATAATTATTTATACTCCGGGCCCGTAATATTAATTGGCTAAAGTAACAATTTTGATACATTAATAAGACAATAGTTTTCTGGAAAAAAATCGTTTATAGC
This sequence comes from Rehmannia glutinosa, assembly GCA_016081115.2. Lineage (NCBI taxonomy): Eukaryota > Viridiplantae > Streptophyta > Magnoliopsida > Lamiales > Orobanchaceae > Rehmannia > Rehmannia glutinosa. The sequence continues at coordinate 17,976,850 of CM071936.1, forward strand.
TTTTTGGTCACATTTATATCATTAACTAATATTTTGCTAAACTTACATGTTAAATCTAGCTATTCTAAACATTCTGATAAAGAAGAGATTTTATTCAATTGAACTCAGGTATTTACAAGATCTGAGAACATCCTTTTATACAGAGAAGACTAGCCTACCTCCAACAGTGGTAACAACTATCTTAACAGAATAACAAACTCCAACAGTACTAATAACAGAATAATTGTCATTTTTCTAGAAGTTAACCACCAGCTGTATTATCTCTAATATTACATATAAAATTGACATAAAAATAGAATTTAGTAAAACCCTAGAAATGTAAAATACGCTCCTAAAATCTCGGACGACACACGATGATTGTCCATGCTTTTCCGTCCGGCGATCGACATCTTCTATGGATCTCGACCATCTCCTCTTCCATGAAATATTCAAACAAAGTTCTATCAATGGATATTCACAATCGTTGGAAGATAATTCGGCCGTACCCAACTCTAGAGTTTCAAAAAACTCGTCTCCTTCAACAAGCAATGTCTTTGAAAGTCGATCCGTGCGACCTCCACAATCTTCATCGCGGGACATAGAAGCAGATCCTCGGAGATCTTGTTCACGCAGAGGATTGAACTCGACAAGGCCGGGTTCCGCCATGCACTAGGGTTTTGGCTAGGGTTTCTCAACATCCTAATCTTACCGCCGCTTGTTGAATTCCCGTCAAGTATAAACCCTAAGGTTTGTGATTACGTACATAATCCTAATAAATCGCTCAGGTTTTGGATTATACATCACATAGCAACACAAAACACTTGCATGCTTTTCAATCGATGGGCCTAGAGGAAAGGTGTGGACGGAGAGTTTAATTCTTTGGATTCTAATATAGTTTGTGAAAATTATCCCAATCCCAAGGCATGCATGAATAGTAAATGATATCGCGATCAGTCATGATAATTCAACGCACACACAATATCCATTGCGCCACGTTCGTTAAAAACTTTATCCCAGGAGATACCGCCAAGTCGATTAAGAAGGGGAATATTTTTAGGTTACGATTAATGAAGAAATTTACCAACAACGTATGGCGGAGCTTAGAAAACGTTGATTGGAAGGGTTCTTCCGCCCAAAGTACCAAGCCAATCTCGACAGGAGAATTCAAGAGGAAACTTACGATATTGTGGAACAATAGGTCTTGCTTTGGAAATTAATTTCTCTTGAAAAGGGTACTTTAACATTCAATTCTCGGTTTGTGGAAAGGGATAGATTTTTTTTTTCAAAATCGGCATGGAATTTGAACTCGGGCTTGATTCGTCTCATGAATTGGATCCGGATTTTAACCCGCATACAAGATTAATACGTTTCGTGCTCGAGGTTTGGATAAGAATATTTGAGCTTAGCATGGAATATTGTCACCATTCATTAATTATAAAATTAGCTAGCAACATTGGTACGCCAATACAAATAGGCGGAAGATCATTAAATGGAGACGTCGGGCATTTCGTTAGAGTTCTTGTGGAATAGATTTGAATACGCCACTCCAGGAATGTATCATGGTGGAGAGAGTTGGACATTGTGTGTTTGTTACTCTTGGTTATGAGAATATTCCGAATCTTGCGCGGTTCGCAAGGTGGTAGGACATTCCATCACCGGTTGTCGTATTTTGAAAGCTCAGGAAGTCAATAAATGTAATGGAACTCAGACAGGGGAACGTCGGCCTCAACGAAGGCGTTCGGGAGATCGGGAAAATATTCGGGGCGTCATTCTCCTCAAAAACAAAGGAGCCGACATAAGCTTGGATGTAGGTTAAAGTCCGCAAGAATCATTCTCATGTGGAGAATACGCGGACCATCTACTTGGGAGTCACCATTAGTAATGCCTTCGAGGTTTTGGAAGATAATGAAGGAAATGATACAAAACCAACGGCAGAGGGATGCAACGACCTTAAGGACAAGCATAAAGTGGAAGGATCAAATCTGGAGCGTGCGATAGTGATTCATGAACCTTTGCAACAGGATAACCAAGAGAGAGCTTTGGTGGTATCTGCGACTTTAGATGATCAAGGACAAGAAACGCTTAAGCGGACTATAGAAATGATCGAGAATAGCCGTCCTCCGGCGGATTATAATCTGAACTTGAATGATCCCTCTGAAAGTTTTCGGGCTATGGCAGCAGCAACTAAACAACGTTGGTCCGACATGGCAGAAGAAGAGGGGCAAGAAGAAGAGGAACAAGAAAAATTGGAAGCCTTAAAGACAAAGATAGGTGACCCCTCCACCACTCTGCTTGTCTTTCCCTCATGTGATTCTTCAGAAGCTATGAAGTCTATGGCACTTGTGGCTCATTGATCCTGGGCTGACATTCCACAGACTACATTAGACCATCAAGAAGATACTCGAGCACGTGCTAAAACAACAACTCACTATGCCATTCGAAAATCTTCTAGAAATAGACGTCCTTCGTTTAAATTGCATTTTTAAGTTATTTTTATTTTTTCTTTTATTTGAAGTTTAACATTATTTTTCCTTTGCTATTTGATCGGCTTGTGATCATGACCTTTTCCTTTCTTTTATATATTTCCAATTGATTAAAAAAATTGACATAAAATTATTTTTCTAGAGATAGCTTATGAGATACTTTCTAAAAATATTTTTACAAATTTAGGAATTTCACACTACGTCCAAAACTCCCTTCATAAATTTCTCCATTTTACATTTTTCTAATATATATCTAAGAATGTAACTGTTATCTTATAATTTTTTTAGGAAAATAGAGATTTTCATTAATGGAAAACATCAACTGATAGAGTTTACAATGCAAGAAGGTGGATAACTCCACACCGATGGACCATCAAAACAAAATGATCATTTTGTTAGTTCATGAGTAACCATATTAACTCTCGGGCGTACAAATTCTACCAAAACTTCTAGTTCACCGTGCAACAAAAATCGACATTCTTTAAGAATACAATCATATTATGACCTCTTGTTCTCGGGGATGATAAATCATCAATCACATACTTGGCATCTGTTTCCACCACCACATGTCGAATTCCCCAAACCATATATCCATGAAAGCACTTATTTTACCCCATTCGCTTCCGACTTCCGGATTTGTAAACAAGTCTGAAACCAAATAGTTCTAGCAAGCACAAATTCACCTTAATCATTTCTTAAAATCATTTCAATACCTACTGATTTATTATTGTTGCTAAGCTGCGGCATCCATGTTAGGAATTTTATTGTTTAGATTTTGATGAATGCCATGTAAAACTTAGAATAGAAAGTTGGCATCCCAATTCTTGTTGTAAAATGTATTGTAACAATTAGACAGCCAAAGGTTTGAGTTAAGTCGCCTACGCCCTAACAAAGAAGAAGGCACCAAGACTGGAAGGAAGACTTTCTTTGTGAAAGCAGTTGAATATGGCAAAGAAGAAGTAGACGGGAACTCTCTTGAAGAAGCGGTGAGATGCACTGAGTGGAGCATCGATCAAGTCAACTCAAGAAAAGCCAAGTCTCAAGTTGAAGTGACAAGAAGAGTCATCCAATGATTGGAAGCTAACTCAAGTCACCTGGGAAAGCAAGGAAATGCGATAAGTCGAGATAAGCGTAAAAGAACAGTTGCACGAGTAAATCAAGAGATTTACTTAAACAAGTAATATCTCCATACCACCTTTCTTGGAGTGCTCGGTCGAAGCGTGCAAAAGGAATGAACCAATGGGAAGCACTACACCGTGTCAAAACTACGAAAAGGTGAAAGAACAATTCATACGAGGAAATGGCAATTCCAAGGCGCAACAAGACAAGCCAACGACGCAAGTGACTTTCAAAAATAAGCTATCTCTTCAACGGGCAAATTTTTGAAAGTTCACTATGAAAGGCCGAGGAGTTTTGTAGGTCCCAAGGGTGTAAGTGTAAGGTTTAGAAGGGGGTGAATAAACCTTACCAAGTTTTCGATTTAGTCCTTTTAAATCTACGAGAGTTGATTCTACTGCAATTGTGTCCTTGATGGACATGATCGAATTAGTCACTCGGAGAGTTAATCTCTCCAGACTGTTGTCTTTATTGATGGAATAACTCATTTGTTGGCTATAATTTGACTCAAGCTGTAGTTTTGTTTTATTGGAAGACTTAACACCCTTAAGTTTGATTAAGCAAGATTTTAGAGCTTGATTTAGTACTTTATAAATTATCAAATGGATAGCAAATTTATCAATGAGATATAAGCGTTAAAAGTGCAGGAATTTAAGTCTTTGAAATGTAAATGACACAATGAAGTTTTTATAGAGGTTCGAAGATGGGGTAATGATCGGTTTACAAAGTGGTAACAGTCCGGATACAAGTCTTGATCACAGCGACCGACTTGATCCTTAGGGACTCGATCGGGAGACGCCTTGATCACTCAACGGCCTCGTGCGACTCGGCTTCTTCAGGCGTTGCCTTGTTACTACACTCACTTGCTCAAGCTCTTTGGATTTGATCGAAGCCCTCCAAAAGCTTAAAGACTTGGTTCAACCTTGAACCTTTCTACAATCCTTCCCGGAATGTAGACCCCTTTTCTTCAAAAGTTTCCTCTTGGTGATTGAAGTTCTCTTTCCTTCACAGGTGAGTGTTGGATTGATGTCTTCGTAATGCAGGCTTGAGGATTGAGAATGTTTGATTTTTCTAATATGCTTGTATATCTCACGTGTGTGTCCTTCTTCTTCTCAAACAAACTCCTCGGCCTTTTATAGTGAACTTTCAAAAATTTGCCCGTTGAAGAGATAGGCTTATTTTTGAAAGTCACTTGCGATCGTTAGCTTGTCTTGTTGCGATCCTTGGAATTGCCATTTCCTCGTATGAATTGTTCTTTCACCTTTTCGAGTTCGACACGATGTAGTCTTCCCATTGGTTCATTCCTTTTGCACGCTCCGGGCGAGCACTCCAAGAAAGGTGGTATGGAGATATTACTTGTTTAAGTAAATCTCTTGATTTTACAGCGGTTCTTTTTGATTATCTCGACTTTGCATTTCCTTGCTTTCCCCTGGTGACTTAGAGTGACTTCCAATCATTGGATGACTCTTTCACTTCAACTCGAACTTGGCTTTTCTTGAGTTGACAGTGATGCTCCACTCATTTGCATCTCACCGCTTCTTGATAGAGTTCCGTCTACTCTTCTTTGCCATATTCAATTTGTTTCCAAAGCAAAGTCTTCCTTCCGGTCTTGGTTTGTCTTCTTGCATGTTAGGGCGTAGGCGACTTAACACTCGGCTTGGCGGCTCTAATTATTACAATACATTTCTGACAAGAATTGGGGTGCCAACTTTCTATTCTAAGTTTTACATGGCATTCATCAAAATCTAAACAATAAAATTCCTAACAATTTCCCCCTTTTTGATGATGCCAAAACTTAAACCATTCAAAAATGCAAACAACAAAGATACATACGAGATAGTGTATTGACATAGAATGTATCTTGTGAGAATAGATCATTTATTGATCATATCATTCTGTTCTTTTACACAATTGTTTACAAGGTGTATCGAGCACATATTTGTCTACACTTTGAAAATAAAGAATTTATAGCTTTATTACGGAAGACTTACATTGTATGTATTTACATGATAAAATACCACGAAGGGTTGGACAACAACACTTCATCTCCTTCATTGTCTCCTTCTTTCATCTTGATCGGCATCTTCTTCTTCTTCTCTTTTTTCTCGTCATTTTGCCCTCTTTTCTTCTCATATGCCTTCGCAGGGCTTCATCTCTTCTTATTCTTTTGTCTCTCCTCCCATTGAGTTTGTCTCTTGTTTTCTTCTTCTAGTCTTTTTGCATACTCAGCGTTAGTTTTAGCCTGGCATGTTCTTTCAAGATGTTCATCACCTGGCATCCATTCTTCCTTCCACTTCCTTCATCCTCGCTTCAATAGTTTTCTCTTATCGGCCATGGATATAGGAGTGTTGGAGGGCAGCGATCCTGAGGGAGTTCTTGCTTATAATGTCAGTTGTGCCGAGGACCTTGTTGGGGTTTGTGCAATCATCAATGTCACATCGTTGATCCTTCCCCTCAACAAGCTTTCCTTTCTTCGTTTCAAGACTTCCTCGGTGATTTTCCTTCTCATTTGCTCTTTCTTCTCGGCTTGATTTTAGCGCTTTGAGGTATTCCTCTTCCCCCTTTTGGCATCATCAAAGGATAGAGGAACCCCAGGGGAACATCTTTCAGGAAGCATGAAGTCGAGTCTTACGATGGTTGAGTTCGCTCGAGTCTGTGTGTTGTATGCAACACGAATTCGAGAATGGAGTAGCGTTGGATCTATTTGAAATCGGCTTCATCTCGGCCATGAGAAGGTGAATTTTCTTGTCATGTGTTCTTCAAAGCTTGTAGATCATTTGTATTTTGCTCACGCAGCGACTTTGATCTCGCGGTGTGAGCTTCATGCATATGCTCAATGTGTTCTCTCGAACCGTTTTGCATCGCATTTTCAGCTCTCCACAATGACTTGTTGAACAATGTCACGAAGTATCTCACCATTCCACACGCATTGTTTCTTCTTTGTTGCCACCATTCCCTTATCCAGCTTGTTATGCCTCTTAAATCATGTAAAGGGTGGCATCTGTTGTCGGTCGCATGTCCAAAGAGGCTGATGCCTCTCCATCCATTCAACCTCGGCAAATAGTGCCTTGAACACTTCTCGAACTTCAATCTGATTCTTCATTGCGGTGATGGCCATCGACATCAAAATCATAATCATTTGGAACAATGGTGTCGATGGAAGAGCAATTTGGTTTGTGATAGCGTCTTGTTCGTTTCGACTCTTCGTGGAGTTAAGTATCTACAGTGAAAAAGGAAAGATTCTACAAAAGATTCATCACCGCCAACCAGGATCTGTTCGATGATGAGCGGTGCGCGTGAAGTTCTTTTGGGAATCGATCTGCTTTGCGACTTGAGGAGCCTGCGTGATGGTCTCTTGTTGGTGGGTTTTGTTTGAAGTAGACGAACTTCTTGAGCCTCTTTGTCTTAACGACCGTTGGTCTGTTTGATTTTTCCATTTCGATGGTGGTCCTCGGCACTTATCGAAGCGTCGTCGGACGATGATGAGATTTCCATTGTGGCTCATCATCAAAGTTAAAAGTTTGACGAGTAGTCTTGGGATCGAGACCTGCTCGTGCTTGGAACATCCGTAGAATCGCCCGAGTCTTTTGGATTTGTCATGGGGATGACTCGGCTTCTTCTTCGCCACGATCCCGGAAAAGTGACATCGGGGTTGTCTGGGAATCATGAAGTGCGCTTATCTCCTTACCGAGGATGGGTCGATGATGGCGGGAGGATGTTCTCTACATCGCCGAACTTCTTTACCCCGGGAAGTCTCAACCTCCGTGGGCCTTCATTACCTCCGGCGGTCTCTCTACCGCTGCGAGGCTTGGTCCTCCTTTTCACAGTGTCGGTATGTCTTAGGGTCTTCTGCGGTGGCATCCATTGGAGTCTCAACCCCATGGATTGCACTTTCATGGCCCCCAGTGTTAACTCAGTACATTCTTCTCGTGCCTCGACTTGCATCAGCGGCGTCATTAGCCTTGCCAGAGCAATTGGCACCTCAGTGTGATCTCAAGCTATGCCCTGAGCCGTTGATGGCAACTTGATGTTCCTCTTGTGTTTGTATTTTCTCTACCCGCCTCCTTGATTCGTTGTGGAGTCATCCGCAGCACTCCACCTTGCTGCGGTGGAGGAGATTTTCCCCCGGGCGCACCCGGTGAGTGACTTGTAATGGGGTCACTTGTCTCCAAACTCCCGGCTGTTTCGATTGATTGTTCGGCCATTGGGGCGGTGGTAGCACACCTTCAATAGGGGTTGGCTGTTGGGGTCCCCACTATCCCGATTTCATCGCCGACTCCTTATCGCCTTACGAGTGAAGCGGGAAGTGGTAAAGCAACAAAGTGGCTATTTGCTGAACCACTCCCATTGGATCGATTTCAGTACGTGTTACGGAGGACTCTCCTGGTCCCTCCATTAGTCTTTGCTCGTGAAGGATTCTTGATTAGTGCAATGCTTGCTGCATTGCAACTCTTACGTGGCGGCGACATTCTCCCGATCCTCATCACATCGGAGAAGACATCAAGAAGAGGATGTGTGTGTTACGTGGGTGCGGGAGATAGAGGCGGATCTTGCCTCTCACGTGCTTGGCTTCTTGACCTTGCTTTTTCTCTCCTTGTCCTTGTAGATCTGCGGGATGTCCTGTGCAATTGTCTTCATCCAGTGGGAGCACAATAGTTAATCGAGAAATTTAGCGATTCTCTTCTTCTATGAACTCGGCCGTTGGAAGCTGTTCCCTTGACTTACTCAACTTCCATTTCCTCCACTCACGCTTGACGATTTTGGATGTCCGGGTAAGGTGGAGATAGGATCATTACATCACTATCCGCTCTGGCAGCGAGTTCTTCTTGTGCTTTTTGTGAGCTCGATTGTGTCTTCGGGTTGCCTCTGCTGATCGCCATTGAGACTTGCATTTGTTTCATCAATTACATCTGAGATTCTACTTCTCGGCAAGTGATCTCGTATCTGCTCTAGGTGAAAGTGGGCGACTCGATTGGTTTCTCGGCTCGGAGCGCTTGATAAGTCGTCTTCGTCTCTGGTTTGTACCAGGGGAATTTCAGTTGAAGATGTTGTTTTTACAGTCTTGTGCGGCGGGGGGGTCTTCTGTGTTTGTTTCGAGGAGCTGGCCGTCTTGGCTTGTCGATTCTCCTCCTTTTGACGATCGGAGAAGGTATTTGTGAGTCCTTCTCGACTTGGCTAACTGCGCAGGGGGAAACACGGCTCTTTGGGCGGTGACTTCTAACTGCGGGCGGGGAGCATGTTTAGTTTTCTTTCTTTGCGGGCGTGATCTTCTTGCTGCGGGGGCGCTTTCTTCTTAATTTGGAGAGAAAGCAGTGTATCTTGGTCAGTGATTCCCCTCACCTGAGTGTCGACTCTCTTGGCGTGAAGCTCGCTCGACAGCGCGAGAGAGAGGTTTGCTGAACATCCTCTTGTTAACATGGAAAGCCTTCCCATGCTAAGAGGGACTCTTTCACCTCAATAATAGCGGCCAATCACTAGGCCATATCTGGGGATCCTCAAATGAGCCATCTTCTTTGAAGGACTTGTTCCCACGTTAAGCGAGTCTGCTATTTGTAGACAAACTCAGCGGGGTTTATCTTCTTTTCTTCGATGATTGCAACCATTACAATCGCTTTGCCTTTGTGATTGGTCAAAAGTGCGCCAAATTTGATGTCGATACATTTTGGCAACTATGTCCAACAACTTGTGATAATCTTCCTTCGTGATCTCTTGTTCTTGTGTGTATATTATTTTATCGGCAAAGTCGGACTTGGCTATTTCTTTCCGGCGTCACCAAGTTTACATCGGCTTCTTTAATCTCGGATACTCGCCTGGCGGTAGTGAGCAATGTTACCAAATCCTTGGCGATTGATAGTCACCGCTTTCCGTGAGCAGATGACTTGATTCCTTCATCGTGAATCTCGGCATTCACGTAGAATCTGCGACCTCCTCCACATAGGTCATCGGATATTCTAACGTTAGAAAGCGGTTTTAGCCAGGCGTTTCCAACTTCTCGGCGATTTTCTTCACTAGGGTGTCGTCGGACCCCTGTTTCATCATTCCACAAATCAAAATCCACCGTCGAACGGTGTGGATTTGCTTTCCTAACTTGGTAAAGTCATAAGTTGGTGCCATTTCTCGGGGGATTATTTCAAGGAAAAACTTAGAAAATGATTTGAAGATTGATAGGGTTTCGAGTATTTTGCATTTGCTTTTGAGAGAAAAGATGAGCAGTTTTAGAAGTGTGAGAGAGAAAGCTGACGAAATGGTTTAAATATGGTTTATGAAAGGGCGTGCGGGTGGTTTTGAATTGTGATCGAAATCAACGGCGGATTTATGACGCTATTGAGCATTTCATGTCTCGTATTTAATCGGCAGCATTTATATCAATCATAAGCTTGGTGTGCGGCTTTTATGTACACATCATCATTATCTTTGGCGTATTCCTTAAAAACATTCCGCTTAGTCAAAAGCATTTGCGTTTTTGTCACTTTGCTCATAAGTTATTCAACTTATCTCTTATTGATTTAACTCTCTTCTGTGAGTTCTCTTAGCGACTCGGCTATCGGTGACTCGGTGTATTGTCTTCCGTCTGGTGATTTCTTGGTGATTTACATTTTGCTCTCTTTTTCACCTCTTTTCTCTGTTCCATTTCTTTTCTTTGGTTCTTGATTAATCCCAACTCATGTTTGAGTTCTTCAAATCTTGACTCACATAATGGTTTTGTGAAGATGTCGGCTAGTTGTTTATCGGTTGAGATATATTCGAGGATGATGTCCTTCTTTTCAACATGATCTCTTATGAAATGATATCGACATCAATATGTTTTGTTCTTGAGTGCAACACGGATTTTGAGTGATTGCAATTGCACTTGTGTTATCACACATGATTGGAATTTCTTTTCCTCAACTTCATAGTCTCTTTCTTTGTCTCATCCATAGGATTAGGCGCATGACAGTTTACCGCGATATGTGATACGCCTAATTTTGTAGAGGTGGCTATTGAGTTTTTCTTGCTAAACCAGGAAATTAGTCTGTTTCTAGCATTTGACATGTGCTGAAGTGCTCTTCTGTCATTTGCATCCCGGCATAGTCGAGAATCGGAATAGCGATTAGCTTGAATCCAGAATGGCTGGATACCATAGAGCTCTTGTGCAGCCTTCGCTCAAGTATCTCGATATTCTCTTAGTTCTTAATAAGTATGGCTCTCTTTTGGGCCAGTTGAAATC
>CM071936.1:17987734-18070980 GCA_016081115.2 Rehmannia glutinosa
GGGATGGTTAAAACTTAAGGGTTATGGTTGTATTTATTTTGGTAAAATCACAAAGACGTTAGAGGGATTCACATTCAAGCACATTTATTTCCAACATCTTCCAATCCGAGTGTATCTCGATATCTTTCGTGTTCTTAGTTGCCTCTTCCACTTTTATTTGCTTTTGTTTTATTTTATTTTGCAACAAACTATTTGACGAATTTGTAGGCTAGATAATAAAAAGACGGTAATTACTAGTAATCATAGTCCTCGTGGGAATGACACTCGATACTCGCTTTTTTACTATAAACGATAGGTGCACTTGCCTAGGCCGTTTTTAGGAGTAGCTTCCGAGCCATCAAGTTTTTGGCGCCGTTGGGGATTGTGATATTAGGAACACCTTATTTTTATTAATCTAGTCATTTTTTTCTTTAATTGTTTTTCTTCTTGTTTGGGCGGAAAAGGTGAAACTCGTCATGATCGAAACTTTACTTGGTAATATTGTGACCAATCCGCGCGACAAACCTCCACAATAAGGTGATGTAGTCCAAATATCGACTATAAATAAAGCGATCGGGAGGCAACCCGATAGTTCGTTGTTTTCTATTTTTTTATTAAGTAATAGGTTGTTAGGGAGTCATGAGTCAATAATTGGATGTATGGTGGGTGTTGGTATCACCTCTATCTTACTTGAGAAAATTTGAGCTTTCATGGTATTCGAGTTTTTTGTTGCAAATTCTTATTAGGTATGCATACGCCGTGAAGACCCAAGATTGAACAACCCAATGATCTCTCCAAATCGATTTCACTCTCGTGATAAGTCGTTTCTTTCCTTTTTTTTTTTCTTCTTTTCTTTTTTTTAGTTTGTTGTTTTTGTGTGTTTTTGTTTGTATGTTCATCTCTTTCTTTCACATTGAGGACAATGTGAATCTTTAAGTTGGAGGTGGATGTGATTGCATGCTTGTTAGAATTTTTCTTTGGAATGCTTGTGTGTTTGCTATTTATTTTGAATTTTTTTTTTTGGAAGATATGATTTTTCAAGGAAACAAATTGAATATTTGTTAGTCAATAACTTGGCCCAATTTACGCATAAATTAGCTTTATAATTTGTATTTTTTAAATGCAAATCAATTGATTGTCCTGAATAGATTGACATGGATGTGGGTTGAATTTAGACGAGACTTCTAACACTACGATACTTGATTTGTTAAGACATATGTGACGATTCTTAGCGCTATAAAAGTCCGAGAACTCATGATTTAGTAGTGGTTAACTAGTTGTTAAACCAAGCTTGTAAAAAAAAAAAAAAAAAAAAAAAAAAAAAAAAAAAAAAAAAAAAGTGGAGAATGAATACTCCTTGACTTCTCATTCCAATAAAGTTCAAGAAGCTTGGTTATATGACTAGTAGGCCAACTACAATGATCTATTGAATTCTTATATTTTCATGGTGTTACTGAATTGAAGTTATTCATAACTATCAAGATCTCATGGAGTGATGATTTCAAGTCCGGATAATGCCTACCGATATTACGGTCTTTCTTGACAATCGATCGCTTTGCAAAATTATGTTTTTACTTAATGGCTAATTTGTGTTGAGAAGGCTACAATTTGACTACTTATATTCAAAGTGTTGAGAAAAATATATTCATTGTGTGTTGTGATGTATTGAATCCCTCATTATGGTTTTATGTTTTGCTTGAGGACAAGCAAAGTTCAAAGTTGGAGGTGGTTTGATAAGTGTATTTTTATGCATGTTTTATGTGTGTATTTGAGTAGAAATTGAGTTATTTTGTTGTTAGTTTCATTAGTTTTTAATTGTACATTGTTTATACTACTTGGGGTGCTTTTATTGGTGAAGGTTGACCATTCGGGGCTAATTTTGGTGAATTTCGGACCATGGATTCATGTCAAACATACCGGGAGTTTAAGGATGCAAAAAACGCTCGAAATTCCAAGCCAAACGCGTCATTTCGGGGCCTTTTGGTCCAACACGGGCGGGGGTGTCAAACACGGCCATGTTGAAGGGGATCAAAAGAGGAGGAAAAATCGCACAAAACAGAGCGAACACGGCCTGGCCGTGTCGCATAACACGGCCAGAAACATCGCACAACACGGCCTGGCGTGTTGCACGACACGGCCGTGTCGGCGTATCTCCGGCAAATTTTGTGCGCAAGACGGCCACTGGCGTCTTTGCGAACTGGCGTGTCCGGACCCCTTTTTGCAACTTTTCCATGTGAAAATTATGGAAAACTCACCTACCAAGCCTTTTGACCACTTTTATACACCTTTAACACCCAATTTTGCCGCAACATGTCCCCATATTCCCTCAATCATCATGTGTATACAATGATTCAACCAACTCAACCATGAATGTGCACACAATGATTCAACTAACAAGCATGGAAATGGGGCATTTGTTAATGGGGTATTTCACAAGATGGTGCTTATAAAAGCCAAGAGTTTGAGTTGGAAAATCATTCATGTAATATTCATTCATTGATATACAAGGAAATCAGATTTTAGGAATGAAAGTTCATATTTTGGAGAGGAGAAACACATATTGTAGTGAGGAAGAGAGTTAGAAGGCTTGGATCACCATGGAGAGGCGCTAAGGCACAAGGATTGAAGATCGCTCGGAGAAGAAGATGAACTCCACCACTTCATCATCATACTTCCAACAGGGGAGTCTTATGTTGGTTTTGGAAGTTTTAACTTCAAGTATTCATGTTGATTTGAAAGAAACTTCTTGTTTAATTGTTGTTTTCATTCTCAAATCCATCATGAGTTAAATCGCTAGTGTTTGAATGTGATGAACCCTAGAACTTATTTGTGATCATTGGTTTGAATGTTTTAATATATTTTCTTATGTTTTTATGCGAGTCACTTATGTTATGCTTGTTTATTCGAATTGGTATATGCGCAATATTGATTTGAAGTTTATTTTTCACCGGAAATCGAGATTCATGGTGAAATAGAACCAATATAAGTGAAAGGAGTTGCATGCAATCCTAGATATAGGACGACATAAATCTTCCGGATTAGGGTCAAACCTAATATGGGAATTCACAAATCGTTAATGCAATCTTGGGGTTTTAACTAGAAAGAGATTTCGATTAATCAACTTGAGGTTAGGAGTTTTTCGCCTTGAGAAAGGGTTTAACTTAAATTAGGAATGCCTACTACGTCCATGAAGCATGAAAATATGTTAAGGGATGGTTAAAACTTAAGGGTTATGGTTGTATTTATTTTGGTAAAATCACAAAGACGTTCTAGAGGGATTCACATTCAAGCACATTTATTTCCAACATCTTCCAATCCGAGTGTATCCGATATCTTTCGTGTTCTTAGTTGCCTCTTCCACTTTTATTTGCTTTTGTTTTATTTTATTTTGCAACAAACTATTTGACGAATTTGTAGGCTAGATAATAAAAAAGACGGTAATTACTAGTAATCATAGTCCTCGTGGGAATGACACTGATACTCGCTTAGCTTTACTATAAAACGATAGGTGCACTTGCCTAGGCCGTTTTTAGGAGTAGCTTCCGAGCCATCATACACTTTAAGACAAAAGTCTTACATGTGCCCCGAGCCGAGAACATGCAGGCAGATGCCTTAGCTCGGCTCGGTTCCGGCCTGTACCAGGGCGGATGCCATCGCAGGATGTCACAGCACACAACCTCGCCCGCCCGTCACTTGGCGCAAAGAAGATATATGCAATCAAACCGCTGAGGACACTGGATGACCCCGATCATTCAAAGATTTTAGAAAAAGGAGTTCAACTCGAAAACAAAGTCAAGCTTAACACCGCGAACTCAAGCATCTCGGTTCACATTAGTAGACGGCGTGCTATACAAACGAGGATACTCTGTCCCACTCCTGCGCTGCCTTTCCGAGACAGATGCGGATTATGCACTTCGAGAGGTTCACGAGGAAATATGCGGAAACCACGCCGGGGGCCAGACATTAGCCTATAAATTAATACGGCAAGGATACTCTTGGCCATCCCTAAGAAAGGATGCAACCGATCTCGTCAAAAGATGCGAGAGGTGCCAAAGATTCGCGCCGCAGGTCAGATATCATCCTGAGAAACTTACCTCCGTATTTAGCCCATGGCCGTTTGCCAAATGGGGAATGGACCTTATCGGACCACTCCCCACTGGCAAAGGGGGAGTCAAGTATGCCATTGTGGCGGTGGATTATTTCACAAAATGGGCCGAGGCGGAGCCTGCAGCGAAAATAGATGAGGAAAAGATTGTGAGTTTTGTGTGGAAGTCCATTATCCGTAGATTCGGGATACCACATTCGATTGTAATGCACAATGGGAAACAATTCGATAACTTAAGTTTCAAATTTTTGTGAAGGTTTCCATATCAAAACCACTTCTCGACTCCATACCATCCCAGGTCGAATGGACAAGTTGAGGCCGTTAATAAAATACTCAAGTATACCCGAAGGCGAGATTGGAGGAGTCTAAAGGTAATTGGCCGAGGAATTACCCGTGCTAGTGTGGGTCGCAGCACGACGCATCGAGCGGCCACCGGAGAAACACCTTTTTCTTTGGCCTATGGAACCGAGGCGGTGATTCCTGTTGAGATTGGGGCCCCTACCTTCAGAATTGCAAATTTCTCTGAAGACGGCAATGAGGCTGCGCTCCGAGCCGAGCTAGATCTGCTCGAAGAAAAAAGGTGCAGTGTCGAGATGAAAAATGTTGTGTATAAGCAAAGGAGTGAGAGGTATTACAATTCAAAAGTAAAGGAAAGGAGATTTCAGGTCGGCGATCTTGGGTTGAAAAAGATAACAGGTGTGGGGTGTTGAACCCAACCCATTGAAGCCAACCTGGGAGGGCCCATTTCGGGTCAGCCACGTCTTATCTGGTGGGGCGTACCAGTTAGAATATTTGAGTGGAGAAAAATTTATGCATCCATGGAATGTAGCATACCTGAAACGGTAGTATCAATAAAGATCTCGGTTTACGATCCAGATAGGATTCCAGGGAATTATCCTTTCATCGATATTCAGGAGCCCTCTAAAGGAGACGAAATTCTTACTCACCTCGCTACGTGTCGAGGACAAGAAAATTGCCTCGGTGAAGAAGGCCGAATGCCGACAAGTCGTCTCTGCACGCCCTTTGCGATTGAAAAAGGGCAACTCGCCCACAAGGCGGATCTATCCTTAAAAATAAAGACTTGGTTACGTACCGAGCACAAAACAAAGACTTGGTCATGCACCGAGCACAAAACAAAGACTTGGTCATGCACCGAGCACAAAACAAAGACTGGGTCATGCACCGAGCACAAAACAAGGACTTGGTCACGCACCGAGCACAAAACAAAGACTTGGTCACGCACCGAGCACAAAACAAAGACTTAGTTATGCACCGAGCACAAAACAAAGACTTGGTCACGCACCGAGCACAAAATAAAGACTTGGTTACGCACCGAGCACAAAACAAAGACTTGGTCACGCACCAAGCACAAAACAAAGACTCGATGTACATACTGAGCATAAAAATGAAGACTTGGTCTATACACCAAGCGTAAAATAAAGACCAGGTTCATATACCGAGTACGAGAGTCAACTAAAGCGGGTAAAATCTCTTATTCAGAAGCACTGGGAACCGAGCCCCGTACAATCTTACAAAAAGGAGAAGAGCCAAGCATGTACAAGAAGCTTAAAACAAATACACAGGTGATAGAAAGAAAAGTTCAGTTCTACTTCAAAAGTATTTACACATGGGGGGCCGGAGCCCATTACATTCTAAGGCACGAAGCCAAGTAATCTACCTACGAATTCATGAAAAAGCTTATAAATGAAAAAGGGGCAAACAACACCAAGACTAAGACGGAGGCGGAATTTCAACAAAGACCACTGAGGCAACTTCTTCTCGTCGGGAGGAGGTGAGCCCTGAACATTGGGGGCCTCGGCAAAGTTTGGGCGGAGAGCATCGAGATCAGCCTCTAGAAGGGCCAAATCTTCTTCAAGCTGAGCAATAGTCCGCTCGGCCTTAACCGAATCAAGAATTTCTTTGAGGCTGGTCGTGTGGCTGCAGGTTAACATAAATGCATACTCCTCAGAGTCCTTATAAGCTTCAACGGCCTGTGTACGAGCTTCCTCAACTTGCCGATGAGTAGCCTCTTCGGCCTCTCTGCGCACATCGGCTAGACACCTTTCCATTTCCTCAGCCCAGGCAACGGCAGCACGTTCCAGCTCGGCAACCTTAGCCCTAAGATCCTCTTCAGCCCTGCGGGCCTGATCTCGCTCTGCCTCGGCCCTCGCAGCAGCTTCTTTCTCAGAGTTGGCCCGAGCCGTAGCTTCATCTGCCTGGGTCTTTAACGATTCTTGTACCCCTTGAAGGGTAGCATAGGCCTCCTGCAGGTCGCCATGCCGCCTTTCCAGATCGGCGTATTTTCTCTCCAGCTCGCGAGTTCCCCCAATTGCATGCCATAGGAGCCCAATGATCCGCCCAGACATTCCCATGGCGTACTGAATCTGCTCCTCAAAGCCAGTCTCCGAGCAAAATTGCTCAATGCCTTTTGTCCAGGCACGAGCTGGGACATTCATTGCGGCCCGACCCACCTCCGGTAAAACTCTCGACTGCTCCTCCGTCGGCGTGGCGCATTGGACAAACTCCACTAACCATTTAGGGCGTATTCCAATCATTCCTCGCAGCACTCGTCTCTCACCCGACTTGGAGGGATGAAGTGACCCTCCCGGCCGAGGTCGTTCGAGAAAGTTCGCGGACCTCCCCCTTCAGGGCCTTTAGGATACTCCGCACCGTCGACCCGGCTCCTTGATGCTCGGGCTCTTCTATCACAATCCCTCCTCTTCTTTGAAGGGGAGGTTCCATCGCCTCGGTGTTCGCCTTATTTTTAGCTTCACCGCAAGTGTACGGTGTAGTTTATAGAATAGGGTAAGCAAGGTCGTATCCACAGAGACTAATAAATTAATGTGCTAAGTATTGAACTAAGATAGTCTTATTTTTATTTAGACGATCGTAATTGGATGATTGTTGTGGAGGTAAAGACAAGAATAACCACAAAAACACAAGACGAAAAATAATGGAATTATCAAGAGAATAAAACGGATTCCCGGGTTATGGTTTCGATTAATATTCCTCTTGTTGTCCGATTTAATCAAAGCCAAAGTTATTATCAATATGCCTATAAGACGATCACCACGATATTTTATCCTCCCTCTCGAGATGCATATAAAACGTAGGTTGAAATATCTTTGCTAGCATCTCTACTCAACAATAGATATACAACTCCCAAAAGCACCAAAGATCAAATATCCTCACAAATATCTACAAACCTCTCGATTCATGCAAATATTCATGTCAAGTACTCAAGATCTAATATTGAAACTCATCTCTCGAATTATGAATCAATATATCAAACAAGTTAAATCATTGATCAAGTGATAAAACAAGAATAAGCTCAAAGTACTCAAATAGGCATCAAGACAATAACTTCAACTAAGATTAAAACATTCAATAAGAGTTCAATTAATCTACTTCCAAAACCCGGAAATCACAAGATGTTTAGCTACCCATTACAAATAAACAACTCATAGACAAATTGTTCATATTCATAAGAAGCTAAAATGAAAGATTAAAGCACAAAGAATGAGAAAACTTAGGGAAATGGATAATCTCTCGATTAATCTTCAATCCTCAAGCTCCGATTCAACCCGATTCTTCTCTTGATTCTTCCTTGATGAAATAGAGCTATTTCTTGTGTTCTTGGGTCTTTTCCAGACCTTTCCTCCCCTGGTGTGCGCCCCAAGAAGTGGTATTTATACCCTTTTGGAAGTCTAGGTCAATTTGCTTTGTCATTTTTTTGAGTTTTACGCAAGCACGCACGGGTCGTGCGCCCACGCACGGGCTACCCGTGCGCCATTTCGTAGAAAACACCCAGTCTCTGTAGCACGCACGGGTCGTGCGCCCACGCACGGTCTACCCGTGCGCCACCCAAATGTCCGAATTTGCTTGCGGGGTCTTCAGAAGAGTTGTAGCCCTCTCTCTTAGCTTTCCATAGCCACTTTAATCACCTCAATATCAATTTTGTAGAGAGAGTTATGGCCAAAATACTAAACCCTGCCAGTGCTGGAAATTCCATACGCGTTTGGATGTTCCTTGAGATAAATCTCCTTGTTGTTTGATCATCCATGCTTCTTTTGGCACACGACTCATCACTATGACTCTAGAATTCATATAGTTGGCTTCCAATTGGGTGTAATCGCTCGATTCTTGATGATTCTAGGTTGCAATGCTCGTATTTGTCACAAAATCACTCCAAATATCGTTAAATTCCTACAAAACGAGCAAAGCGTAATATCTTTCCCACAAAGAGCGAATATATACCATTTCATACACGTTATTGCATGTTTATAAACAATTATAGCCATAAATATTCCCTAAAATACATGCAAAACTCACACCTATCATCAGGCACTCCATCGGCGGGACGTTTGCCGGCCCGGATATCTGCTCTCCGAGCCGCCTCCTCATCCGCGGGTTGGTCTGCAGTCGCCCGAGTCCGACGCGCGGCCGTGTTCCTCACGCTGCGAAGGCGTGCACGCAAATCCAAGCCACGCCCTACAAAAAGCAACCACCGTTAAAAGGTCAAAATAAAACGAAGAGCATTTCGAAAGGAAGAGAGTGTAAGGAATACTATGTTTACCTCGAGCGGGAGGGTTCTTCGATTCAGGAGGGTTCTGGCGAGGCTCTCTTCCAGCCTCCCCCTCCCGCTCTGCCGCTTCATCCCGAGCCGCCCCCTCGGCCTCGAGATTGGCGAGCAGAGCGAGCTCAGCTTGGCTGCGGCAAAGTTGGCCTCGATGGCCAATCTCTCAATCCGCTTTATCCACGATGCCCCTGGCCAGATATTCTCCACTGCGGATAAAGGTGGCGACAGAGGCCCTTTCGATGCTCGGTTCCCTATAAAGGTAAAAAGACGAAAAAAACAACAAAGTCAGTCACATAAAAGGAAACAATGACAACAAAAGAAGAGAAAGGAGAAAAGATAGACTTACTATAACCAAAAACAAAATTTGAAGGAGGATGAATGACAGTTTCCCTTGCTCCATCCTCCACGCGAGCTTGCCACTCGCCGCTCACCCAGAACCACTTTTCTTTCCATTCCTTCAAAGATGAAGGGAGACCTTCCACTACGCCGTCCGGATACCCCATCGGGTGCATGCGTAATACCATCCGGACGGTGACCGGATATATGAAGGAGTCGCCGCCGGATAAAGAGCTCGTTCATCTCTTTGAACTTGGGGCGAGGATATTTTTCTAGGTGGAACATCACCAGGAGGCCGATAATCGCAACCCCACTTGCAAAACCACCGCGTGAGGAAAGCCGGCAGTGGAAATCGCAACCCATATAGGAGGCTGGCGACATGTATGGCCACGCACCCGGGGTGGGTCTTGACGAACCTCCGTGCCATCCGCACCCAAAAATTGATGCCACTTGAATACGGTACCTCATTGGAGCTCCCCATCTCCGGATCATCATCATACTAGGAATGTCGTTTATATCACACGGCGTCCACGAGGCTCTACACGAAGCGAGGGCCTTCTCCTGCCGCCATCGCGTTACGATGGCCCATGGGCACTTGAGGCCTTTCCGCTCGAATCTCCGGAGGGTTCGTCTATCCGCTCCGGCGTTATCACGCTCCGGCTCCGATGGATCCATATCCTCTTCTTCCCTTGTTGATAATGCCTAAGATCGGACTCGGGGATCCTTCGTTAGAACTCTCTCGTGCCCGGTCAGGGCCGATACACCGTTCCTTCGAAAAATAGTCACCGGGCCTTCAGGATTAAAAATAGTATGCGTCGCCTTCTAAAGACGTTCCACCTCGAGAAGAATCTGGAGAAGATATCTCGAATGATGCTCGGACTATAAGGCGAAGATGGTCATTTGTCTTTGGTGAGAAATAAACAGAAGGTTCAGAGGGGGGATCTTCGATTTCAACCTCTACGTTATAACTACGACTCCTACTGTCCTCAAAAGAAGACATTTTATAGGTAAAAGGAGAATATTTCAAAAAATACCTAAGTTTGAAGTCTCGAACTTTGGAAGCCGACCAAAATTTCTCGCTCGGTTTCAATCGGTCTAGCTCAAAGGATAATGGATGCGAAAGTGAATAATGGAGGGAAAAAGGGTATTTATAGATGGAGTTCCCTCGATAAACGAAACGTTTATTCGAAAAGACGCGCCTTTTCAACCTCAAAAGCCGTCGAAAATGTTAGAAAACGTCACGTCCCCACGACCGCTGATGGAACTGATACGCCTTTTTAATTCTCGCATGGCGTGGTCCAACCACAAGAGGCCACGTGTCTGTCTATTATGGCACCACAATTAATGCGCCGCTACACGCGTTAATCACTACGCGACAGATGTCGGAATGAACAAAACCTTTGAGAATTTCGTTTCCCCATTAAATGTTTATCATTAGCATTAAAGTTTAACTCCGACTTGAAATTCTTCTCTCGGAATTAAACTTGGGGCCTTTGATGACGCCTTGAGCCGAGCCGAAGAAATTAATCCACGCCATCAGCCCCAAAGACGCATCCGAGTGGAGGGCCTACAGTGACGCGTCGACGGTTGTGATGACACGTCATGAATTAGGCTCGCCCCACGCTACGAGCCCAACCACAAATAAGCGTGATCGCTGAGCCCCACCCCGAGCCCAAATTTCGGCGGAACGCATGCGCGAAAATGATGATTCATAAAAATAACCATTTGCCTATGCTTGCCCATGCTTAGTGCTTTATTGGTATCGTAAACCGCCACGTGTCGAAAAGTTATAGAGAGGAGTCACCAAGTGGCAAGATTTGGGTGACATGCGCACGATTAGAAAGGGACATGTGTCATTTTTAATTATTTTACCGATTAGTGACTCGATTAGTGCAAAGATGATCAAAACCCACTTACTCGAGGGGTATAAAAATCCTCATTTTAAGAGAAAAGGAGAAAAAACACATAGAAAAGAGGACTCAGAACGCGAGATTGTAAGAAAGACCGACCCCAATAATCCTATTTCGGCATTACGCTAAAAAGCACTTAGCCATAAATCAACGCATATTACGCACACTTATATTTCCACGTGTTAAATCAATTACATATTTTGCTTGTTGGCCAAAACGCGTCAACACCTTTCAAACCTGAACAATCCACCTGCTATAATATCCATAAAGTGTGTGAAATTCTTTTCTATACATTTTAGTTTAAACAATCCCAGCAATAAACGGACGCGGTCCAATTGTCTTGTACAATCCATGTGGCGCCCATACTCGTGATTCGCCTTTAATCCGAAAAGATATAAGTCCCATTTTACATCTCGTGACAGAATTATTTTTAATACTATTTCAGTAAAGTTACAATTATGACTAAAAGAAAATTATATTAATCAATACTTGGTTTGATATTGGTCTCCACAAGTTAATTTGTTTGAGTTCAGTTCTTTAAATTTAACAAACCAAATTTGAACATATTTTCATTTAATAAGATATGAAAATTGGTTTGAACCTGATTAAGTTTAGTAAAAAATGATAAATTTTGTGTGAAAAACGAAGTTATTGGAACTTGATTCGTGTTCCATTCTATTTAAACTCGTTAAAACTCAATTAGATTACCAATCAAATCAAGTACGAACTTGATGTTTAAAGTTCGATAAAATTTTAAATAAATTTGAATGATAATGTGTTGGGTTCTAACTCAATCATTTGCAACTCTACATGCAATAATGTTTGAATTTATTATAATAATCATAATATGCGCGTCCACTATTCTGTCAAGTATGATTTAGTGTTTTAAAACTCGGTCGTCTGTTTCAAGCCGTCCGATCGGAAATCAGTCACTTGTCCGGTCCGAAGCATCTACAAAATCGGATTTGCGGTTTAACCACTAGAAACCGTCAGAACCGGTCAAAATTCGACAAAAACCGGCAACAATCGAGTGGATGTTGGTGTATGTTTGTGGATCTGGGTGTCAATGCTAACATGTGCATTTGTGAGTGTCAATGTGTTTGTGCATCACTACTATATTATTATTATATTCGTTTTTTTATATTTTTAAACGAAGATTGAATTTTGCATTTAATTGGTTTGTTAGTTATTAAACGTTGTTAAATTTATTTTTTGTTTGCCATTTGATTATATTTAATAGTAAGAACTGATATTCTTATTGGGACTAGAACTCACATGAAGGGAGATCGATTTTGGATTTAATATAGGGGACCGCTATTAATACCCCGAAAACCTGTCAATACACCCCTAATTTTTTATTATAAAAATGTCATCAACTGAAAAGATATAATGCCCTTAGTACCTATCAAAATATCTATACACACACCAAATCTCTAAATACACCCTGTTTTTCTTAAACCTTATAATCATAATCACCACCCCTATCCACATTGTAACTAAACCATACTCTTGTAAAATAGTATGAATTTTATGAGAAATATTAATAGCGGTATGTTCAATATTAAACTCTCTATATACAATTAATTATTTTTGCAAAGTCCATGTATCATCAACCCAATGACATGTAATTCTCATATAAAAACTTCGTTGCCAATGATCACTCCATACATCCGAACAAATTGAAACTTTGTTTTGTAAACTAGCAAGTGAATTAATTAACTTTAATTTAAATTCACCAACCAGTTTTCTAATATCACGAGTAAGTGTAGAACGTGAAATCTTTTTACTTGCGGGGTTCAAACTAAGTCCAGTAAAATTTTTAAAAAGTTTATTATCGGCAAAGTTAAAAGAAATTGACATACCACTAACAAATTTAGCTAACTCTTTCATAGTATTCGTTTCACTATATTTAAATAAAGCAGAAGAAGACTCCATACCCGATGAAGATCCCGTGAATCCCGGCGGTAGTTGTGTCTGAGCACGATCGTTGCCAACTTTATCCGGATATTTTTTGTTTAAGTGGTTCGTGAACGTCTCATAACCGCCTTCTCCTTTAAATTTGTAGGCATGTTGCAATAATTGCAAGTAACTTTGAAAGCTCCGGTTGTGAGATCCGGAATTTTTTAAAGTAAACCGAAAAAATATCGGATCTAAGTGGTGTAGCTCGATGACTTTGAGTTTGAGTTGGATTTTGTGGTTCTGGTTGTACTTCACTTTCTTGTTGAGCTTCAACAAAACATGCTTCGATTTCATCTACGCTCAAATCGAAAGCTTATTCAAACCGTGGTGGTTGTTGCTTGGGCATCAAACTTTTCCCCTTGTTGGATTGACGAGAAGAACATCCACGGTTCAACATTTTTTAAAATAGCTAATGAAATAAAAATATGAAACAACTAAAAATTAAATTAAAACTTGACATTGAGAGATTAGAATGTAGATAGTTGAGAGATTAGAATTTAGAGAGTTGAAAAAATGTGTGAAATAGATGAGGTATTTATAGAAAAACAATGTGAAAAAACAAAAAAATTACGAGAATCGGTTTGGTTTAACCGAAACCGGATTTAGGTTAACCGGCGGTTTTCATTAATGGTCAAACAATCTTGACCGTTGATCCAAAAAAAAATTTTAATAACCGGGTGCAAAAGGTCACAAATGTGACCGTTGGATTTTAAATTTTAATTTAATTATATTTAATTAAAATTAAAAAAATAGTAAACCGGTGGTTTACGGTTCGAGAAAAGGGCGAACCGTAACCTAACCAAACAATTTCGCTTTTACTTTCACGGTTTGAACCAAAACCATGGTCAACGGACCCGGTTTGAAACCGGTCCTGGTTCAGATTGAACCGAACCGTTGGACACCTCTAAGTGTAGTTAATGTTTTGGAAAATGAGTGGGAGTGTACTAAGAGGTTAGCTATATTAATAGGTTTTGGGGTGTGAATAGCGATCCTCTTTAATATATTTTGTAGTTAAATTTTACTAGACAAGTTAAATTGGTACCAACTTGATAACTAGGGATGTCGATGGGGCGGGTGAAAACTCATCCCGCATCAAGATCGCCACCCTCGTTAAACAGTCCTGGATGGGTCCCGGGCCAAAAATTCAAAACCCACCCTGTGGTTCGGCGGATCCGGGTCCAAGCTTTATCCCGAACCCGCCCCGCCATATTAATTTTTATTATATTTTTGAATATGTATTTAGATATTTTTGCATTATTATTTTTAGATTTGGTCGTTGTATTGATATTAATTTACTACTATAACATCTTGTAATATTGTCCTTTGAATATTTATTTTGAGTATTAGTTGAGTACTATTGCCACTTGCAACATCTTAATAGTCTTTAAAAAAAAAAAATCCTAATAAACGGCTAAATAGTTGTAAAATGTAGTTACAATAAGTTGCATAATTATATTTATTTATTTTTGCCTATTGATATTGGATTGCTTTTGAAAATTTGGCCACAAATACAAAAAAAAATTATTGCGATTAAAAAAATATATTGGCGGGTTTAACGGGTTTAGACCCGCCCAACAAGTTTTGGAGCGGGGGCGGGGCGGGTTACGGTTCTTAATTTTTCTTGGCGAGGCGGGTTTGGTTTGGTCAAACTCGCCCCTTTGTCATCCCTATTAACAACATTGAATGATTTAGCGATTTGGACCAACAAAGGGACGCACCACGGTATATGGGGTACAATTGTACCACCAATTTGAAAAATGGAAAAAAATCTTTATTAAAAAATAATAATAAATATGTATCTCTTTTGTACATAAAATTATATTTTAATCATTTAAATATAAAATAATCTTTCTTAATATTGACTCTTTTTTTGGCCCAACTTTGTCAATCGGTACTCATTCTATAAATTTTGATCTAACATTCTCTTCTCATTTTAGCAATTTTGCTTGACAGAAACTCTTGAGCAATATAACTCGTATGATAGTCTGTTTTATTTGCATATGTTAGGTTGTACAACTTTAAATATTAAACATTGTTGATGTTGTTTTTTTGTAATATTTATAGCACCCAATTTTCAAAATTTTTTTTTTTTTTTTTTGATAACTCAGCTTCTGCGCTACGCCCGACTATGCCTACTATGCCCGAGGACAACAACTCCGGCTCTCATTCTTTTGCCAAGGTAAACCGCGGATGTGCACGCACGCCACTGCCGAGTGTTCGACGACGGGTCTGCGACGTACAACCAGATCCTCCTGGTAAAGAGAACAATTATGTTCGACCCCCAATCTACTAATAATGATCTCTCCCCGAATCGAACCCACACGGATCTTTGTTCAAGATGAGTTCCCAAAATTAACCCCGACCTCCACCCTGGGAGCAATTTGATGGAACAGAAAGAACCCCCGACCTCCACCCCACAAACAATTTGATGGAGCGAGGATTTGAACCCACGACCTCCACCCCACAATCATGTGGTGGCGGGAGTGCTGCCCACCCTGGTTCAATTTTCAAAATTCTTGATACGGATAAAAGGAGGTTGCCGGTCAACACAAGGCTTTATAAGATGGTCCCCACAGTACACTTGGACATGAGTTTTATAAATTTGTTGACAGAACGCGATTATCGGGTTGGCAATTTGTCAATGGTAGGTGAGACTAAAAAAGAATGAGGGTAGTCAACTCTTTGACTAATTCTGAACTTTTACATGAAAACTGGGAATGGTTGTTAGGTCTATTCAATTTTTAATGTAAAAACATAAGTCCGAACACAAAAAAAAAAAAAAATGTAAAAACATAAGTCTAATGGATTAAGGAATGTAATTATAGGCTACTCTGACTAAAGATATTTGTAATTTATGTGCTAGCTGGACTAGGTATATTTGTAGGTATGTATTTCCGTCTACATACTATGATTATCAATTAAAATAAAATTTTCGTAAATTATATGGGTTGAAAAGTTTCCAATATAATTTTGTCTCAGTTTCAAACTCACCATTTTTCCAACATGATTTTTACAGTTGAATATATTTTTATTGGACTTACTACGTTTATATAAAACTTATTTGGATTGAGCATATATATAAGTTTCAAATAAAAATATATTTATGGTTATATTATTTTTAGTAAAACGATATATAATATTACTGGGTCTGAGATGAATTTTGCAAGGTGGATGAAACTAATTAAAAGTGGATTTAAAAAATGTAAAAAAAAATTCAGATAAAATAATATATTTTTGAAATTTCAATTAACAAAATTGGAAAAATCATCATATTAAAAAATGAGAACAACCAAGCGCTAAAATTTTAAATTTTTTATATTATTTACATTATGACAAAAAGTTAATAATCACATATATCATTGACACAAGTCAAGAAGCTTCGAATTAACAAGAAGTCTGAAATTTAAAGCAAAACATTTGAATTTCAAATAAAAAGCTCCTTTTAGGGTTGTGATAATAGATATACTCAACACATGACTATCACAAACTTAAGCAATCAGATTGAATGGTTTATATCTTTCTAATATTGTTTAGTCACCATTGGGCTAGTCGGTGGGGGAGGCCTACAGGGTGGCCAAATGGAATCGGAATTGAAATCATGGTCAATTCCTTCATCGTTGATCGTAACCTTGTAAGTCGGTTCTTGTTATGATTCCTAGGTGTCGAAACTGTGGAAGCGACCATTGTTCACACTCTCTACTCTATGTTTTTTTTAGGGAAAAAAGCGATATATTAATCAAGAAATCATTGTCTTACATTTTACCCTTTTATAAGAAAAAAAAAAAGAATTTCAGAAGCTCCCCACATATATAGAAACATTACAATTAACCCATTAAAATTAAAAATTGAATCCAACATCGTGATATATAGTTTTTGTAAAAATAAATGTTTTCTCGGTTTTTATGTAATTACCCTAAACCACGGGGTACTTTTGTAATTAATCGTATTAATTATTATGGCAATCGCAAGTTCATCTTTCAAATGTGGTAGTGGAAAGAGAATATGTTGTTTTGTAGGAGTGATTGATCAACGCACTTCTAAAAATAAAGAGGGTAAATAAATTAAGTGAACTACGTGAATTTTGATTCCTCTATACTCTAAGAGGATACATATGCACCTTAACATTATTATTAATATTAATCCTATTATGAATACTATGTCCAAGTTCTGTACTTTTCTTTCTTTTTTTAATTGAAACTGATAAATTATTTTAAAAAGATTAAAAAAAATATCAAAAAGAAAAAAACGGTTCCTACCCCTTGCTGACTTAATCATTCGTGGTGTTTCCCCGGGACAATTCTTGGGGTCCTTCTAAACTTATTTTTGTGTTGCAGATTGGTTCTCTACACATAGAATCACATAGATTGGACCTTAGATTAAACCCGGATTACCTTAATTCAGAGTGAATTGCCTAACTTTTAACAACACCAATAACAAATCCATTTTGATCATAATTGTTCGACCGACAAGAGAGAAGTTTGCTCGAATTCAATTAATTGATTAGTGCAATACAATAAAATATGAGTCAAAATACCAAGTTACTCAAATTTCATTTATATTTGACTCAATTAAAGCTTGATTTGATTAACAGACAAATTAACTCAAACATGATTTTGAAATTTCAATAAAATATCAAATAAATGATAACAAGTTCAACTCTACTCAATTCATTTACACTCGTAATATCATCTATACCCACTAATTATATAAAATGTCATCATCATTTTACATTTGTATGTATAATATCAAATAAAAAATTAAATTGTAGTGTAATCATAAAATTATAAATCAAATAAAAAATTAAATTGTAGTGTCATCATCATTTTACATTTGTATGTATAATATCAAATAAAAAATTAAATTGTAGTGTAATCATAAAATGTAGATTTATATATTCTATAATAAGAAAACGATAAAAGGAAAGAATAAAATCAATAAAAGGTACAATCTAAATTAGAAAAGAAAAAGGAACACGTTGCTCGAAAAAATTATTTTATACATATGTTTCACAAATTTTTAGCATAATATTTTCTTAAAAGTATAGGGCACAACAAAATTCATGATTTCTTCAACGTTCTAAGTTACGGAAATTCTTAATCCTTATCATCATATTCTAATTTGACAAACTTGTAAATAAATCATCACTCATCATCAAGAAAAGTGTAGTAGAATAGTACCATTGTGTCTACGTACAGAATTTTTTTCCCTTTCAAATTTATTGGTTTTCAAATTTTGTTGCGGCATTTCAAATATTTTTAGATAATTTTCACCAGATTTATTCCTGAATATTCTTTTTACAAAATACTCTTTAATGAACTATTTACTTATTACTTCTCTAATAGTAATAGTATAAGAAAGAAATAAATGTTTTCATCTTTTAACCTTAATCTAAAAGGCCTATTATGAACCAAACTGAAAAGCCTTTGTTTCGACTTTTAAGTGATTTATTATGATTCTCATTTTTAAAATATTCAAAAATAGGTTCTCAATTTTAAACTAATTGTTTTCATTCTATTTACGATGGAATAACTTTTTTAGATGCATTATGGTATTTCCAAAATGATCAAATTATCGATTATACTTTGAATTCCACTTCATTTGATGATTGACACTTGTAAATAAATCTATAAAATCAACATCACATGTTTATCACATAAACATATGTTAATCATCCAAGAGAGTGGACAACCGTGACAACCCTAATACGATATACGAAAAGGAAACTCACTTCTTTTTCTTACATTTCATTCAAGTATTCAAAACGAAATAAATAAAATTACAAATGAAATGGAAACCGAGCATTTCGTGATTAATCAACACATTGATTTTCAACCATAACTTTTAATAGTTAAAATGTAAATAAATAAATAAATACTTGAATTCTTTTGAACAAAACTATAATTCGAAATTAAATTGCAGTTTTTTATTTGGAAAGGGCGGGAGCATAATTGCATAAAGGTAAAAACTAAAAAGAAGAAGAGGCCAAAAAGTGTACTGAAATCTAAAACTAAAAGTTAGCTGCAGAAATGTAATACGCATTTGTTTGTTAGCTGTTGTCTCCCGCATCCATTTTTGAAACTTCCCCTCCACACCCCCGCCTTCCCTTTTCACACCCATTTCTCGCCACCGCCTTCAATTCCCCCCATTCTCTATAAATTAAACCCCCATTCTCTCTCTCTCTCTCTCTCTCTCTCTCTCTCTCTCTCAAAAGTCACTATTATTATACCGAAAATTGAAAACGCTACTTATAAAATGGACTTGTATTGACTGTCCTACTCCTGTTCAGATCAGCCATGGCAGTTTCGGGGTCCAGATCAGGGAGAATGACAGAGCTTCAGTTGACGAAGATATGGAGAGATCAACAGAGGGAAATTAGTCCCGAGAGAAATAAAGTCTGGACTGAACCGTCAAATGGAAAGTTAAAATCCGATCATAGAGTGCCCGTTGTGTATTATCTCTCCAGAAATGGGCAGCTTGAGCATCCCCATTTCATGGAGGTCCCTGTTTCTTCTCCTCAGGGCCTGTTTCTCAGAGGTATTTATATAGTCTCAGCTGGATTTCAAAATTTAATTTATCGATTTTATGATTTTTTAATTTTTTAATTTTTTGGTTATAGATGTGATCAACCGCTTGAATGCTCTTCGTGGAAAAGGCATGGCGGCCATGTATTCCTGGTCTTGCAAACGGTAACAATTTTTATTTTATTTTATTTTATTATTACTAATTTTGAAGTTTTTTTGGAGAGATTTTGATTTTGGGATTGTGATTCAGGAGCTACAAGAATGGATTTGTATGGCACGATTTATCGGAGAACGATTTCATCTACCCAGCACACGGCCATGAGTACGTTCTCAAAGGCTCGAGCTTCGGGAAAACACGTTTTTAGAAACGGTTACCTCACTACAAAGCCAGCAGCCACGGCCACTCCCGCCGCCGGAGAATCAAATCACCGCCGGCGATTTAGATTACCTCCCGGCCGCATCGGATAGGCGGCGGCGCAACCAGTCCTGCAGCTCCATCGATTTCAACCTCCAGGAGTACAGCGTCTACAAGGCCGAGGCGCCCGCGCCTTGCAGATCCGCCGCCGCTGACGCGTCCACCCAGACAGACGACTCCAGACGCCGCCGTCGCCGGCTACCTCCCGAAATAGTTGAAGAGAAGAAGAGCAAGCAACCGCATGAAAAGGAACCGCAGAGAGACGAGATCGAGATCTCGATCTCCCCACCGCCGTCCGATTCGAGCCCCGAAACACTCGAAACCCTGATGAAAGCCGATCGACGGCTGGCAATGCGCCCCGAGACGATCAACGAAGAATCAACGGCGAATAGCCAGCAGATCCAGAAGGCAACCGGGGGTAAATCGTCAGTTCTGATGCAGTTAATCTCCTGCGGTTCGATCTCGTTCAAGGACTGTGGGGCTGGGAATGGGGGACTGGGTTTGATCTCACAGTACAAGATGAGGGTGCCACGTGGCGGAGGAAGTGGAAGAGTGAAGCTGGAGGAGAAAGAGTACTTCAGCGGTAGCTTGGTGGAGACGAAGAAAGAGGAATTTCCGACGTTGAAAAGGTCCACATCTTACAATGCAGATCGGTGAGATTTGTTTGTACACTTGGGATAAATTATAGTACTTTAGGATTCTTTGTGTTACTGTGTTTTATTGCAGTTATATGTTTGTATGTCACTGTGAGATAGTGTATCATTTGGGCAGATAGAGTAACAGTAGTGCTTACTTCATTTCTGACTTGCACACAGTATCACATGTTTCTTTTTTTTTTTTTTCTGTTTGATTCTTATTATTAGTATTACTTTTGAGTGTGGATGCTTTTTAGTCTAACAATTACATCAAAATTAACTATAATTTTTGTCTCAATAAAATAATTCTAAACCTAGCTAGTGATTCCATAACGATCTCCCACCCAACTCTATAACTCTCACTCTATTACACCAAATATGTGGAAAATTTCTTTTCAACTCAACTTTATACCTTACACCAAATTTGGTGTAAATGAATAGTATTACACCAATATCAAATTTGGTAAAATATAATATCCCTTATTTATCCTCAATTCTTTTCTATTTCAAATTTAAATTCCAACTATATTCTCAGTTTATATATAATTAATTTACATAACATGTTTTAATACTTAATTAATATTTTCTATAAATAATAATAATTAACAAATGATTATAATATAAACCAAAAGAGATACTAATATTTATTTTAATACTTATTTTTGTAATACTGAATTAATGTAATATTATTTAAAGGTAAATTTTTACTTAATTACATTAATAGTAATTAAATATACATAAATAAAATAATTATATAAATAAATAGATTTGTTTACTATAAAATAGAAAAGAAAGAATAAAATATTCATTTGGTGTAATATTTGGTATAATGAGTTGGAGATAATTTTGACAAAATTACACCAAAATACCAAATTTGATATACTTTTTACACCGAATTAGTGCAATGGGTTGCAGATGACCTAAGGGTTTGGGGTGATATGGCGTGATTTTGCTTCTTCTTTTTTTAATTCAAATTGAGTTGCCTTAATCGGTTTTCCTGAAAAATAATTTCAAATCTTGGATTTATTAAGTAAAATAAAAGGTTTAGAGCGGGCAGTTTAATAGACGAAATATTATAAAATTGATAACTTTTAGATTAATATTAAGAAAAATGGTCGAAAAATGTAAAACGCTGAAGATTTAATTTGTTTTAAACAAGAATATTTATGCAAATAAAATGCACCTTTCTTTATCTTGTAATTCATCTGCATTCAAAATATATTGCATTTTAATGGTATGTTACTTTGAATGCAAACATAATATTAGGGGTGTCTATTTTGGACCGACGCACAAACTCGATACAAACCTAACACGAGATTAATAGGTATGGATTCGAGACTTCGTGGGTCGGAGTCGAAATTAGGTCGAACCCGAATAGCCTCCCAATTAAACAGTAGGGTTCGGGTCAACTCCGCTATGACCTATTTAACCCGTCTAACTTGTTTGTTAAATTTAAAACAAATAAGTAAATAATTAATTATAAGAAAAATGAAAAAAACAAGACATGTTCTTAAAACTTAAATTCAAAACCTACTTAATTATGTATATTGTTATTATTTTGTATGTGGCCCTCAAAATATGATAAGTATGTTATTTATGTAATTATGCTATTACGTTTTGAATGTTGTGAATTGTGATATTTTTATTGATTGAACAAATGTGTTATAGTGATCGATTTTAAAATAATTAATTTATTTAGTTAAAATTATTAAATATAATAAAAATAATTATATTATATGGGTTAAACGGTTCCTTCGGGATTACATGTGAAATAAATAGGTGAGGTTCAGGTTCAAGGTTCGACACGAATAATTAAACAGTCAAGTCCAGGTTAGCTAATTCTGACCCGCGAACCCACGATCTCGGACCCTCACACCTGGACCCAACCCAAATAACTTATCGTGTTTTTCGTGTTTTTAGCATATCATGTTTGGGCTTAAATTCCAGGCCCGCTAAATTTATCGTGTTGCGTTTGTATTAGGACTTATCATGTCGTACTATTGCCGTCGGCTTACCGAGCAACCCGCACAACACGAACGATTTGTCATCCCTAGTATTATTCCAAAACCACAACCGAACCTACACGACAATGCGGTTTTCGTTCAATATTTTAAACGGTGTTATGTGGTGCGATTCGTTTGATTTAGATGGTTTTTAAGAATAGGGTTTGGCTACGCCAGTGCATTATGATTTACAAGTGTAATAAAACTGCCATATTAATTTTGAAAAGCATAAATCAAGCTTCATTGTACATTTTTAATATGATAGTTTTTATACACATGTATAAATCATTCATTCGATGCAATAAGAGATAAAATACTCTTTTAGAACATAACATTTCAGGTTGTGCTTGGATATTAGAATTTTTAGGATTTGCTAGTGGAAATATTTGATAAAGAAATGTGATTGGAAATGATTTTTTGGAAAAAAATATACTGTTCACTTACTTTTACTTTTTCTCGTTTTTTTACACCGATCATATCCACCCACTCTCCGAAAAAATCAAATCATTATTACACATTTTTCATTAATTTCACTATTTACTTACACACGTATTTTTTACTACCAATCATATTCAATTATTATTTTTACTATTTTTATATCACAATCATCTTTTCATTGAATTTTCATTTCATGTCCATTCAAATTAAAAAAAAACGTTTTATTCTCCATAACAATATTTCCATACTATTCTCCTACAAAAATAAAATTTTCGAAATGAAAGTATATTGCATCAGGGCTTCATCCGCTTGATAAGCTTTCCTACTTTTTCATGAGATCATAGAGGACACAAAAAAAACTGAATCTCATGTACTTTTTACAGTGAATTGATAGCATCATAGCACTATCTCATTTTCTTACTATGAACCCAATGGACAATAAAGAAAACTATTTCCAATTCCCAAGTTCCCTTTATCTACTTCAGGAATTTTTACTTTAGGACATTTTTTTTTTTATTTGAGTATCAACAATCTGCAAGAAAAAAGTATGCAGAAAAGCTTCCTGAAAAATGTCCTGAACTTTGATTCACATTTCGATTTATATATTTGGTTAATTTTATTGTGATTTAAATATTAAACTACTTGTATTTACTCAAAAGGCCAAAGACACCAAATCTCTAGATTTTTGCCAATAGTACCCACACTGATTCTTGTAGTAAAGAGGCACTAGAAAGCCAACTGTGATTGATTGTGCTTTCATTCCGTTTATATTCATTTTTTGAGAGAATAGTGGTGTTTTTTATTTCTAAAATGAAAGTTGGATTTGTAGATAAAAAGTAATGATTATGTTGATGTGATAAACAATCTTTTAGAGATGTTGATTGTTTGTGGGAACTTTTGTGGAAATAATAGTGTAAAATATAATTCAAGATAATCGAATAAAAATAAAAAATTGAACCAAAAATAGGCAATACGGGTCTCATTTTATACCTTTTGTTATCAAGGTTAAGAAAAAAAAAATAGTGATAAATTAAAAAATTACCGAAATTCTTTATATGAATAGTGGGGAGAGATAAATAATAGTATAATTGGGTATTGAAAAATATGAGAAAGAAAGAGAAAAATGAGCTAATTTTGGAGAGAAATGAAATTTTCTTGAAACTTTTCATTTTTCTCACTAACAATCACATATTCTAAAAAATTTCATTCAAAAATGACATTTAGTGAATAATTCTTACAACCAATCACAACCCTAAGAATTTGTAAAATTCTTAAAGCACCAAGGAAATTCATGGTTAGGAGAGCGGCAGTCACATTTCTCGACCCAATTGTGTTATGTAGAATTCATGACAACTTTAATTGATTGTGCTAAAATCCGCGTATTACTCCTAGTCAAGGAATTTAACAAATCGGGTTCAACTTCTTCTTCGGAAGTGATGAAATCTTCGGATGGAAACTGAACCTGCAACACACAAAACAAAGTTGGAGGCCTTGGGTGGTCCTGAAGGAGGCCCTCCAACGCTGCTCAACGATCGTAGGAGAAAATTTCATAAAGACGAGAATGTAATTTGCGATGAATTAATTAAACTTACTTACGCATGAGACATAGATACCTTTTCATATCCGGGTTGATGGGACACATGGGCATTGTAAGATAAAGTGTGTCGCGTGGGCCGGTATGGACTACTTGGGTCGGATATAGCAAATTGAACTTCATTGGCTGCTCAATAATAGTTTGGACCTTATGACCAATTGACAATATTCGAATCCAATTTATAAATATATGTAGGTGAACAATTAAATTATGCCGTATTTAAATAAAAGAAATGCAATTACAATTTTATCCAAAGAACATTAATAATTCTAATTAAAATAAACGTTTTCTAATTCCAATTATGTCACAATTCTATTTTTTTTTGAAAGGCACAATTCTATTATATAAACGAAGTGAGAAGTTTCACAAATATATGTACACCTTTAGAGTAGTAGTGTCTCACATCCCGGGAAGGCCGGCATAGTACAATATTGGAAAGGAGGTCGATGGATGCTCCCAGGCATATGCGAAATGGTGAAGATTTGGTGGGAACTCATACATCTTGAATAGCATCCGTGTGGGTTCGATTTGGGGAGAGATCGTTATTAGTAGATTGGGGTCGAACATAATTGTTCTCTTTACCTTTAGGATCTCTGGTTGTCGTCGCCACCCCCGTCCGAACACCGATCGGTCAGCGTCACACATCCATGCGTTTACCTTTCGGTAGAATGAGAAAGGGAGCGTTGATTGTCGTAAACATACTAATGCAGTTCTGGAAAGGCTGAATTATTTTAAAAAAAAAATGGAAAGGAGAAAAAGTGATAAGTTTTAAGCTAGGAAATCACAAACATGCCCCCTTTGTGGGTTAAAGTTTAAGCCAGTGGATGAATTCTTGTCCTTTTTACGTATTGGAGTTTGCCTTTGCATGTGCTTTTGATTGTTCCCTGAAAATTTTTCTCATTTAATTTGGGTTTCGGTGCCTTGGCCTTTTTAGTTGAGATATTTCATTTCATAATAAAGAAGAGCCTCGTGGACTGGGACAAAATGTCCATTGTACTTTTGACTTTGTGTATGGGGAATTCCAAATATTTTGTCACCTCTATGGGGTCCTCACAACATGAATGATGTGCCGATATGATGGCTTCTTGTGACTTGTGAGAAACAATTAAGTGTTTGAGAATTGAGATGTGAAAGTCATGAGACCTTATGTTGACTATTTATGGGTTCACATTGCATCAAAAAAAAAAAAAAAAGAGTTGTTAACAACGAGATATATTAATGGGAAAAGATGTAGCAAAATATACATAGTTAGGGTGTGAACGTTGAATGAGTGCTCTCGACATTGTTTAGAAATCCGGATCGGACCGACCGGTTCGGCCGATTTAAACGAGAATCGGTCACATGTTCGATTCGGTTATATATTAAAATTAATTGGCTAAAAAAATCTTTGCCTTCTAGCCATACCCGACAAGAAACTGGTAAACCCATTAGCCCGGTTCAAAAAGATTTTTTTTTTGTTTTTTAGTAAATATATTTTTCTTTGTTTTATTACAAAAATTGAAGTAAAATATGTTTAGTGAAATTGCATATAACTTCCTCTTATATTCGATTTACATATAAATATTTGGATATTATATTATGATTTATCAATTTAATTTTAATTTTATGTGTATTTATTAGTTTTTTTACATTTGAATTTGTATTTATCTTTTACGATGTGTGTGTGTTTATACGGGCCAACCGGTTTTCTAAGAACGACTTACCCAATTCATGAACCAGTGACCCAATGATCTGGATAGTAATTCGAGTTAATTGATATCCGATTCGAGTTTAAAAACATTGATCCTCATAAGCACTAAGGAGGATTTGTAGGATGCGCCGGACAACTTATGGGATTCATGGTTAAAAATTTGGTGAAAATGTGTACAAAATTTTGAGAACAGGGTTTTCTCGATTTTGTATGGACATGAGATCTAGAATGTATCTTTCTTTTATTATAGGAAATTGCGAGATGTGATTATTCGAGTTGATATATTAGTTTGACATTTTAGTTTTAAAAGAATGCCTTTGGGTTTAGTTTTTTTGAAACATATGTCATTATGAGTATTTTATGCCACATATAATACAACGGAAAATGGTGTTTGGTCTGAAAATATATATTGTTTTGTGAAAATGTAAGCAAACAAGAGAAAATTAAAATCAAAATTAATACTTGGTAATTTATAAGATATATAAATAATTATTTATACTCCGGGCCCGTAATATTAATTGGCTAAAGTAACAATTTTGATACATTAATAAGACAATAGTTTTCTGGAAAAAATCGTTTATAGCTTTTTGGTCACATTTATATCATTAACTAATATTTTGCTAAACTTACATGTTAAATCTAGCTATTCTAAACATCCTGATAAAGAAGAGATTTTATTCAATTGAACTCAGGTATTTACAAGATCTGAGAACATCCTTTTATACAGAGAAGACTAGCCTACCTCCAACAGTGGTAACAACTATCTTAACAGAATAACAAACTCCAACAGTACTAATAACAGAATAATTGTCATTTTTCTAGAAGTTAACCA
This sequence comes from Rehmannia glutinosa, assembly GCA_016081115.2. Lineage (NCBI taxonomy): Eukaryota > Viridiplantae > Streptophyta > Magnoliopsida > Lamiales > Orobanchaceae > Rehmannia > Rehmannia glutinosa. The sequence continues at coordinate 18,014,731 of CM071936.1, forward strand.
CCAGCTGTATTATCTCTAATATTACATATAAAATTGACATAAAAATAGAATTTAGTAAAACCCTAGAAATGTAAAATACGCTCCTAAAATCTCGGACGACACACGATGATTGTCCATGCTTTTCCGTCCGGCGATCGACATCTTCTATGGATCTCGACCATCTCCTCTTCCATGAAATATTCAAACAAAGTTCTATCAATGGATATTCACAATCGTTGGAAGATAATTCGGGCTTCGTACCCAACTCTAGAGTTTCAAAAAACTCGTCTCCTTCAACAAGCAATGTGCTGAAAGTCGATCTGGTGCGACCTCCACAATCTTCATCGCAGGACATAGAACAGATCCTGGATACTGTTCACGCAGAGGGATTGAACTCTGACAGGGGCCGGGTTCCGCCATGCACTAGGGTTTTGGCTAGGGTTTCTCAACATTCTAATCCTACCGCTGCTGCCTTGTTGAATTCCCAGTCAAGTATAAACCCTAAGGTTTGTGATTCTGTACATAATCCTAATAAATCGGCTCGGGTTTTGGATTATACATCACATAGCAACACAAAACACTTGCATGCTTTTCAATCTGATGGGCCTAGAGGGAAAGGTGTGGACGGAGAGTTTAATTCTTTGGATTCTAATATAGTTTGTGAAAATTATCCCAATCCCAAGGCATGCATGAATAGTAAATGATATCGCCAGTCTATGATAATTCAACGCACACACAATATCCATTGGCGCCTACGTTCGCCAAAACTTTATCCCTAGGAGATACTGCCAAGTCAGTTAAGAAGGGGGAATATTTTTAGGTTACGATTAATGAAGAAATTTACCAACAACGTATGGCGGAGCTTAGAAAAACGTTGATTGGAAGGGTTCTTCTGCCCAAAGGTACCAAGCCAATCTCGACAGGAGAATTCAAGAGGAAACTTACGATATTGTGGAACAATAGGTCTTGCTGGAAATTAATTTCTCTTGGAAAAGGGTACTTTAACATTCAATTCTCGGATTTGACGGAAAGGGATAGATTTTTTTTCAAAATCGGCATGGAATTTGAACTCGGGCTTGATTCGTCTCATGAATTGGATCCCGGATTTTAACCCGTACAAGATTAATACGTTTCAGGCTCAGGTTTGGATAAGAATATTTGAGCTTAGCATGGAATATTGTCACCATTCATTAATTATAAAATTAGCTAGCGACATTGGTACGCCAATACAAATAGGCGGAAGATCATTAAATGGAGACGTCGGGCATTTCGTTAGAGTTCTTGTGGAAATAGATTTGAATACGCCACTCCAGGAATGTATCATGGTGGAGAGAGTTGGACATTGTGTGTTTGTTACTCTTGGTTATGAGAATATTCCGGAGTACTGCGCGTTCTGCAAGGTGGTAGGACATTCCATCACCGGTTGTCGTATTTTGAAACCTCAGGAAGTCAATAAATGTAATGGAACTCAGACAGGGGAACGTCAGCCTCAACGAGGACGTTCGGAGATCAGGGAAAATATTCGGGGACGTCATTCTCCTCAAAAAACAAAGGAGCCGACATAAGCTTGGATGTAGGTTAAAGTCCGCAAGAATCATTCTCATGTGGAGAATACACAGACCATCTACTTCAGGAGTCACCATTAGTAATGCCTTCGAGGTTTTGGAAGATAATGAAGGAAATGATACAAAACCAACGGCAGAGGGATGCAACGACCTTAAGGACAAGCATAAAGTGGAAGGATCAAATCTGGAGCGTGCGATAGTGATTCATGAACCTTTGCAACAGGATAACCAAGAGAGAGCTTTGGTGGTATCTGCGACTTTAGATGATCAAGGACAAGAAACGCTTAAGCGGACTATAGAAATGATCGAGAATAGCCGTCCTCCGTGGATTATAATCAAACTTGAATGATCCCTCCGAAAGTTTTCGGGCTATGGCGGCAAAAAGAACTAAACAACGTTGGTCCGATATGGCGTAAGAAGAGGGGCAAGAAGAAGAGGAACAAGAAAAATTGGAAGCCTTAAAGACAAAGATAGGTGACCCCTCCACCACTCGCTTGTCTTTCCCTCATGTGATTCTTCAGAAGCTATGAAGTCTATGGCACTTGTGGCTCATTGATCCTGGTGACATTCCACGGACTACATTAGACCATCAAGAAGATACTCGAGCACGTGCTAAAAACAACAACTCACTATGCCATTCAAAATCTTCTAGAAATAGACGTCCTTCGTTTAAATTGCATTTTTAAGTTATTTTTATTTTTCTTTTATTTGAAGTTTACCATTATTTTTCCTTTGCTATTTGATCGGCTTGTGATCATGACCTTTTCCTTTCTTTTATATATTTCCAATTGATTAAAAAAATTGACATAAAATTATTTTTCTAGAGATAGCTTATGAGATACTTTCTAAAAATATTTTTACAAATTTAGGAATTTCACACTACGTCCAAAACTCCCTTCATAAATTTCTCCATTTTACATTTTTCTAATATATATCTAAGAATGTAACTGTTATCTTATAATTTTTTTAGGAAAATAGAGATTTTCATTAATGGAAAACATCAACCGATAGAGTTTACAATGCGAAAGGTGGATAACTCCACACCGATGGACCATCAAAACAAAATGATCATTTTGTTAGTTCATGAGTAACCATATTAACTCTCGGGCGTACAAATTCTACCAAAACTTCTAGTTCACCGTGCAACAAAAATCGACATTCTTTAAGAATACAATCATATTATGACCTCTTGTTCTCAGGGGATGATAAATCATCAATCACATACTTGGCATCTGTTTCCACCACCACATGTCGAATTCCCAAACCATATATCCATGAAAGCACTTATTTTACCCCATTCGCTTCCGCTTCTCGGACTGTAAACAAGTCTGGAAACCAAATAGTTCTAGCAAGCACAAATTCACCTTAATCATTTCTTAAAATCATTTCAATACCTCTGATTTATTATTGTTGCTAATCTGCGACATCCATGTTAGGAATTTTATTGTTTAGATTTTGATGAATGCCATGTAAAACTTAGAATAGAAAGTTGGCATCCCAATTCTTGTCAGAAATGTATTGTAACAATTAGAGTGGCCAAAGGAGTTAAGTCGCCTACGCCCTAACAACATGCAAGAAGCAATTTGAAGACCGGGAAGGAAGACTTTCTTTGTGAAACAGTTGAATATGGCAAAGAAGAGTAGACGGAACTCTCTTTCAAGAAGCAAAATCGAGATGCAAACAGTGGAGCATCGGTCAAGTCAACTCAAGAAAAGCCAAGTCTCAAGTTGAGAAGTGAAAGAGTCATCCAATGATTGGAAGCTAACTCTAAGTCACCTGGGGAAAGCAAGGAAATGCATCAAGTCGAGATAATCGTAAAAGAACCGCGTGCCGTAAATCAAGAGATTTACTTAAACAAGTAATATCTCCATACCACCTTTCTTGGAGTGCTCGGTCCCGAGCGTGCAAAAGGAATGAACCAATGGGAAGCACTACACCGTGTCAAAACTCGAAAAGGTGAAAGAACAATTCATACGAGGAAATGGCAATTCCAAGGATCGCAACAAGACAAGCCAATGATCGCAAGTGACTTTCAAAAATAAGCCTATCTCTTCAACGGGCAAATTTTTGAAAGTTCACTATGAAAGGCCGAGGAGTTTTGTAGGTCCCAAGGGGTGTAAGTGTAAGGTTTAGAAGTGGGGGTGAATAAACCTTACCAAGTTTTCGATTTAGTCCTTTTAAATCTCTGAGTTGATTACACACAATTTGTGTCCTTGATGGACAAATCGAATTAGTCACTCAAGAGAGTTAATCTCTCAAATGACTTCGGTTGTCTTTGTTGATGGAATAACTCACCGTTGGCTATAATTTGACTCAACCGTGGTTTTGTTTTTATCACGGAAGACTTAACACCCTTAAGTTTGATTAAGCAAGATTTTAGAGCTTGATTTAGTACTTATAAATTATCAAATGGATAGCAAATTTATCAAATGAGATATAAGCGATTAAAAGTGCGAGAATTTAAGTCTTTGAAATGTAAATGACACAATGAAGTTTTTATAGAGGTTCAAGATGGGGTAATGATCGGTTTACAAAGTGGTAATCCGGATACAAGTCTTGATCACAACAACCGACTTGATCCTTAGGGACTCGATGAGACGCCTTGATCACTCAACTCGGCTTCTCGTGCGACTCGACTTCTTCACAGGCGGAGTTTGCGCCTTTGTTACTACTGACTCACTTGCTCAAGCTCTTTGGATTTGATCACGAAGCCCTCCAAAAGCTTAAGACTTGGTTCAACCTTGAACCTTTCTACAATCCTTCCCGGAATGTAGACCCCTTTTCTTCAAAAGTTTCCTCTTCAACCGATTGAAGTTCTCTTTCCTTCACAGGTGAGTGTTGGATTGATGTACTTCGTAATGTAGGCTTGAGGATTGAGAATGTTTCGGTTTTTCTAATATGTTTGTATATCTCACGTGTGTGTCCTTCTTCTTCTCAAACAAACTCCTCGGCCTTTTATAGTGAACTTTCAAAAATTTGCCCGTTGAAGAGATATGCTTATTTTTGAAAGTCACTTTGCGATCGTTGGCTTGTCTTGTTGCGATCCTTGGAATTGCCATTTCCTCGTATGAATTGTTCTTTCACCTTTTCGAGTTCGACACGATGTAGTGCTTCCCATTGTTCATTCCTTTTGCACGCTTGGGACTGAGCACTCCAAGAAGGTGGTATGGAGATATTACTTGTTTAAGTAAATCTCTTGATTTACGTGCAACGGTTCTTTTTCGATTATCTCGACTTGATTGCATTTCCTTGCTTTTCCCGGGTGACTTAGAGTCGACTTCCAATCATGGATGACTCTTCCTCACTTCAACTCGAGACTTGGCTTTTCTTGAGTTGACTTGACCGATGCTCCACTCACCGCATCTCACCGCTTCTTAGAGTTCCCGTCTACTCTTCTTTTGCCATATTCAATTGTTTTCACAAAGAAAGTCTTCCTTCCAGTCTTGGTTTGTCTTCTTGCATGTTAGGGCGTAGGCGACTTAACTCGGCAGCGGCTCTAATTATTACAATACATTTTACAAAGACAAGAATTGGGGTGCCAACTTTCTATTCTAAGTTTTACATGGCATTCATCAAAATCTAAACAATAAAATTCCTAACAATTTCCCCTTTTTGATGATGCCAAAACTTAAACCATTCAAAAATGCAAACAAAGAAAGATACATACTGATAGTGTATTGACATAGAATGTATCATGAGAATAGATCTGTTTATTGATCATATCATTCTCCTGTTCTTTTACACAAATCAATTTTTACAAGGTGTATCGAGCACATATTTGTCTACACCAAAATAAAGAATTTATAGCTTTATTACGAGAAGACTTACATTGTATGTATTTACATGATAAAATACACGAAGGGTTGGACAAAGAACACTTCATCTCCTTCGCCGTCTCCTTCTTTCATCTTGATCGGATCTTCTTCTCTTCTTCTCTTCTTCTCGTCGTCACCGCTTTCCTTTTTTCTTCTCATATGCCTTCCCCGGCGGCTTCATCTCTTCTTATTCTTTCCCCTGTCTCTCCTCCCATAGCCGAGTTTGTCTCTTGTTTTCTTCTTCTAGTCTTTTTGCATACTCGGCGTTAGTTTTAGCCTGGCATGTTCTTTCAAGATGTTCATCACCCTGGCATCCATTCTTCCTTCCACTTCCTTCATCCCCGCTTCAATAGTTTTTCTCTTATCGGCCATGGATATAGCAGAGTGTTGGAGTGGCGAGTCACGAGGAGTTTTTCGCTTATAATGTCGGTTGCCAGACAGACCTTGTTGGGGTTTGTGCAATCATCAATGTCACATCTGTGATCCTTCCCCCTCAACAAGCTTTCCTTTCTTCTGTTTCAAGACTTCCTCACCGATTTTCCCTTCTCACCGCTCCTTTCTTCTCGACTTGATTTTAGCGCTTTGAGGTATTCCTCTTCCCCCTTTTTGGCATCATCAAAGGATAGAGGAACCCCGGGAACATCTTTGGGAAGCATGAAGTCGAAGTCTTCGATGGTTGAGTTCTGCTTCGAGTCCGTGTTGTATGCGGCCACGGAATTGGTCGAGTAGCGTTGGATTCTCACAAATCGGCTTCATCTCAGCCATGAGAAGGCTGAATTTTCTTGTCATGTGTTCTTCCAAACGCTGTAGATCATTTGTATTTTGCTCACGCAGCAGCCTTGATCTCGGCGGTGTGAGCTTCATGCATATGCTCAATGTGTTCTCTCAAACTTCGTTTTTGCATCGGCATTTTCAGCTCTCCACACCAGCAGCTTGTTGAACAATGTCCTCAAGTATCTCACCGTTCCACACGCATTGTTTCTTTCTTTGTTGCCACCATTCCCTTATCCGAATCTGTTATGCCTCTTAAATCACCGTAAGGGTGGCATCTCTGTTGTCCAATCGCATGTCCAAAGAGGCATGATGCCTCTCCATCCGTTCAACCTCGGCAAATAGTGCCTTGAACACTTCTCGAACTTGATTGATTCTTCATTGCGGTGATGGCCATGCAAAGATCAAAATCATAATCACCGGAACAATGGTGTCGATGGAAGAAACGAGAGCTGGTTTGTGATAGCGTGCTTGTTCGTTTTCGACTCTTCGTGGAGTTCTCGTATCTCCGGTGAAAAAGGAAAGATTCTACAAAAGATTCATCACCGCCAACCGATCTGCTTCGATGATGAGCGGTGCGCGTGAAGTTCTTTTGGGAATCGATCCTCTGCGCACTTGAGGAGCTGCGCAGTGGTCTCTTGTTGGTGGGTTTTGTTGTGAAGAGACCCGCTTGCGAGCCTCACTTTGTCTTAATAGCTTCGTTGGTCTCGGTGATTTTTCCATTTGATGGATCGGTCCTCGGCCTTCGAAAGCGTCATCGGACGATGATGAGATTTCCATTGGTGGCTCATCATCAAAGTTAAAAGTTTGACGAGTAGTCTTAGGATCGATCGACCTGCGTGCTTGGAACATCCGCAATCGAGTCTTTTGGATTTGTCATGGGGATGACTCGAAACTTTTCTTTCTTCGATCCCATCCCGAAAAGTGACATCGGGGTTGTCCTGGGAATCATGAAGTGCGCTTATCTCCTTCTCGAGATGGGTCGATGATGGCGGGAGGGATGTTCTCTACATCGCTTCTTTACCCGGATTCTCAACCTCCCGTGGGCCTTCATTACCTCCAGCCAGTCTCTCTTCTGCGAGGCTGGTCCTCCCTTTCGACAGTGTCACTATCTTAGGGTCTTCTACGATGTGGCATCCATTGAGTCTCAACCCCATGGATTGCACTTTCATCGCCAGTGTTAACTCCTAGGGCATTCCTTCCTCGTGCCTCGACCGCATCGCCAGCGTCATTAGCCTTCGTAGAGCGATTGGCACCTCAGTGAGACAGTCTCAAGCTGTCCGAGCTTCGTTGATGGCAACTTGATGTTCCTCTTGTGTTTGTATTTTCTCTACTTCGCCTCCTTGATTCGTTGTGGAGTCATCTGCAGCACTCCGACCGACCTTGCTGCGGTGGAGGAGTTTCCCCTCGGTGGCGCACCAGGTGAGTGACTTGTAATGGGGTCACTTGTCTCCAAACTCCCGGCTTTTTCGATTGATTGTTCAGCCATTGGGGCGGTGGTAGCACACCTTCAATAGGGGTTGGCTCGACCGGGGTCCCCACTATCCCGATTTCATCGCCCGCCCCCTTATTGCCTTCTTTTCTTCTCGAGTGAATGGGAAGTGGTAGCGGAACAACAAAGGGGCTATTTCTTGAACCACTCCCATTGGATCGATTTCAGTGTGTTCGGAGGACTCTTGCATGTTAGGGCGTAGGCGACTTAACTCGGCTTGGCCAAATTCTCTAATTGTTACAATACATTTTACAAACAAGAATTGGGGTGCCAACTTTCTATTCTAAGTTTTACATGGCATTCATCAAAATCTAAACAATAAAATTCCTAACAAGTTTGTCTGAAAAGAAGAACACACACATGAAATATACAAGCATATTAGAAAAACTGAAACATTCTCAATCCTCAAGCCTACATTACGAAGTACATCAATCCAACACTCACTGTGAAGGAAAGAGAACTTCAATCAGTTGAAGAGGAAACTTTTGAAGAAAAGGGGTCTACATTCCGGGAAGGATTGTAGAAAGGTTCAAGGTTGAACCAAGTCTTAAGCTTTTGGAGGGCTTCGTGATCAAATCCAAAGAGCTTGAGCAAGTGAGTTGTAGTAACAAAGCGGTTGCCCTGTGAAGAAGGCGAGTCGTCACGAGAAGCCACCGAGTGATCAAGGCGTCTCAGGCCCGAGTCCCTAAGGATCAAGTCGGCTGTTGTGATCAAGACTTGTATCTGGACTGTTACCACTTTGTAAACCGATCATTACCTAGTGGATTCCTCCGGAGTTGGAGAAGAGAGGAGTAGAAGAATTACCCCATCTTCGAACCTCTATAAAAACTTCATTGTGTCATTTACATTTCAAAGACTTAAATTCCTGCACTTTTAATCGCTTATATCTGTGATGAATTTGCTATCCATTTGATAATTTATAAGTACTAAATCAAGCTCTAAAATCTTGCTTAATCAAACTTAAGGGTGTTAAGTCTTCCAATAAAACAAAACCACGGTTGAGTCAAATTATAGCCAACAAATGAGTTATTCCATCAACAAAGACAATCGAGTGCATTTGAGAGATTAACTCTCTTGAGTGACTAATTCGATTTGTCCATCAAGGACACATTTGTGTAGAATCAACTCTGTAGATTTAAAAGGACTAAATCGAAAATTTGGTAAGGTTTATTCAACCCCCTTCTAAACCTTACACTTACACCCCCTTGGGACCTACAAGTGGTATCATAGCGGTTGGTTCATTGAACCCTCCGCATGACCGTTCTTGAACTAGATCTCCAAACTTTTCAAAGTCTCGCTTTAGTACTTAAATTTTCAAAACTCTTTTCTATCATTAAAAGTTATTATCATGGAAGCAAATTTGACACGCATCCCTATGTTCACTATTGAAGAATTTGATGATTGGAAAATACGTATGCGAGCTCATCTATCAAAGCATTACATGATGAGATGTGGATAGTAATAGAAGATGGGCCTCTGCAAATATTAAAGGTGAACAAACATGTCACGAAGAGTTGCGGTGAAGGAGAAAGAAGATCTTTGCTCCCGGACGTCATGGTTGAAAAACCAAGAAGCGAGTGGACAAATGATGACGAGAAAAAGATACAACCTGGACAATGTAGCCAAGGACATCCTTTACAAGACCTTGGACAAAGCCATGTTCAATAAAGTCAAATCATGCAAAACGGCTAAGGAAATGCAGGACAAGTGGCATTGATTTGTGAAGGCTCGAGCAAATCAAAGAAAACAAATTATCGATGGTTTGTACATAAATTTGAAAACTTCAAAATGATCTCGGGAGAAAACCTGGATCAACTGGATGCTCGATTCACGAAATCACAAATGAGCCGTCGCACTTGGAAAGGAATATACACGAGAAGAAATGTGTATGAAGATCCTAAAAAGTCTTCCCATGAATGGGAAATGAAGGTCATGGCACGAGACATTCCATGGACCTATCAAAGACATCCAACCATGAGTTATTCTCGGACCTCAAAGCTTACGAGTTTGAGTGAGAGGAAAAGACCAGGAAGAGGCAATTTGTACCCAAAACAATTTTGCTCTAATTGTTAAAGATGGGAAGAGAGCTGAGGTCAAAGAAGTCATTGACCCGGAAAAATAATACGATGGTTAAAAGATTCAACAAGTTCTTTAACAAGAACTACAAGAGAGAAAGGGTGAATCTTCCGAAGACACTCGGCTCCCTCCAAATCAAGGAAGATAGGCCAACCAAGAGAACAAATCATCAAAAAGTTGAGTATCGGAGGTGACAACTCAAGAATGGAAAGAGAGTTTGATCAAAAAGTTGAATATCTATGTTGGAACTAGACAGACAACCAGTCACTATGCCATTGATCATCCATATCCTGTAGTCAACAAATACGAGAGATGAAGAAGAAAGGAAGGTCTTGAGAGAAAGAAGACAAGAAAGGAAAAAGCAATGATGGCTGCTGCAGAGATGCTGGCCAAAACAACCAAGTCAAGAAGACAGATTGATTGAGAAAGCGATGAAGCTAACTATTCAAGTGACTCACGAAGAAGAAGCCCTGATCGCTTGATGGCCAAAGAACAAGATCAACCCGATCAAGAAGATGAGGTACAATCTAACTCAACAAACTCAGACACTAGTGATAGTGACTGTGACACACACACTTCATCACCCACTGATCTTTATGATTCATTAGGCAAAATGATGAAAGATTTTGAACACATTAAATCCTCACACACACTATTGAATGAGGAAAACAACCTACTCAAAAGTCAAAACTCAAAGGCCGACTAAGGAGCCGAGTACTCTAAGTCAAATAGCTTGTTGAGAATGAAAGTTTAAAAGTGAAAATGCTAAATTAATAGCGAAATTGCTGCTATAGAAAAGAGGAGAATGACCTCAAGAATGTTATTGCCTCATTTACTAAGGCATCTAAATCATTGGATGATCTTATTATGAGTCAAAGAGAATGTGGAGACAAGACAGGCTTAGGATTTAATTCCTCTGTGATATGTCAAACCTCAAAATTAATTTTGGAAAAAGGATCTTCAAGCCATGAAGAGTCTGAAAAATCCAAAACTCTAAATGTTGCACACACATTCACTCCAAAGCACAATAACAAGCAAACTGGCCTTGGTTACAAAGGAAAAAGAAAACGACCGATTGAGTGTCTTTGAAAGGGCAGTGAGAAGAGATTCAGCCGAGTCCTTGACAAACTCCAAAAGAAAATACTACGTAAAGAAGAAGCGAGCTACCAAAAATCCCGGAAAACCCATAAAAGAAATACATATGATGGGAATGGTAGAAAATATCAAAGCCAAGCCGATTGGAATAATGTGAATGTCGGCCACAGACTTATGGAATATAAGCCCAAATGGCAAAGGCCTAGAACTCGGCAAAGGCCATTCCAAAAGTATAAGAGCTTTCATCGGCACACATATGCACCTAGGCACTACACTCAAAAACACCACAATTACCCAAGAAAGGCAATTGCTAAAACACATATGCGGGCATACGGACAAAAGAGACAGTTGTATGAGCACAGAATCCCCAAGCAATTTGCGGATTAATTATGATTATGGCACGATAGATGGCAACCCCTTAGAGTCAAATCATTTGGCTATAAGTTGGTTGGATCATCTTACAATTCTAACCCCTCGGGACCCGGACAAGTATGGGTACCTAAAACTTAATTTCCTTGATTGCGGGTTCAAGGAACAATCGAGTGCCAAGGAACCTGGTACATGGATAGTGGCATTCCCGGACATATGACGGAAATAAGAGAAATCTGTCAAAATTCAAGGAAGTTAAAGGAGCAAAAGTCATATTTGGAGGAAATGAAGCTCTGGCGAAATAAGAGGCATTGGATCCATCAAGAGGAATGGATTAGAAATCACGGATGTTGCATATGTTGAAGGACTCAACTTCAACTTCTTGAGTATCGATCGGCTCTGTGACAAGGGCTACAATGTTGGATTCAACATGGGTATATGCCAAATCAAAGATATTGAATCAAATGAAGTGGTCTTTGCAAGGATGTAGACGAGAAAAATATGTATGTAGTGGATTGGTCAACTTTGCAACACCCGAAAGACTGTCTACTAGCAAAAATGCAATTTGAATCAAGTTGGGTACGTGGCACAAAAAGGTAAGTCACACAATTTCAAAACAATTAACAAGGCTGGCAAGAAGTCATCTTGTAGAAGGACTTCAGGACTCGATTATCTGAAGGAGAGTATATGTGATGCATGTCGAAAGGAAAAACAAATCAAGTCGTCATTCAAAGAAAAGACATGCCCATCCTCAACAAGAATATTACATCTGCTTCATATGGATCTATTTGGCCCGATGGAACACTGCCCAACATAAGTGGAAAAAATACACCTTGGTGGTAGTAGATGACTACTCAAGATATACATGGACAATATTCATGTGTAAGAAGAAAAAACTCTACAAAAACTACCACGGTGATGAAAAGGATTCAAAATGAGAAGAGTCAAACCATTATCAAAATAAGATCGGATAGAGGAACCGTTTGTCAATGGAATAATAACTCGATCTTGTATTGAGAATGGTATTGTCATGAACTATCAATGACAAGGACTCCACGTGAGAATGGAGTTGCGAGAAAGAAGGAACCCTCAAAGCGGCAAGGACCATGTTAGGCGACGGGGTTACCAAAAGATTTTGGGTGAAGCAATCAACACGACTTGCTACACCCAAAACAGATGTATGATAAGCAGACGGTGACAAAGACTCCCTATGAGATCGGTGGAAGAAAACCAAGTGTTGCATATTTGAGAATATTTGGATGTAAATGCTTCATCCACAACAATGGCAAAGACAACCTAAAAGCTTTTGATGCTAAAGGCGATGAGGGTATCTTCTTAGGATACTCGGTGAAAGCAAAGCCTACTGAGGATACTCAACAAAAGAACTATGGTTACGAGAGGAATCCACTCATGTAGTATTCGATGAGCCAAATGTAAATGGAGAAGACATTGAAGAGTCAAATGATAAAATTTGAATCATCCAACCATCTGAAAGAGTCCCTATCTTTGGAAGTCAAGGCTTGGAATTATCAATTGAGAAGAAGATGAGATAGTCAATCTCAAAAACAATGGAAAATTTGCCGCTAAGTGATTACGAGAGAGGCGACCACGAACACCACGCAAGTCGATCAATCGACTAACTTACTCCAACTGATGTAAGATGGTGAGAGACCATCCACGAGAACTTGTCATTGGAGATATAAGAGAAGGTGTCAAGACAAGATCGAGAACTCAACAAGAAGCAATGTTCACATGCTTCATCTCGCAAAATAGAGCCCAAAGATGTGTCACAAGCATTGGGCGACACACATTGGATTCAAGCTATGCAAGAAGAAGTGAATCGGTTTGAGAGAAATAAAGTATGGGAATTAGTGCAAAGACCCATACATCAAAATGTTATTGGAACCAAATGGGTATTCGAAAATAAGATGAACGAGGAAGGTTACGTGGTAAGAAACAAAGCAAGACTAGTAGCCAAAGGATATTGCCAAGAAGAAGGGATAGATTTTGATGAAACATTTGCCCTGTAGCAAGATTGGAAGCTATAAGGATGTTTCTTGCCTATGCGACTCACAAGAATTTCATTGTATATCGGATGGATGTAAAAGTGCATTCCTAAACGGTTTATTGGAAGAAGAAGTGTATGTTGAACAACCTCCGAGGATTTGAGCGAGAAGACTCTTGGAGACAAGGTATACAAACTCAAAGCCTGTATGGATTGAAACAGGCACCCAGGCATGGTATGATACCTGTCACAATTCTAATCGAAAATGGATTCACAAAGGAAAAGTAGATAGAACACTTTTGAAATTCAAGACAAGAAGAGTATCTTGCTTGTTCAAATATATGTGGATGACATCATTTTTGGATCCACTAACAAAGAGTGTGAAAAATTTTCAAACCTCATGCAAAGTAAATTTGAAATGAGCATGATGGGAGAGCGACATTCTTCCTTGGACTCCAAGTGAAACAGTGAAGGATGGAACCTTCATAAGTCAAACAAAATACACGGAGATTTAATGAAGAAGTTTGGTATGGAGGAGAAGTCTTACGCAAAAATACCAATGAACACATCGATCAAAAATGGACATGGATGCGGATGGTAAGTCGTAGATCAAACAAGATCTGAGCACTTATTGGATCAACTGCTCTATCTCACGAAAGCGAGGCGGACATCACCTTTGTTGTAGGTGTATGTGCAAGATTTCAATCTGCTCCAAAAGAGAGCCATATGAATGCAAAATTAAGAGAATATTGAGATACTTGAAAGGAAGCCAAGAAGTAGGCCTATGGTATCGAAGGAAGGTGGATTCAAGCTAATTGGCTATTGATTAAGCTATCTTTGGATGCGAGTGGACGGAAGAGCACTTGAGGCACATGTCAAATGCTTTAGGAAGCAGACTAATTTCTGGTTTAGCAAGAAGCAAAACTCAATAGCCACCTCTACAAATGAGGCGGCGGGAATACATAGTGCGGGGCAAACATTGCGCCCAATCCTATGGATGAGGCAAAGAATTGTGAGACTATGAAGTTGAGGAAAAAGAAATTCCAATCATGTGTGATAACACAAGTGCAATTGCAATCACTCAAAATCCGTGTTGCACTCAAGAACAAAACATATTGATGTCGGATATCACTTCATAAGAGATCATGTTGAAAAGAAGGACATCATCCTGGAATATATCTCAACGATAAACAACTAGCGACATCTTCACAAAACCATTATGTGAGTCAAGATTTGAAGAACTCAAACATGAGTTGGGATTAATTGAACTAAGTGAGACACGAAGAACCAAAGAAAAGAAATGGAACAGAAAAGGAGGTCAAAAAGAGTTGAAATGCAAATCGGCTTTCGATAAATCGGTATTTATGTCGGAAAAACTGACTACAAGTCGGTGATAGGTGAGTCGCTAAGAAAACTATGAGAAGTAGAGTTAAATCGGCTAAGAGATAAGCTGAATAACTTATGAGCAAAGTGACAAAAACGCGATCGTTTTGACTAAGCGGGAATGTTTTAAGGAATACGTTAGCATAATGATGATGTGTACGGACATAAAGCTGCACACACAAGCTTATGATTGGATATAAATCTTTGCCGCATTAAATACGAGACATGAAATGCTCAATAGGCGTCACGAAATCAAGCCGTTGATTTCGATCACAATTCAAAAACCACCCGCACGTCCTTTCATAAACCATATTTAAACCATTTTCGTCCGTTTCTCTCTCACACTTCTAAAAAATGTTCATCTCTTTCTCTCAAAAGCAAAGGCAAAATACTCTCGAAACCCTATCAATCTTCAAATCATTTTACGAGTTTTTCCTTGAAATAATCTGAGAAATGGCACCAACTTATGACTTTACCAAGTTAGGAAAGCAAATCCACACCGGCTCTACGGTGGATTTTGTGGAATGATGAAAACAGGGGTCCGACGACACCCTAGTGAAGAAAATCGAGAAGTTGGAAACGTCCCAGGCTAAAACCGTTTCTAACGTTAGAATATCCGATGACCTATGTGGAGAAGGTCGCACAATTCTACGTGAATGCCGAGATTCACGATGAAGGAATCAAGTCATCTGTTCACGGAAAGCGGTGACTATCACTTTGCGAGGATTTGGTGAACATTGCTCACTACCGTGAAAAAGAGCATCGAGATTAAAGAAGGCGATGTAAACTTGGTGGCCCTGGAAAGAAATAGCCAAGTCCGACTTTGCTTGATAAAATAATATACACAACAAACAAGAAGGCTGGCTTTGAAGGAGGATTATCACAAGTTGTTGGACATAGTTGCCAAATGTATCGACATGAAATTTGGCGACTTTGACCAACTATCAAAGGCAAAGCGATTGTAATGGCTGCAATCATCGAAGAAAAGAAGATAAAGTTTGAGTTTGTCTCTGTGGCGACTCTGCCCGAGCGTGGGAACAAGTCCTTCAAAGAAGATGGCTCATTAGGAGGATCCTAGGATATGGCCTAGTGATTGGCGGCTATTGGAGGTGAAAGGAGTCCCTCTTAGACATGGGAAGGCTTTCCATGTTAACAAGAGGATGTTGAGCAAACCTCTTTGGCGCTCGAGAAGCGAGCTTACGCCAAGAGAGCGACACCGTGAGGGGGAATCGGTGACCCCGAAGATCTGATTGTTTCCTCTCGGCCAAGAGAAGAAAGCGCCCCTGCGGCTAAGAAAAGATGCTGCCCCTACAAAGAAAGAAAAAACCAAACATGCTCCTCCTTTTCCCTGCGCAAGAAATCACTGCCCGGCGGTGTCTCACTGCCCTGCGGCGGCCGGTCGAGAAGGACTCACAAATACCTTCTCCGATCGTCAAAAGGAGGAGAACTCGACAAGCCAAGACGGCGGCTCCTCGAAACAAACACGGCCAAGCCCCCGCCGCGCACAAGACTCGAGAAGACAACATCTCGAACCGAAATTCCCCTGGTACAAACCAGGAGACGAAGACAATTATCAAGCGCTCCATTTGGAGAAACCAAACAGTCGGCCACTCGGCTAGAAGATCTACGGTGGCTGGAGAAGTAGAATCTCGGATGTAATTGATGAAACGACGAAATCTGCTTTGAAGCGTCAGTGAGGCAACCCGAAGACACGATTGTAGCTCACAACAAGCACAAGAAGAACCTGCGGAGCGGATAGTGATGTAATGATCATATCTCCACCTTACCCGGACATCCAAAATCGTGCTGCGTGAGTGGAGAAATGGAAGTTGAGTAAGTCGAGAGCAGTTCCAACGGCACGAGTTCATAGAAGAAGAAGAGGAAGCTGCTAAATTTCCTTGGATTAACTCTGTGCTCGACTACGGATGAAGACAAGCGCACGGACATCCTGCGATCTACAAGGACAAGGAGAGAGAAAAGCAAGGTGAAGAAGGCAAGCACGTGAGAAGGCAAGACATCCGCCTATCTCGGCACCACAGAACACACACATCCTCTTCTTGATGTCTTCTCTGCAGCGGTGATGAGGATCGGGAGAATCTTTCGCCCGCGAAAGAGTTGCAAATCGAGCAAGCATTGCACAAATCAAGAATCCTTCACGAGCAAAGACTAATGGAGGGACCAGGAGAGTCCTCGAACACGGTGAAATCGATCCAATGGGAGTGGTTGACAAATAACCATTGTTGTTCTTCTTTGCTACCACTTCCCGATTCACTCGAGAAAAGAAAGCGATAAGGGGTGGCGATGGCGGGATAGTGGAGACCCCGGTCGAGCCAACCCATATTGAAGGTGTGCTACCATCTGCCCCAACGGTTTGAACAATCAATCGAAACACAGGGGAGTTTGGAGACGAGTGACCCCATTACAAGTCAATCGGTGGTGCGCCCGGTGAGGGAAACTCCTCCACCGCTGCGGCAAGGTCGGAGGATCTTTGCGGATGACTCCTAGCGAATCAAGGAGGCGAAGTAGAGAAAATACAAACACAAGAGGAACAACAAGTTGCCATCAACGAAGCTCGAGACGATTGAGGCTGTCTCGGTGAGTGCCAAGCTACTCGAAGGCTAATGGCGGCTAGCGATGCGGTCGAGGCACGAGGAAGGAACATCCACAGGAGTTAACACTGCGGGCCATGAAAGTGAAATCCATGGGGTTGAGACTCGATGGATGCCATCTGTAGAAGACCCTCGGACAACTAACACTTTGTCGAAAGGGTGGACCAAGGCCTCGCGCGATGAGAGAATGTTTGGAGGTAATGAAGGCCCACGGGAGGTTGAGACTTCCGGGGTAAAGAAAGGCGATGTAGAGAACATCCCTCCTGCCATCATCGACCCATCGAGAAGGAGATAAGCGCACTTCATGATTCCCGGACAACCACGATGTCACTTTTAAGGATCGAGGAAGGCGAAGAAGAAGGCTGAGTCATCCCCCATGACAAATCGAAAAGACTCACATTGCGGATGTTCCAAGCACGAGCAAGTCGATCCCAAGACTACTCGTCAAACTTTTAACTTTGATGATGAGCCACCAATGGAAATCTCATCATCGTCCGATGTAACGCTTGATAAGGCCGAGGACGATCTCTGCTGAAATGGAAAAATCAGGTGAGACCAACGAAGGCATTAAGGCCGATTGAGGCTCGGCAAGCGGGTCTACTTCACAACAAAACCCGGTGAACAAGAGACCCGCTGCGCTCCTCAAGGCTGCAGCGGGATCGATTCCCAAAAAAGAACTTCACGCGCACCGCTCATCATCGAAGCAGATCCCGGTTGGCGGTGATGAATCTTTTGTAGAATCTTTCCCTTTTTCCTTTGGAGATACGAAACTCCACGAAGAGTCGGAAAGCGAACAAGCACGCTATCACAAACCCGACTCTGTTCTTCCATCGGACACCATTGTTCGGTGATTATGATTTTGATCTTTGCATGGCCATCACCGCAATGAAGAATCGGTGAAGTTCGAAAGTGTTCAAGGCACTATTCTTTGAGGTTGAGCGGATGGAGAGGCATCGAGCCTCTTTGGACATCGGCCGGACAACGAGATGCCACCACCACCTACGGTGATTTAAGAGGCATAACTTGATTCGGATAAGGGAATGGTGGCAACGACAAAACAATGCGTGTGGAACAATGAGATACTTGAGGACATTGTTCAACAAGGCTGCTGGTGTGGAGAGTGAAAATCTTGATGCGATGCAAAAACGAAGGCCGAGAGAACACATTGAGCATATGCATGAAGCTCACACTTTGCCGATCAAGGCTGCTGCGTGAGCAAAATACAAATGATCTCTGACGTTTGGAAGAACACATGACAAGAAAATTCAGCCTTCTCATGGTTGAGATGAAGGCGATTTATTGAGAATCAACGCTACTCGTCCCGAATTCCGTCTTTGCATACAACGCGGCGGACTCGAGCATAACTCACCATCGAAAGACTTCGACTTCATGCTTGCCACATGTTCCTGCAGGGTTCCTCTATCCTTTGATGATGCCAAAAAGGGGAAGAGGAATACCTCAAAGCGCTAAAATCTGAAGGCGAGAAGAAAGGAAGCGGTGAGAAGGAAAATCGGTGAGGAAGTCTTGAAAGCGAGAAGAAAGGAAAGCTTGTTGAGGGGAAGGATCAACGGATGTGACATTGATGATTGCACAAACCCCCAACAAGGTCTGTCACAACCCACATTATAAGCGGCAAACTCCTGTGACTCGCCACTCCAACACTCTGCTATATCCATGGTGATAAGAGAAAAACTATTGAAGCGGGGATGAAGGAAGTGGAAAGAAAAATGGATGCCAGGGTGATGAACATCTTGAAAGAACATGGAGGCATTCCGGTGAAGCGGAGACACTTATGCCATCTCGGATGTCGGGACGAGCCACGATCGGTCGATGAATTTAAAACGCTCGAATCGAGGGATACTTTGCAAATATGTCTATGGCTCAAGCTTGGGACTTATCTTGGGAAAAGGGCCTCACGTTATGTGAAGAAGAAGGCGACGAGCGACGGACTACGATCACTCTGCTTTGGTCACTCATCACTCGGGAAAGAAGAAGACCCCGATCTGATATCGCCCGGTAGAGGAAGAAGCGATGAGTGGAGGAAGAAGCTTGACCTAGGCCTCGCTTGCCCAAAACATTGAATCGTGGATCCATGAAAGAAAGGAGGGATCTCTTTTGGGGCTGGGAAAACTTGACCAAGTAGCGAATTTGCGTGGCTAAAACTAACGAGTATGCAAAAAGACTAGAAGAAGAAAACAAGAGACAAACTCGGCTATGGGAGGAGAGACAGGGAAAGAATAAGAAGAGATGAAGGCTGCCAGGAAGGCATATGAGAAGAAAAAAAAGAAGCGGTGACGACGAGAAAAAGAGAAGAAGAAAGAAGATGTTGATCAAGATGAAAAAAGGAGACAATGAAGGAGATGAAGTGTTCTTTGTCCAACCCTTCGTGTATTTTATCATGTAAATACATACAATGTAAGTCTTACGTAATAAAGCTATAAATTCTTTATTTTCGTGTAGACAAATATGTGCTCACGATACACCTTGTAAACAGATTGTGTAAAAGAACAGAATGATATGATCAATAAAAGATCTATTCTGCGCATACATTCTATGTCAATACACTATCTGTATGTATCTTTGTTGTTTGCATTTTTGAATAGTTTAAGTTTTGGCATCATCAAAAGGGGGAAATTGTTAGGAATTTTATTGTTTAGATTTTGATGAATGCCATGTAAAACTTAGAATAGAAAGTTGGCACCCCATTCTTGTTTGTAAAATGTATTGTAACAATTAGAGTTGGCCAAAATTTGAGTTAAATCGGCTACGCCTAACAAGCAAGAAAAGGCAATTTGAAGACTGGAAGGAAGACTTTCTTTGTGAAAGCGATTGAATATGGCAAAGAAGAGTAGAAGGGAACTCTCTTGAAGAAGCGGTGAGATGCGGTGAGTGGAGCATCGATCAAGTCAACTCAAGAAAAGCCAGGTCTCAAGTTGAAGTGATGAAGAGTCATCCAATGATTGGAAGCTAACTCTAAGTCACCTGGGAAAGCAAGGAAATGCGATCAAGTCGAGATAAGCGTAAAAAGAACCGTTGCCTGAAATCAAGAGATTTACTTAAACAAGTAATATCTCCGTACCACCTTTCTTGGAGTGCTCGATCCCGAGGAAGCGTGCAAAAGGAATGAACGATGGGAAGCACTACACCGTGTCGGAACTACGAAAGGTGAAAGAACAATTCATACGAGGAAATGGCAATTCCAAGGATTTTATGCAACAAGACAAACCAACGGCATTTGCAAGTGACTTTCAAAAATAAGCTATCTCTTCAACGGGCAAATTTTTGAAAGTTCACTATAAAAGGCGAGGAGTTTGTGAAAAAAGAAGAACACACGTGAAATATACAAGCATATTAGAAAAAGCAAACATTCTCAATCCTCAAGCTACATTACGAAGTACATCAATCCAACACTCACTGTGAAGGAAGAGAACTTCAATCATTTGAAGAGGAAACTTTTGAAGAAAAGGGGTCTACATTCCGGAAGGATTGTAGAAAGGTTCAAGGTTGAACCAAGTCTTAAGCTTTTGGAGGGCTTCGTGATCAAATCCAAAGAGCTTGAGCAAGTGAGTTGTAGTAACAAAGCGGCTTTGCCTGTGAAGAAAGGCGAGTCGTCGAAAAGCCCCGTGAGTGATCAAGGCGTCTGTTGAGTCCTTAAGGATCAAGTCGGCTTGTTGTGATCAAGACTTGTATCACGGATTGTTACCACTTTGTAAACGGATCATTACCTAGTGGATTCCTCCGGGAGTTGGAGAAGAGAGGAGTAGAAGAATTACCCCATCTTGAACCTCTATAAAAACTTCATTGTGTCATTTACATTTCAGCACTTAAATTCCTTCACTTTTAACTGCTTATATCTGCTGATGAATTTGCTATCCATTTGATAATTTTTAAGTACTAAATCAAGCTCTAAAATCTTGCTTAATCAAACTTAAGGGTGTTAAGTCTTCTGCAAATAAAACAAAACCACGGTTGAGTCAAACTATAGCCAACCGGTGAGTTATTCCATCAACATATAGTTGATCGTTGAGAGATTAACTCTCTTGAGTGACTAATTCATTTTCCATCAAGGACACGGTTTGTGTAGAATCAACTCTGTAGATTTAAAAGGACTAAATCGAAAATTTGGTAAGGTTTATTCAACCCCCTTCTAAACCTTACACTTACACCCCTTGGGACCTACAATCCACAATGCACTTCATAAAAACGGGAAGACAAGCTTCCTCCATTTATGTATATGTCGATTGACTCTTTTTTCCCTACTCAATCCACCTCTTTTGGTTCCACACCAATCGTTATCACATGTACAAGCGCTTCACTAGCACTGCAGCGAGGAGAGGAATGTTTACATTCCCATGCCTCACAATTTTGTTGCCTCCACAAACACCACAAAATATTACGAGAATTTAGTCATCATCCATGAATCTATGTGAGTTAACCCAACCTCTACAAATTCTTGAATAGATTTAGATTTAGAAGCCCAATCATCCACTAAGTCCACCACTCCAACATGATGTGCGATGCACATAAGTCACAAATAGATGTCGGTGATCGTGAAAATTTTTTCATTATACTGCAAGTGTACAGTTTAGCTAGCAGATAGCAGCGAACAAGGTCGTATTCCTTAGGGATTGAATACGATGCACAAAACGTATAGTAAATCTCATACTTCAATTTTATCGAAGCGATCGAAAATCAAAAGTTGTTATATATATAAACTAATCCTAAATTATCAACTAAAATATCTAATTGAATATATAAACCCAAACTTCACAAAGACTTCAAACAAATATCTAATTTGATCATGCCCTAGGATCAAGAAGTTTAACCTAACATATTTTGACGAGTATGGGTATACCACGCCCACCTATCCGGGTTAGAACAAAGGCCCGACTCCCATTTGTGGGATATTTGAAGAAGCGGCTTCAGCGGATTCTCAACCGATAGACACAAACATTGATTCTTTTCGAAGACTAGTAGTTTGAGCTGGGCAAGTAGTTACGCCGCTCAAGATCCCTTCCAAGTGCTTGATCTAGTAAATGAACTGGATCCGACTCATCTGCTTCAAAGTATGCATCCCCACCATCACCAGGGGAGAAGCCAAAATCACCCGAAAGTCCTGACCCGTAAATGATCGAAGCAAGACATTCGGATTGAAGGCATTCCCAACCACCACAGGGTAAAATATGTTGCCTGCCAACTAAAGATTTTGATTCCAGTGGGAACATGAAAACAAATCTATAGACAAACTTGAAATCAAATAGTTTGACATCGAATTAAGTACAAAACAAAAGATCTAAACTATGAGGATAGAAACCTTCTTGAAAGGATGAATCATTCTTCAAAGTCTTGAACCCTTGTGCCTTTGTAGATGCGAAAGGTCTTGTATCGTTCTTCGTTGAAGTGTATTTTGCCATAGAAATGTATAAAAATTTCGCGTGTAATGATTGTGTCCAGCTTTAGGGCTTGGACTTCCTTTATAGATGCTTTGAGAGATCCCTGGCAGAGTCTCGACGAAATTAAGAAATAAATCAGCTGACAGACAAAGTACACAACCGTGTCTATTACCGACCAGGTCGTGTATGTTGTTTTCTCTGTTTTTGTCGAATCAAGTTACACGGTCGTGTATTAATACAAAGGTGGGTCGTATATTATGTCTCTGAAATTCTTCCCTCAAACAAGTTGCACAAACATGTAAAATAACACGGATGCAAAGTACACGGTCGTGTATTAGTACATAGGCAGACCGTGTAGTTTGTTATTCATCATTTTCTTCGCGTATTTGATCATCTCTTGGAATTCAGCATTCTTGTCCGGTTCGTCTTACTGATATCTTCTCATAAAAGCCCCGTTTCCTGTAAAAATATACGAGAATACACAGTATCACGCCCAACAAAAGAAACTAACTAAAAGACACTAAATATACATGCAAATATATCTAATATGTACCAAAATAAGCCCGAACATGCACGTATATTTTACACATATCCGCCAACAAGTCTCAATTTCATATTGGCAGAAAACATAAACAGAGTCTACTGGGATATTTCTCATGACTAGATTGCTCCAGACATGGAGACAATTCTGACGTACTCTCCAAATGAAATGTTTGATTTTTGGTAGTATGTTCATTCTCCATAGCTTACTCCAGAGTATAGAATTTCCATTTGTTACTTTTTCTGAAAATGTTTGAGCAATAGGATAACCACTTTTAACCACATATTTTTGTTTTTTATCAAAGTGCCATACCCTGAAGTCATCCCCTACGCTTGAATTTAGAGGTATATTATAAGTTTGCTCAATATCTCTGGCATAGAATAATTCATCCAACAGTCCCCCATCACATTGTCTAGTTCTCGGGATTACCAAATCACTAACAAAAATGTTTGCTAGTTCTTGATTAATGGGCGATGAAACATAAAAGTTGGTCTCATCCCTTAACCAAGGTTCTCCCCATACTTTAACCTTAAGACATGTTCCAATCTTCCATCTGACACCTTTTAGAAGCACTACTTGAAAACTCCAAATGCTTCTCCAAATGAAGCTAGGATTAAAGCGCAGCTTTGCATTCAAAAAACCCCCTCCAGGAAATTATTTAGGTTTGAAAATCTTGGTAACCAATGCATCCGGTTCTGACAAGAACTTCCATCTTTGCTTCCCTAGTAGTGCAACATTGAAGCAAAATAAGTCTCGAAAACACAATCCACCTTTCTCCTTTCTCATACACAATCTATCCCACTTCATCCAGTTAATACCTCTTGATTTTCCTTGCTTGAACCCCAACAGTAAGAATTCATCATTTTCTAAAATTCATGGAGTAGGAAAACAGGTAACAGGAATGTACTCATAAAATAGGAAGGAATAAAATGAGCAACAACCTTGATAAGTACTTTCTTCCCCCTTGATAATGTCTTACCCCGCCAATGATGAATATACTTCCACACCTTATCTTTAATATGATTGAACACCTCTCTCTTTTTTCGGCCAATAAGGGAAGGGAGTCCGAGTATCTCCCGTGTTCGAGATCTTTGCCGGACTCCCGATGTCTCACATATTACATTTTGGAGCATTAGAGGAATATTGCTACTAAAGAAGACCCTAGATTTTTCAAAATTTGCAACTTGCCCCGACACCTGTTTATATAGTTCCAGTAGCTTTATCAGATGATTGCACTCTTCTACTACCGGGATGCCGGAGTAATAACAATTTGTCATCTACAAATAAAATATGTGATACGGTTGGTGATGTTCTACAAACTCAAGAACCATGAAGAATGCCCTTAATTTATGCATCTCTAATTAAATTCGATAACCCTTCTGCCCAAATAATGAATAAGTAGGGTGACAAGGGGTCCCCTCATCTCAAGCCTCACTTAGGTTGAATAGGGCCCACAATTTTGCGATTGACACCAATAGAATATCTGAATGTAGAAACAAACATCATAACCTAGTCAACCCACTTCCGTGCAAAGCCCATTTTCAACATCATAGTTTCTAAAAAGCACCAATTCGTACTGCCATATGCTTTGCTAATGTCAATCTTCAATGCCATATATCTTTTTTCAGTGTTCTAAAAATCGCTAGGCGCTAGTCGGGCGGTAGATTGGGGCCTAGCGCCTAGGCAGAGCCTGGGCGGGATTAGGCGGGACCTGAGCGGCATTAGGCGGGATCTAATTGGAAAAATAACGTAGGCGGATAAGAGGGGCCTAGCGCCTAGGTGGGGACTAATCGGAGCTAGGTGGGGTCTTTTAGAACAGTGTCTTTTTTTACGCTTCGACTTTCTCTTCAAACTATGAATTAATTCAAAAGCAATCTGGACATTATCAATAATAGATCTCCCTGGGACAAAAATTTGATTGATTATAAGAGATTATCTCGGATAGAATCCATTTTAACCTGTTAGCAAGCACCTTCGCCAAGATCTTATAAACCATATTACTAAGAGAGATTGGGCGCCAATATTTTAGAGTACAAGAGTTGTTATTCTTGGGAATAGACACCACATTTATATTGTTCAGACCATCCAGAAAAACAACCCTTACTCAGCCACTCTTTACAAGCACGAAAGATGTCTTTTCCAATCAGAGGCCAGAATTTTTGGTAAAATATAGCGTTAAATCCATCATGCCCCAGAGATTTGTCTGGATGCATCTGTTTTATAGTCTTAGTGAACTCAGACAACGAGAATTGATTTGTAAGAAACTCATTGTGTTTGATTGTAATGCAGGGTTTGACAGCATCAATAACAGGTTCAACATGACACCCTGCTTCCTAAAAAGATTTTCATGGTATTTCTTCACAATCTCACACACTCCAGTCTGGTCTTCGTGCCATACCCCATTGTCGTCCTGAATTTTGTAAGATAATTTCTCCTCTGTCGAGCTGAAGCAAATCTATGGGAAAAAATGAGTGTTGTTGTCCCTTTCCTTTAGCTAATGGGCTTTAGCCGTTCTTCCAATAGCTTTATTCTTGGCTCAACAATGTAGCCAACTTCATTCTTGTCTCTTCATATAGTATCAAGTTTTCTTCCCCTTCCTGGTCTCTTAAATTAGATATAAGAGTATTGCAGTGATCAATTTCTTTTCTAAAATCTACCCTCTGCTTTTTGCTCCAAGCTACCAACATTTGTGCACAATACTCCAATCTCCTTTGAATATCCCGATCACCAGGCAAACCCCAAGCCCTTTCAACCACTTCCACTAAACCATCCAACTACGATCCTTACACGAGATGCTTTTTGTTGTAAATTAACACTAATTTGCAATAAAATAGGAGAATGGTATAAAATCGGGGCAATGAGATTAAATCAAAAGAGATCTTTGGGAATTTTTGAAGCCATGTGTTTGTCACCATAGCACGATCAATTCTTTCATCTATTGCATTAACAGCCCTTCCCGGTGTAGTTCCCAAGGGTGTGAGTAAGGTTTAGAAGAGGTGTTGAATAAATCTTACCAACTTTTCGATTTTAGTCCTTTTAATAATATCACGAGTTAACTCAAAAAGCAGATATGTCCTTGAGGGACAACTAAGTTGGTTATTCGTGAGTTAGCCACTCAATGAGACTTGAAGGAGTACATTGATAGAATAACTTCGGTTGTTTAACCTAAACTTTAACTTGGATGTGTTGGTTTTATCAACGGAAGACTTAACACCCTTTGAATTATTTTAAACTTGTTTTAACACTTGATTTTATCACTTGGTTATTAATCAGTTGGATAGTAAATATAAATTTATCAGCAGATATAATGTAAGTATGCGAGAAATGTAAATGTCTTTGAAAAATAAATGACACGCGATTGATTTTTATAGAGGTTCGAAGATGGGGTAATTCTTCTAATCATCTCTTATCCAACTCTTAGAGGAATCCAATATGTAAAAGATCAGTTTACAAAGTGGTCAACAATCTAGAGACAGCCTTGGTCACACAGCTGGCTTCTCTTCCGACTTGCTTCTTCCGCAGGCGGTTGCTACTCTTATGACTCACTTTCTCAAGCTCTTAGATTTGATCATGAAGCCCTCCAATAACTTGAATCTTGGTTCGACCTTGAACCTTCCTACAATCCTCCTTGGAAAGTAGACCCCTTTTGATTCTTCAAAAGTTTCCTCTTCAACATGATTTGAAGTTGTCTTTCCTTCACGACTTGTGTTGGATCGATCTCCTTCGAGTTTCGAGGCTTGAAGATTTGCTTGAATATACTTGAGAATATTGCGGGTTAATAACTTGAATATTTCTTGTTTGTTCGTGGTTTAGGTAACCTTTTCTCAATGAATTTCCTCGAGGCTTTTATAGTGAACTTTTGAAATTTTGCCCGTTGAAGAGATAGAATTTGGTTTCAAAAGTCACTTGTGTTTGTTGGCTTGTCTTTTCTTGGTCCTCAACCTTGAGATGTAAACCGCCCTCGTATTAAATGAATTTGCGACTTTTGGGTTCGACCACGAGTGCAATGCTTCCCATTGGTTAATTCATTTTGCACACTGCAGGATGAGCACTTTAAGACACTGCGGCATGAAGGTATTACTATATTAAGTAAAGTTCTTGACTTACGTGCAACAACTTTATCTCGATTAACTCCTCTTGTCAGCTCTTCTTTTTCCCAGGTGACTTGAGTCTGCTCAATCATTGGATGACTCATCATCACTTCAACTTGAGACTTGCTTCTTGAATTGACTTGGTGACTCTTCACACACCGCTTCACGGTGATACACCTTCGATCGAGTTCTTGACTTCTCTTCTTAGCCATACTCGGTTGTCTCGCGGCGAGTCTTCACTTCGATCTTGATTGACTTCTTGTATTTCCAGGCCTAGTGACTTGACTTAGCTTTTCCAGCTCTATCTATTACAAAGTAAATTACAAGGAAAATGGGGTGCCAACTTTCTAGTTTAACTTTAACATGGCATCCATCAAAATCTACAAAATAAATTTCCCAACAATTTCCCCCTTTTTGATGATGCCAAAACTTAAAAACATTCAACAAAATATAAACAGCAAAGATACATACAGACAATGCAGTAACAAAGAATGTATTCGTAGAATAGATCGTTTTATTGATCATAGCATTCATGTCCTTTACACAACTGTTTACATTTGGTATCAGAGCATTCTATATCAAAGCAAAAATACATACATCTATGTTGAGATACTAGAATAAATACAAAGTGAAAAATTACAGAACACTTCACTAAGTATACAGATGACTTACATGAATGTATTTACATAAGTAATATAAATGAAGGGTTCGCAGTAACACTTCAACGCCTTCGCTGCCTCCTTCTTTCTTCTTGACTCTGTTGAAGTCATCGACTCTCTTCCTTTTTTTCTTTCTTCTTCTTGACTTTCTTCTTTTCATAGGCTCGTTTGGAAGCTTCATCCCTTCGCTTCCTCTCAAGCCATTACTCTGTTTGTCTTTTGTTCTCCTCTTCATGTCTTATTACAGCCTCTGCATTCTTCCTTGCCACTTCTAGGTTTGCCACTTTATCATATCCAGCCTAGTAGATCCTCCCCTTCTTTCTGGGATCGACATATTTAATATTTTTGGGTTGTGGTCGAGGTCGAAAACTTCTTCTACCACCACCACTCTTCCTCCTCCTGCAGGGTGTATATTGTACATGAGTCTTACCACACCAGGCGGGTGGTGGCGGTATGCGCTGTTTTTTTCTTAACACAACTGCAAGACCATTCTCCCGGTACAAACCCCGAGGCTTGGGCTAGTGACATTCACGAAAAATAGCCTTGGTTTCGAGCATTTTGAATTCTTCAACTGATCTCGGCTCGGATCCATTGTCAGGTGCAACATATTGATCTTTCCCTACCGGAATGCCGCCATATTGTTTCACCACTTCTTCAATACGGGCATCCGTCTTCTTGTCGAACTTCTCAATCCCTGCTTCTATAATTCACCTTTTCTCCGATATTGGCACAACAAAGTGCCCAATGGGTAGGGTTATGGGGAGTTTGCTCAAGATGGAGGCTGTAACTTGACCTTGTTGAGAGGTTTCAGCAATCATTAACGTCAAATCCTTTGAATGTTCTCCCTCAACTGCTTTTCCTTTCTTCTCAGCTGCAGATTCTTTCAAATTTGCTTCTTTCAAACTCCTTAGGTACTTCTCTTCCCCCTTTTTGGCATCATCAAAGGAAAGAGAGACCCCAGGGAACATGTCTTCAAGCATGAAATCAAGTCTTCTGAGAGCGGAAGATTGTTTGGAGTCTGCTGTGGCATAAGCTGTCCGAAATTCTGAGCGAGTCGCCTTGGACTCGGCTACCACCAACTTCATTTCAGCCATGAGTAAATTTGAACTTGTCATTCATTGCGTTCTCAGCGCAAAATTTCTTTTTCTTTGGAATTCTTGCGACATCTCCATTTCTTGCACCAACTCCATTTCAGCCATCCGGATGAGCATTACGCCATCGATGCTTTGAAATAACGAACTTGTTAGTCGCATAAGCGGTCTTTGTTGAGACCATTCTCGGATCCGCGCCACTATCCCTCTCAAGTCTGCTTTGTGAGGGTAGCATCCCTATTGTCGATCTTAAGTCGAGTGAGGCTGATGTCTTTCAATATTCTCAATCTCTTCACGGATCTTCTTGAAGATCTCACGAAACTCAATTGTCTCACTTGATTGATTCAAAAGGCCACTCTTGACAAAGTTGAACTCAAGGCCGGAACAATGGTGTCGATAGGGATGATTGGATCTTCTCTCACAAAGAATCTTCGTTGTTCGTGAGAGGTCTCTTCTTCCAAATCGGTAGGATCGGCGTAAAAGAAATACCTTTGGAAAGGCATCATCACTCACATATAGGATGGTTTGTGAGGTTGTGTACGTGATGATTCGACTCTTCGTGCCTTAGCCGAGATATCTTCATCGGCGATGGTCACGATTGTGGGAGCTGTGTGGGTAGTGTAGTCATTACTGCTTTGCAAGCCCCATGAAGCTGCTTGTGATGGTATGTCTCCCGGTGAGGCGATTGAGATATTTTGCCCGGTGGCCCAGGCACGAGATGTCTTAACGGCGTCTTCGGTCTCAGTGGTTTTTTCAAAGTGAATAATCGGTTCCTCTGTTGTATCATCGCGACATCGGATGATGATGAGACCTGTGGGCTTGGCTCATCATCAAAATTAAATTTCTGACGAGCAGCTTTGTCACCTCGCTAGCTCGTAGTTTTGAGAACATCCTCAGCTGGGTCCTTTGAATTTGCAACAGGAGTGGACTTAGCTTCATCATCAGACCCCAAGAATGATGTGTCTAAGTTATCCTGGGAGTCACAAAGTGCACTAATCTCTTCTTCTATTTCAACGCTTTGAGCCGGAGGAATGTTACGAGTCTCTTCACCCTTACAGGGAAGTCTCAACATCCATTTAGGCCTTCAATACCTCCAGCGGACTCAGGCTGCTGCGAGGCCTTCAATATTCCGCCCGATAGTCACGGTTGTCTTAAGGTCTTGGACCATGGAATCCATAAGAGTCTCAACCCCTAGGATTGCACTTTCATCGCCCAGAGTGTTTGCTCCCGGGGCATCTCCATCATGTGCCTCGACTATAAGAACAGTGTCATCAGCCTTCAAAGCGGTGACATTTCAATTTGGGACAGACTCAATTGTCCGAGCCTCATCAATGTCACTCTGTTGGGGTTGTTTCTCAGTTTCCACTTCGCCTCATTTCTTCAAGTTTGAGTCATCCACAGCAACCTCCAATCCTGCTGTGGTGGAGTGAGTTTTCCCCTCAGCTGGCACACCAGCTGAGTGAATAATGGTGGGATCACTTTTCTCCAAACTCGCGGCTTCTTCCGTTGAGTGCTAAGCCGCTGGGGCAGGTGGTAAAACACCTTCTTCAGGGGTTGGCTCAACTTGGGTGCCCAAAATCTTAGTTTCATTGCCAATTCCCTTGGACCCATCCTCCGGTGCAGGGGACGTGGCTACAATGATGTCTATGTGCAATCTATTTGCACCACTCCCAAAGGGTCGATTTGCATGAGAGATTGTGAGGACTCTTCTAGGCCTTCATAAAGTTGATGCTCATGCAATTGTCTTGATTCTCTCATAGTTTGATGCATGTCTGACTTCTCTGCTGCAACAGTGGGATCCTCATCACTCTTTGAGTATATATCTAGATGTGTATGAGTGTGAGATGGAGAGTTTGTGAATTCACACATCTTAGCTTTTTCTAGGACCCAGGCTTCCTCTTCAGCTTTGTCTTTCTCATCTGCTTTAATGATGCGGAGGATATCCATCTGATTGTCTTCGTCAGGGCACATCGAGCAGTCAAGACCCCAAGAAATCGAAGCAACTCTTCTTCTTCTTAAATGTACTCAGGGTGAGCGAACTGCACCCTTGAGTGATCAAGGTTCCATGCCCTCCACTCTCATAGACGTCTCTAGATATATGGATACAGTGGAGAATACATGAAAACATCATCGTCCTCATCTTCACCCTCTCCTCTTGTTTCTTGAATTAGCGGCAGAAGACTCTACTCCTCCTCACCTTCAGCAGCGCCAGTAATAGGTGGAGAGACAACCTTTTCAACTAATGATTGATTGTCTCATTTTTTTTACTTCCTGTTCGTCTTCCCACGGGTATCTATTGATCATCCTCGTGCGAGACTTCCTCATTTCATCAATTACTTGAGGAGATTGCACTTCTAAGTGTCGGCGATCTCGGATGCTTTCTCGGTGAGTTGCGGATTAATTTGTCTTCTCGATTCGAGTGCCTAACTTGATCTTCTTTTTCTAGGATGAACCGGAGGACTTAAGGTTCGATTGATGGTTTCATCACCGGTGGGGGCTTGGGTGTCATTCTTGAAGAAGATGCCTTCTTAAAGCGACTTGGTTGTCCTCTTCTTTTGTATGGTTTGAGAAAGGATTTGGGGTTCCTTCTCGGCCTCGGCTGCGGGCGGGGACTCGGCTACACGGCGGGGCATCCTTTTTCTTAGGTTTGTGGGGTAGCATTCTTCTTTGGAGGCTGCGGGAGCGACTTTGCTTCTGGATGAGGAGTACAATTTGTGTCGTCGGTTCAGTGATTCTCCCTCACTTGTGTCCGCTTTCTTTGCATAGGCTATCTTTTGGGCACCATAGAGGTTAGCCGCAACATCCTTTTGTTGACATGGAAAGGTTTGCCACGTCGAAAGGAAATACCGCTTCAACTTCCGGTGGTGGCCAATCCGCAGGCCATATCGAGATCCTCAAAGGATCTATCCTCATGAAAGTCTTATTCATCACGTGCAGCGATCTGCTGTACACAAACTCGGCCAGTTAACCTTTTTGCTTACTGCATGATCGCAACCATGACGATCAACTTAGTCTTTGATAGGTGGTTGAAGGCGCGAACTTTATGTCAATGCGCTTGGAGATGACATCCATCGGCTTATGATAGTAGTCCTTGGCGATTTCTTGTCGGTTTGTGTAGACCATATTTGCGGCACACTCCGGTTTGGCTATCTCTTTCCATGCGGTAGCTAAGTCATTAGCTTCATTAATCTCCTTTATGCGCCGGATAGCAACATACGATTTCGCAAGGTCATTAGCATTTATTATTATGTCCTTGCGGTGGAAAGACTTGATCCTTCGTCCTGCACCTTCGGCGTTAACATAGAAGTAAATTTACCTCCTCAAGGTAGGTGTGCAAGTATTCCATGGTTAGAAAGCCTTAAGACTGACTTTTCTATCATTTCCGCGATCTTCTTGACAAGGGTTTCATCGAAACCCTATTTCACCATGCCTTCAAAATCCACTGACACACCTGAGTGGATTTGCTTTGAAACTTCACGAAATCAAACTTGATTGCCATTTACGATGATTTTTATCGATTAAAACTGACGAACTTGCTTGAGTACTTAGGGTTTTTGAGAGAAATGTGCCTTGTTTTTGCCATTCTTGAAGATGAGCGGTTTACGTAAGGGAGAGAGAAGGGTGAAAAATGTATATATAAGGGTTATGAAAGGACAATCTTTGGTTTTGAATTTTGATCAAGATCAGCGGCTCGATTAGAACATCAAAATAGCATTTAATTCCTCGCGTTTAATGCGGCATCATTTATATCCAATCATATGCTTCTTTGTCTGACTTTTTCTTTGTGCCGTCATTATTATCTTTGGCGTCATCCTTAAAAACATTCCCGCGCATTTAAAAACGACTGCATTTTTGTCACTTAGTTCATAAATGACTTAGCTTATATCAAATATGACTTAACTCTACTTCTCTCTTTTCATTAAGTGACTCGGATGTTAGCTAACTAGATCTGTTGATTTTCCGACATGGTACATTTCATTTGGTGAATTGTGAAACTTGCTCTTTTCTCATTTTCTCATCGAGTATCTTTGCCGATTGAGTCTTCTCGGTGTTAACGCCTCAATTAACCTAGCTCATTCTTAAGCTCTTCAAATCTCGATTCACATAGGGTTTAGTGAATATGGCGGTGGCTAACTTATCGGTTGACATATATTCCAAAGTGATGTCTTTCTTTTCAACATGATCTCTTATAAAATGATATCGACATCAATGTGTTTTGTTCTTGAATACAACACGAGATTACGAGTGATTGCAATAGCACTTGTGTTAACACACATAATTGGGATTTCGTTTTCTTCAATCTCATAGTCCTCGATTTGTTGTCTCATCCATAATTGGCTATCGAATTTTGCTTCTTGCTAAACTAGGAAACTAATCTATTTCAAGCATTTGACATGTACACGAAGTACTCTTCTGTCAACTCTACATCCGGCATAGTGCAGTGCGAGTAACCAATAAGCTTGAATCCACCTTCCTTTGGATACCACAAGCCAAACTTAGCATCTCTTCAAATACCTTAGGATTCTCTTAGTTGCGATCATGTGGCTCTCTTTTGGTGCGATTGAAATCTTGCACATACACCTCTTGCAAAGGTGATGTACGGCTGAAGGGAGGTTTTGTTAAGTGAGCAATGATCCAATGAGTGCTCTATATCGGTTTGATTCTGACGCTTGCCATCTGCGTCCATATCCATCTTGTTGATGTGTACATTGGTATTTTCACGAGAAGACTTCTCTTCCATACCAAATTTCTTCATTAAATCTACTGGTATATTTTGTTTGACTTATGAAGGTTCCATCCTTCAATTGCTCTGCTTGAAGTCTAGAAAGAAAGTCAACTCTCCCACCATGCTCATCTCAAATTTACCTTGCATGAGGTTTGAGAATTTATCCACCGACTCTTTATTTGTGTATCCAAAATGATATCATCCACATATATTTGAACAAGATGTATACTCTCTCCATCTTGAATTAAGAAAGTGTTACGTCACTTTGACTTTGGTGAATCCGTTGTCGGTTAGAAATTGAGACAATGTATCATACCATCTTTGGTGTCTTTCAATCCATATAATGCTTTCTTGAGCTTACACACCTTATCTCAATAGTCTTACTGCTCAAAACACTGGAGGTTGTTCAACATATAATTCTTCCTCTAGAAATGCACTCTTCACATCCATTTGATACCAAGTAAAGTTCTTATGTGCGGCATAGGCAAGAAACATCCTTATCGGCTTCTATATTGCAACGGAGGCAAATGTTTCATCAAAATCTATTTCTCTTCTTGGCAATACCCTTTGGCTACCAATCTTGCTTTGTTTCTTACCACGGATCCTTCCCTTATTCATCTTTTTTTACGAAAACCCATTTTGTGCCAATAACATTTTGATGGGTTGGTCTGCGCAATTCCCATACTTTGTTCTTTTCAAATTGATTGATTAACTTCTTGCATGGCTTGAATCGATGTGTCATCGAATGTTTGAGACACATCTTTTGGCTCTATTTGGGAAATAAAATAAGTAAACATTGTTTCATGTTGTGCTCTGGGATCTGGTTCTTATACCATTTCTTACATCTCGATAATTAACTCTGGTGGATGGTCTCATCCATCTCACATCGAGTTGGAGCAAGTCGGTTGGGTTAGGGCGTCTACGATTAAGTTGTCTTGAGCGATTCTTTTATCTTCATTCGGTGTAGACTTTCCATTATCTTTGAGATTGACTATCTCATCTTCATCTTAGTTGATTGCTCTTACTTGACTTCAACATAGGGACTCTTACGCATAATTGGTGATTCATCTTGTCGGCTAACTCTTGATGCCTTCTCCATTCACATTTGGTTCATCAAAAACCACATGGATAGACTCTTCTATGACCATAGTCCTCTTGTTCAACACTCTATAGGCTTTGCTTTGGTTTGAGTATCCCAAAAATACCTTCATCGGCTTTAGCATCAAAAGCCTTCAAATTATCTTTGTCATTGTTGTGGATGAAGCATTTACATCCAAATATCTGAAGTACCCAACATTTGGCTTTCTCACTATCCAGTTTCATATGGAGTCTTGGTTAATTGCTGTAATCATAAATCTATTTTGAGTATAACATGATGTGTTAATGGCTTGACCCAAAATCTCTTAAGCAATCGACCCTAACATGGTCACTTGCGAACTTCCTTGAGGAGTTACATTCCTTCTTTCGGCTACTCCCGTTCTGCATGGAGTTAACTGCTGAGATAACTCATGAGCAATTCCATTTTCAACACAATCTTGAGTTATTATTCCATTGACAAACTCGATTCCTCTATCGACCTTATCTTTACAATGGTTTGGCTCTTTTCATTTTGAACTCTTTTCATCGGTGAGGTAAACACGCAAAGTTTCCTTCTTTTGCACATGAAGATTGTCTATGTGCACCTTGAATAATCATCTACCACTTTACTAAGGTGTATTATTTTTCACTTATGATGGTTGTTCAACGGGACCAAATAGATCCATATACAACGGATGTAATATCCTTGTTGAAGAAGGGCGTGGATTGTCCTTAAATGAAGATTTTATTTGAGTTAACATTTTCTTCTTTCTTGTATCTTTTGATGTCAGTAATCCTTCCACAAGATGACTCCCTTGCAAGCTTGTTGATTGTCTTGAAGTTGAGATGACTCGAACTTCTTGTGCCACATCCAACTTGTTAATTTGTACTCTTTGCTAACGAGACAAGTGCTTGGTGTCATGATAGATAAATCTACCACATACATATTCTTTTGTCTTGATCCTTGCAGCACTATTTCATTTGATTCAACATCTTTGATCGGCACTCCCATATTGAATCAACATTATAGCCCTTGTCACGCGAGTTGGTGATGCTTAACGAGGTTGAAGTTGAGGCCTTCAACATAAGAAACATTTGTGATTTCCAATCCCATTCTTCTTGATAGATCATGTGCCTTTGATTTCCCCTAGATCTTCATTTCCTCCAAATATGACTTTTGCACCTCTAATCTCCTTGAATCTTGACGAGGTTTCACTTGCCTATCATATGTAAAGAACAACCACTATCCATGTATCGGTTCCTTGGCACTTTCATTTTCCTTGAACACTGCAATCAAGAAAATTAGTTTTTAGGTACCCATACTTGCACAGGTCTGAGGGTTAGTGTTATAAGATAATCCAACCAACTTTATAGCCAAAGGACTTGACTCTACAGAGGTTGCCATCTATCTTTGCAATGATCATAGTGCACATTATTGGATTGCATGGGTGTTTTAGGTTCATACAAGGTCTCTTTTGTTTGTCTCTTTTGTTTGTATGTGCTTTCTTTGTGTTGTGTTTTAGCATAGTGCTTTCTTTTTGCCTTTGGAATGACCTTTGTTGAAGTTTAGGTCTTCGCCATCTAGGCTTGTATTCCATTGGTCATTCTTGATTTTCGCATTGTTCAATCAACTTGGGTTGGGTAGTTTCTACCACTCCCAACATGTGTGTTTCTCGATGAAACTTACGGAGTTTTTCGGTAGCTCTGTTTATTCTTCACAAGTACTTTCTATTAGAAGTTTCTTTGAGAACTTTCTTTGGACTTTTCTCGGTTGTTCTCTCGGCATACTCATTTGGTTGTTTCCCTTTCCTTTATATCAAGGCCGTTTGTTTGTGATTGTGCTTTGGGATGAATGTGGGTGCAACATTTGGTGTTTTGGATTTGCAGGATGCTTCATTGCTTGAAGATCATTTTTCCAAAATCACTCACAGGAGTTTATTTGTGCACAAAGGAATTGAATCATATGCTGTCTTATCTCCACATTCTTTTTGACTCATGATAAGATCATCGATGATTTGGATGCCTTTGTATATGAAGCAATCACATTTTAGATCTTTTTCCCTCTTTTCTATATGACTATCTCTGCTTTGTCATTTTGGCATTCTCGGCCTTGACTCTGTGTTCTCCATGACTATGTGACTTAGAGTACTTAGCTCCTTGGTCAAATTTTGTGAGTTTTGGCTTTTGAGTTATTTGTTTTTCTCATTTAGAAGTGTGTGTGTGTGTGTGTGTGAGGATTTAATGTGCTCAAAGTATTTCATCATTTTGCCTAATGAATCATAAAGATCGAGTGGGTGATGAAGTGTGTGTATCACAATCACTATCACTTGAATCGAATGAGATGCGTTAGAAGTATACCTCATCTTATTGAGTGCAGTTGATCTTGTTCTTTAGCCATAAGGCAGGATCATGGCTTCTTCTTGAGAATCACTTGAGTAGTCGACTTCACTACTCTCTGAGTGCATTGCTTCTTTAGACTTAGTTGTCTCGGCGACAGCGTGGTTTTCTTATTTTCATGTCTTAACTTTCTCTAAAGACTTTTCTTTCTTCTTCACTCCTATATTTGTTGGTGGTGGATAGGAAAAATCAAGCGCAAAATGTCCGGTTGTTTTGCGGTTCAACACGAGTTCTCGACTCTTTACTGTCCTTGGGTTATCGGCTCTCGATATTCAACCACTTTGATGCTCGGCTCTTGGGTGGCCTATCTTCCCTTGACTTAGAGGGAGTTGAATGTCTCTGGAGGTTTCACCCTTGTTTCTTTTATAGTTCTTATTAAAGAACTTGTTGAATCTTTTAACCATTAGGGCAATCTCCTCACTGGTCTATGGCTTGGCTTTGGTTCGACTCTCTTTCCATCCTTGACTATCAATGTAGATGTCTTGGGTACAAGCTGTCTCCTTTTGATCTTTTCTTCTCGGCTAAAACTCATAGGTTTTGAGGTGCGAGAATAGCTCATGATTGGATGTTTTTGAGAGGTCCATTGAATGTCTTGAGAGCTATAGTCTTCATTTCCCATTCGGTGAGAGCTCGCCAAGATCTTCATACACATCTCCTTTTGTGTGTATTCCTTTCCAGAGTGAAAGCTCATTTGTGATCTCGGTGATTCTTGCATCGGTGATACATAGATTCTCCTACAAACATTTTGAAATTTTCAAATTTTTTGAGCAATGACAGATAATTTGTTTTCTTTAATTTGCTCACGATCCTTCACAAATTAAAGTCGAAACTTATTCGATTTATTTTCTTTGTTTTGCAAGATTTGACTTTGTTGTACATCACTTGTCAAAGTCTTATAGAGTATATCCTTGGCCATATTGTCCAAGTTGTATCTTTTCTGTCATCATTTGTCCACTCGATCCTTGGTTTTCAACCATAGGTGGTCTTTTCTTCAACAACGACTCCTTCTCGCCAGGTGCGGTTTGCTCTTCTGATCGTGTTCACTTTCAATATTTGCGGTGACCCGTCCTCTATCACAAGCCACATTTCATCATGTAGAAGCGGATAGATGAGCACAACATACTGAATTTTCAATCATCAAATTCTTCAACGGTGAACATGGGAATGCATGTCAAATTTGCTTCCATGATAATAACTTTGCTAAAAATGAAAGATTTTTGAAAATGCAAGTGTTTGAAACCTTTTGAAAGATAAAGATCTAGTTCGGTAACAAGTGTGGAAGGTTCAATGAACCAACCGTTCGATACCACTTGTAGGTCCCAAGGGGTGTGAGTAAGGTTTAGAAGGCGGTTGAATAAACCTTACCAAACTTTTCGATTTTAGTCTTTTAAGAATATCCATGAGTTAACTCAAGCAGATGTGTCCTTGAGGACATTTAGGTTGGTTATTATTGATTAGCCACTCAACCGGATTTCGAAGAAGCTATTGATAGAATAACTTCGGTTGTTTAACCTCACCTTTAACTTGGTTGTGTTGGTTTTATTAGCGAAAGACATAACACCCTTTGAATTATTTTAAACTTGTTTTAACAACGATTTTAGCACTTGGTTATTAATCGGTTGGATAGCAAATATAAATTTATCGTGAGATATAATGTTAGTATGCGAGAAATGTAAATGTCTTTGAAAAATAAATGACACAGATTGATTTTTATAGAGGTTCGAAGATGGGGTAATTCTTCTAATCATCTTTCTCCAACTCTAGAGAATCAATATGTAAAAGATCATTTTACAAAGTGGTCAACGATCTAGAGACACCTTGGTCACCTGTCACCACGGTGGCTTCTCTTCGACTTAACTTCACGGGCGGTTGCCTTGCTACTTGACTCACTTTCTCAAGCTCTTGGATTTGAACACGAAGCCTCGATAACAATCTTGGTTCGACCTTGAACCTTCCTACAATCCTCCTTGGAAAGTAGACCCCTTTTGATTCTTCAAGCGTTTTCTCTTCATGATTTGAAGTTGTCTTTCCTTCACGACTTGTGTTGGATCAATTTTCTTGAGTTTCGAGGCTTGAGGATTTGCTTGAATATACTTGAGAATATTGCGGGTTAATAAACTTGAATATTGCTTGCTTGTTCGTGGTTCGAGGTAACCTTTTCTCAATGAATTTCCTCGAGGCTTTTATAGTGAACTTTTGAAATTTTGCCCGTTGAAGAGATAGGTGATTTCAAAAGTCACATGTGTTTGTTGGCTTGTCCTTTCTTGGTCCTCAACCTTGAGATGTAGACCGCCGCCGTATTAAATGAATTTGCGACTTTTCGGTTCGACACGGGTGCGATGCTTCCCATTGGTTTATTCTTTTTGCCGCTTCTAGGATGAGCACTTTAAGACCTAGCAACATGGAGATATTACTATATTAAGTAAAGTTCTTGACTTACGTACCCAGCGATTTATCTCGATTAACTCCTTTTGGTTCTTTGTCTTTTTCCCGGTGACTTGAGTCTGCTCGAATCATTGGATGACTCATCTGTCACTTCAACTTGAACTTGGCTTCTTGAATTGACTTGGCCCGACTCTTCACACAAATGCTTCACGAGATGATACACCTTGATCGAGTTTTGACTTCTCTTCTTAGTCATGCTCGGTTGTCTCGCGGTAGTCTTCACTTTAGTCTTGATTGACTCTTGTATTTCCGAGGCCTGGCGACTTGACTCGACTTTTCCCCTATCTATTACAAACTAAATTACAAGGAAAATGAGGTGTCAACTTTCTAGTTTAAGTTTTACATGGCATCCATCAAAATCTACAAACTAAATTTCTCAACACCGGCTCCGTGTGAATGGGTACCGCTTGCAAAGGTAAATTTTGTAATGCGGTCCATAATCACCTCTCTAAATCACTGAAAAAAAGCCAATTCGGATGCTTTCGACTCTTTCTTTCTTATCGTTGGGATGTACAATATCATTAAATCGCCAATCTGACACCACGACATCACGGGGATTCTTGAGGGTTTCTAAGTATACTCCATGAATCCATTCGATGAGCTCGATCTGGAATGCCATAGAAACCTGTCAATCGCCAAGTACCATCTTTCTCGTCTAAAATCTCTACATCAATATGATTATTAGAGTAACTGTGATTTTACAATAAGAAAAAAAAAGAATGTAACTGTTATGGTATTTATTGAGATTTATGGAGTGTTATTAAAATTGTAGCGTGTAATGTAGAAACACAAATTTATTGTTAAAAATTATTAAATGTCGTCAAAATCTTCAATCTTGACAAACAAGATAAGGTATTGTAAAGAAAGAGTAATTTATCAATGTTTTGGTAAATAAATCAAGTTAAAAATCAAATCAAATTGTAATCTTATGATTATGACAAAAGTATTTCAATTGTTTGAGGTGCTCTAGGTGAGTTTAAAGACTTTACACTTCCTACAAAATTATCTCACTTGTTTGAGATTTTGAGGTGCTCAAGAGAGTTTAAAGGTGTTTGTTGCGAGAGACCACCAAAAATAACCTTTGATTTGAAAATAAGTTGTAAAGCCTTTGAATTAATGTCTATAGACAAATTAGTTTTGTAAGAAAGTATATCAAGCAATTGATTCACTTGAGAAAACTCAAGTTGCGGGAAATAAATTTTTGAAGAGAAGAATCAAAGGAGATAACCCATTTTCCTTTATTTTGATTTGATAAGTTTTTCTTTTTTTAAAAATGATTCAATAAGTTCAATTTGTATAAGTTTCTTGTTTGTTAATTCTGGATGCAAAATTTAACCTAAATAATATTTCTTCAAATCTGTTATAGAATGTAATTGTTATATAACAAGCGATGGTGTAGCCACCCAGCGCACAAGATCTGAGTGACCTTGTTAAATTTGGGTTAGACCACCTTTGAAAATTCAGCCCAGGTCCAACCCCGAATAACAAAAGTTGGTTAAAAGTTTAAAAGGTAAATAAATCTATTGTCTTGACCACAACAATTAAGAACCACCTCCTTTTTTTTTTAAAAAAAAAAAACCATCTCGCTTGATTAATTAGGCCCACTTACTAAAATTAAAACAATTGCATTAGCCATCATCGACCATCTCTCATTTACATTTCTCCTTTTGAATCTATATCTTTTTGTTTGTTATAAGCTTTTGACTTTGGCATTAAATCTAGTGGTTGTCACCGCTAGGGTTGAAATAATATTTTTTTACGCAATGGGCTTTGTGAATGATAAACCATGCAAGCGAATGACTACTTGTATATTATATAGAGAGAAGATATTCTAAACTTGATGATGAAGTTATTATAACAGCGGTTTCACGTATATATGAAAACTTGTGACTGGTTTGTACTTTCATTCCGTTCACTTTCATTTTTACGAGAGAATAGTGGTGATTTTTTTAAAAAAGTGAAAATTGGATATGTAGATAAAAGAAATGATTAACTGTTGATGTGATGGAGATTTTTTGAGATGCTTGTGAAAATTTTTATGTAAATAGTAGTGTAAAATATAATGCAAGAAAATCGAATAAAAATGAGAAATTGAACAAAAAAAATAGGCAATATGGATCTCATTTTATACCTTTTTGTTATCAAGATTAAGAAAAATAATAAAAATCTTGATAGATTAAAGAATTTATTAAAATTCTTAATATGAATATGGGGAGGAGAGATATATAAATAGAAAAATGAGTTAATTTTGGAAAAAATGAGATTTTCTTTGAAAATTTTACATTTTCCTCACAAACAATCACATATCTAAATAATTTTCATTCTAAAATGAAATTTTGGAAAAATTCTCACAACCAATCACAACTTTATTTAGTGAAGGAAATTGAAATAAAGCGATTGATTATTAGACCGGAGGCTCTCTGCCTATCTCTAAAATTCTATCTCTTAAATCTTTCTCTCTTGCAAAACCTTAACCCCTCCCTCTCCATTTCCCCGCCTCCTCACCTCCCCACCTTGGTTGTCGTGACCACCCACCCTCTTCATGACTTTTTGTAGATCTAGATTGGAGGAGTTCTCTTTCGATCATCGGAACAATGTTTTCCAACTTGAAAGCTCGAAGGTGATTATCGGGTGTTCTCATTTTCTTTCATTTGGGTTGTTTGTTTTTCGAGTTGGGGGCAGATATGTAAGTCTTGATTTCTTCAAAGGGGTGGTGTGTGAGCGGCAAAAAGTGGAGGATTGGGATAGATCGGGCGTAAGGATGGTTTTGTAGAGGGGAGAGGATTTTAGTTTCTTTTCTTGATTTTTCTTTTTGTTTTTCCTACTATTTTTAATATTTTCTTGGCTTTGTTGTTTCCATGTAGCTTGGATCTTAGGTAGTTTATTTGTATTTTTGTTTTTCTATATTTTTGTTGTCTTTTTTTTTCGTTCTTAGGATGAGAGCGAAATCTGTAGCGATCGGTTTATCTAGCTTGCGGTGCGTGATAGTTGTTCGTGCTCGGTGTTGTGTGTGTTGTTATGGTTTGGCTAGTCTCGTAGGAGTGACGAATCTCCTTGGTGGGAGTATTCAAGTTTGTTTGTATTACTCCTTGATAGTTGTTCGCAAGGAGGTTCATTTGCCGATTAGCATCGGCTTGTAATTTTAAGTTTGAATTATCAATAAAAGTTCTATCATTCGGAAAAAAAAAACCATAGCACTTATTTCACTTCCATTTGTAGAATGATCTTATAATATTCCATACAAGATCAATGGATTTATTTTTATGAATTTGAATTCATAGCTTCAAATCCATCGATAAAAATGAAATCTTAGAGAATGTAAGCGCTATGCAGTAACTTGTTATATATTTTTATTGAGACTTCTTTGTATTTTTATATTTGATGGTTAAACTAGGAAATATTTTCTTAAAATAAGCTTAGAATGTTTTGAACAAATTTCATATGAAGTTGAAGGATTGTATGATGCCATTTATACTTAGGTGACACATGGAATGTCTACACAAATATTGTTAAAATATAATATATATTTGATTTACTTATTTAGTTTTAATCCTTTTATGGTTAGGATTTTAGTCCTTTTAATGTTAGGTTTTCTAGTCTCTATATAAGTCTCTTTTTGTTTATTTTGTAAATCACTTTTTTGTTTTGCATAATAAGAATGCAAGTATTTATTTTTTTCTCAACGATTTTTATGGACTTTTTGATTTCAACATGGTATCAAGAACCAAATTTTTAATCTTTGCCCGACTTTCGCGGATCGAATTGTTATTGGCGGTTTGGTTTATCTCACGATTACTCGTCTAGATATTGCACATGTTGTTCATGTGGTTAGTCAATTTATTCTTACTCCCACTCTTTTCATTGAGAGCAGCACATTCTCGTATTCTTTGAAATCTTGAGGGTTCGGTTTGATGTCTTTTACTTTCGTCTAGTTCTTCCTAATTTAGAGCTACATGCATACTCACGATCTTTGATTGGGTTGGTGATCCTACGGATCGCAAATCTATCCTTTGGTTTTTGTGTGTTCTGGTGACTCTCATTTCTCGGAAGAGTAAGAAACAAGAAGTGGTTTCTAGATCTTCCCAAGTGATATCATGCCGTGACAACTCTCGACTCTGCTTGTGAGATAGTTTGGTTACGTTAGTTGCTAGTAGATATGGGTGTTTCTCTTGATCGTCCCACTCTGCTACATTGTGGTAATAAGAGTGTTATTGATCGGTTGTCGGCAATACAATTTTCATGAGGACTAAACATATTGAGATTGATTGCCTGATATTATTAAACATTATTATCATATTAGTATCATCACATTGCCTTTTGTTTCTTCTTTTGTGCGGTTAGTCGATATATTTACCAAGGCACATTCCTTTTCACGTTTTGTTTCTTGTGACAAACTCTCAATGCTCCTTGTGGTTGCATCGTGAGTTTGAGGGAAGTGTTAAAATATAATATATATTTGATTTCCTTATTTAGTTTTAGTCATTTTATGGTTAGGATTTTAGTCCTTTTAGGGTTAGGTTTTCTAGTCTCCTATATAAGACTCTCTTTTTTTATTTAATTAAAAAAATAAAAAGAAAGAAAAATTCACGATCATAAGCGATCAGGTAGCAAAGGAAAAACAATACAAAAATTCGGGAAAAATAACAAAAATAACTTAAAAACGATTTGAGTGAAAGGCGTTTACATCTCAAGGATTTTCGAGTGATATTGTCATTTGTTGTTTTTGCGTGCTC
Source organism: Rehmannia glutinosa (assembly GCA_016081115.2). NCBI lineage: Eukaryota > Viridiplantae > Streptophyta > Magnoliopsida > Lamiales > Orobanchaceae > Rehmannia > Rehmannia glutinosa. The sequence goes on from CM071936.1 coordinate 18,059,043, forward strand.
GTATCGTCTTGATGAACGATGGGTCTTGTGGAATGTCGGCCAAGGATCCGAGCTACCGTGTCCATATTAACTTCATAGCTTGAAGGAAGCACATGAGTGAATGACAAGCGGAGTAGTTGAAGAGATGCCTAGCTTGGTTTTAAAGCTTGATTTATGTTGTTCTTCTTCATCTTGCTCTTCGTCTTGTCATATCGGACCACCTCTTTGGGACTATTGATGTCATGGCTTGAAAGCTCTCAGAAAGTTGATCGAATTATAACTTTCCAAATGATCATAGGTGTTAACTCGTAATTAATGTAAGGGGTTGCGGTATTCCGCAGTCTCAATGGCCTTATTTAAATCGACCTTATCCTTGTCAGCAATGATCGACTGCGCTGATTATGTATAATATTTGATGGTTGTGGTTTGTAGACCACCCGGCGTGACGCTCCTTGTTTCCTTGGCGTCTTTATCATTGTTCTTAAAATCTTCTGTCTCCATTGCCATGCATTTCCCCACCATCAAAATTGGTATGATTTTCCTCGCTGTTTGTTTACTATTTACATCAAGCTCCTCAAAGATATCGAGCGAGTTTGGTCACAATACCCGATGTAGAAGCTCATTATCCGGGTTGTCTTTGAGGGGCGTCCATTTTTGTTTTTCACTTGTACCCAAGTTTCCCCCTCCTCCTATCCTTTTTGCAGAGACCTCCCCATATTATAATGCACCTTACGACGACTACGAGGATGCGCCTCAACATCATATTTTACCTCATGGTTGTGGATTATGCCTTGCGATTAATGTTATGACCTACAATCCGACAATGAATACTGATATTGGAATATATTCATATCAGATGGAAACAAAGAGTAATGTCTGCTTTCGTTCAACCATTATGCATTCTGAAGAGGTGAGCTAAGATTTATTTCAATAAGAACACGAACAAAGTGACCCACCTCACCCGTGAAAGAATGACTATCAATTTGCATGGGAGTACTGTGCAAGCGATTTAAGTAACCAATGAAGGATGTCAATATTCAAGCTAAGCTCATAAATACGAACTCAAACCTGAGCTTTGGACGTATTAATCTTGTAGGGGTTGAAATTGGGGATCAGTTCATCGGGCGAATCGGTAGGGAGATAAATTCCATGCGCCCTTTGAAAAATACGGTTCGCTCATTGATTCTGCGAATGAATATTGTAATATCCCTTTCCCGGAAATAAACTTCCATTGGGATTGTATGTTCCATAGCAACACCAATTTCTTCTGAGCTCATCCCATGTATGAGGTTTCGTGCCATTCGGGTATATCACACGCCCGGTTAGGGAGTTTTTAGTTCTACAATTCGTATTGGTATATTTCTTCGTCCATCGTAATAGAAAAATAGTCGCCCTTTTTCTTGGTTTAGTAGATGCCTCGTAAAGCGTTTGTACAAAATAAAGGCTTAGATCTTTGTGACACCCTTCAAGATGATTGTGATCCTCTGGGTGGTATTACGAAGTATCCTACACCGACGAGGTTTCTTTGAGTCGATGGTATTGGCGAAATCCCTGCATCAATAGATTTGGGCAAGCGATTCCCGTGTACGTGAAAGGTCGGAATAGTTTTAGGGTTTGAGTCAACCTTAGGTTGAAGAGGGACGATCGAGGATCATAGGGGTGATGGCTGTTGCGTAACCTGTCGGGTTAGCTAGAGTAGGATCGAAGGCCTCCATTCCCCTTGATTTTGTCGTCCCATGAATCCATGTTTATCAAATCATTAAGTCGCGATGGGGCTTGTATCTCGAAAATTTGATTTCCATATTTTTCGTTATTGTTATTAGTAAAGATATCTGGAAATAACAACAAATCCGAGTCCATCATTGATGAATTATAGGTAAAAACGATGAAAGGCGGCTCGATTTCGAAGGAACCATTCTCTAGAGAGAATTAGGGTTTTTTCTCTCTTCCGTTATCAATTGGAATCGTATAGATGTTATCTAGGATACTCTTATATAAGACTCTCTTTGTTTATTTTGTAATTCACTTTTAATTTTGCATAATAAGAATGCAAGTATTTATTTTCTCTCTCAATGTTTTTATGGATTCTTTGATTTCAACAAATATAATATATGTGTTGCAAGGATTGAAGATAATCTACACCCGTCCATATATATTGAGAATTATATAAGAAAAAAATTATTAGTCGGTAAGTTTTGGCTCCTTCCGAAATGTTATTGTACTAAAAAATGTCAATATTTTTATTCTTATTATTCTGACAATTGATCATCTTTGTCTCTCAAACAGAAGCATTTCTGTAGTAAGCTGCCAACTACACCTTCAGTTTTAATGTGATAAGATGCATGGATAAAATTTAAAATGTATTTGTATAGTGAATTTTCAGTTGACAGATTAATTATTAGATATTTGTTATTTACGAGAACTGTTGTTTTTCTCGAAAATTGAATGTCATAAAGAGGTTTTTAATGATATATTCTTATTTTTTAAAACTGGGTGCAGATTATATAACTGAACATTAGTGTTGTTTTGTGAAAAATGTAAGAAAAAGTTGTAAATGAGAGAGAAAAAAAAAGTTGCGTGATTTTGTAATTTTAAGGTGTTGATTGTAGAGCATATTTGTCCTCATCAATATAAACGAAGTCTGGGTCTGGGATTTCTTTGCATGAAATTTCATGCACATGAGTTAAAGAATTGCTAGATTCCATATATTTATGCAACTCATACATTGCCAAACCCAAATTTAATGGTCATGTTATCATACACCGTATTCACAAAATTGATCCATTCAATTAGGGGTGTTCATTTTTGAATGGATCCGAAATTCGATTGGTTGAATTGAATTCTAGTTTCAATTAGGATTTTGAATTTGAATCGGATTTGAATCAACTCGAATTTTGAATATGAATATTTGAATCGAATAACGAATTGAGGTTTTTTGAATTCTATTCGAAAATCCTAATTCAGTGAAATTAAACTAAATTAATTCGTATTACAATTCAAATTCTTATTTTAATTAAATTTATATGTATATATTTCAAACTATACATAATTATTTATTGTATATATGTAAATTATACACATGTATATTATAATATATATATATATATAATAAATGAATAAAATACTAATGTTTAAATGAAAATGTAAAATTATAAATATATGCTATTTCCTTCTTGTTTTTTAGTTTTGTTAGAAATAATTATACTTAAGAATATATAAAATACATTTAACATTACTTCAAATTTTTATCTTTAGGCCATATTCAAATAATCATTTTTATGCTAAAAATATATTATAAGTAAAAAATGTTTCGCTCTTACGGTCTCACGTGGAGGGCATGTGTTGAAATAATCTATAAGAATATCGAAATATGTACATTGTATGGAAAAGTACAAAACTTGTGTACATACACTATACACCATACATTATACATTTATACAATATAGTCTTTGACTTTTTTTTTATTTGTTTTAAATTCTTATTACAATATGCATTATATATTATACATTTTACACTATATTACATATATTTATCTTGAGATCATATTAAAATAATAAATTATATGATAACACACACTATATCTCTTTATCTACTGGATCGGCATACACTTTGTCAATTTGATACCTCATACTTGAGTATAAAAATTATTTATCAAATGTAGAGTGTTGATATAAAATTAGCACAAAATGATTTGTTAAATTTATATAAGGGGAGCTCGTTATGAATTTATGATAGTCTTTAGTTAAATTAAACAATGAAAAATGGTTAGTCGATAATTTGTAATTTTAAAAAATAAAATTTGGAATTTTATTGGGTATAGTCCAAAAATATTATGTTATTAATTGAACCTTATTCACTTTATCGATAAATTTGGATTTTTGGATTATTCGAATTGATTAGGAAATCGAAATCAATTCGTTTAAATTCGATTGAATTAACAATTAGGATCGAATTTGAATTGGGGTTTAAAATTTTCATTCGATTAAATTCGATTTGAAGAAGTCGAAGAATTCGAATTCGATTCGATGAACACCCTACATTCAATAGTAATGATGCTTTTACTTAATTGTTCTTTAATTGTCTTTACATTTTACCATATTTGTTTTTACAATATGAGCATACAATGTTATTTACTTTCGTGTTGAGGTGAATCTCTCTACTCAAATGGGTTTCTTACAAGCATGTTGTGTATTCATTTTTGCAGGACAAACATACCACTAAAAATTGGGATTGTCCTAAGATTACCTCTGCGATGCTCATGTCATTAAGTTGTCCCAGAGATTAGTCATTGTTAATTAGAATTCTTGAATACTCATGTTTTTCGTTGAAGAGTTTTAATGTTCATTTATAACTAATATTGTTTAGCAAAATTTGGCTGATTGTACTATTGTTCTAAGTGCTCACAAACTTCACTTTTAGTGTCATATTTTGTCATATTGCATCTGGTCGAACTCCCAATAGAATTGTTAATCTATGTAATAATTTTAGAATTATTAACCTCTCAAACCTCAAGTTGCTCAACAAATTTGTCGTTATTCTCAATCTTAGGTTAAGATTGATCGGTCTCATTCACGATCCTCCACATTTATTTTTCTCAATTTTTTTTTTATCACATAGCTCAATACGTATAATTTTTCCATCCAATCAAAGAATCATTCTTCTCGGAAAGCAATAATGCACAATCAACAAACAAGTACAACCAAAACCAACCAAAAACTAAAACTCGAACAAATAAAGCATAGTAAAGAAAGGTTACCCCAAACTCTTGAATTTGCCAACTAGTGCGATTTTATTGAGCGAATAGTTTCGAACAACGAAGATGGGTAATGAAATCAAATTTTACTCTGGTACCATGTTAGGATAAATTAAAGTAAGTAGAATAATAGGAATGGTAAACCAATTTCGGGTTCTTACAATTTGAGAGTAAAACAACAATTAACTTTAAGAAAGAAAGTAAATATAAACTAGAGTTACAATAAATAAAGAACTAAACTACCCTTAGCAATACAAATTAAGAAATAACAATAATAATAAAACTCTAATAACTCTAACAAGATTAAAAAAACACAAGAATTGAACTTAAATTACTCAAAGAACATGGGCACATGATTTGGGCATTTGGTAGGTATGCAAATATGTCCCATCATATAGTTCCTAACTCCCAAAGGGCGTGGAGCTAGCAAAGTCAAGTGGAAGGTGTCTAAAAGGCTTTGCAACTCACACCCCAGAGATGGGCAATTACAGAAAATATCTTGTAACTTGGGGTAAATTGCATTTTTAGGACTTTTATTATTGGTTTGCAAAATATGCCTGTATGTTTATCACTTTTTTATAAAATATGCCTGTAAGTTTATAACGTTAACGCAAAATTGGTCCTATAAGTTCTATCACGAAGCAATTGGTGTCTATAAGTCTCGAGTTGATGCAAAATTGGTCTAGCGGAATAATTGCATATTTTCATAATACCCGATTATACCATTATTCATACATATAGGTGATTGGACTAAGTGTTTGCATAAAATGGTATTAGAGCCAGGTTTATTAAGAACTTTTGATTATATTTATTATATTTATGTAATTAATAATTGGTGAGAGAATTATTTAGAGAATATGGATTAGGACAATTGTCGAGATGTACACCTTACGGGACATATCGTCGAATATTGACGATGTATGCACTAGAACACCTTGACCAGGTTTCATATTGGGAATACCAACATGAAGAAAAAAAGAACAGGCGGGAAGTAGGCGGGAAACCAAGGCAATGCAAAATGCAGTAGAATATTATAGGCGGTTCGATGCTTAACGGACCTATATGTTCACTGATAAACCATCGAAAGCGGTTCATGAAAATTCCCATCGAACAATGATTCTGATGGAGTACGAGTGGAGCAGAGATCTTCCCGACAAATCTAAGTTCTCAGAAGATCTTAGAAGTCGAGGAAAGGCGGTGCGAAATTATGGCAACCCATGTTCATCTACTAGCACAAGTTCGCCGGATCGAAAACCGGATGGAGCGATGGTGAAATATCGGAAGGAAACTCCGAACTCATTCGCGATATTGAAAGCGAGTCAAGAACCTCGAAAGCAGGCCAAGTCATTGGGAGGAAAAAGCGTATAGATTTGGGACGATACCCTATTTACACCAAAGGAAACCAGCGAAGTTATCGAAAAATGACAGAATGAGGAAGCTCATTGCTCTAATCAAAGAAAATCAAGTCAAAAATTAAAAAAAGATGGATATGGGAAAGATGAATCTTAAAGATCTACGCGGACCTTGCGAATCCTTGTGAGGATTAGGAATTGTAGATTTAAAGATGAACACGAGGAGATGGAACATTGGTTACCTATGATCGGCAAAGACCAATTCACCACCACCGCGTTAATCTAGCGTCGGAAGAAAGTATGGGTTGAATCATGGGCTTCGGGGCGAGAGGGATGCCACTACGTTGGATTTCACGACCAGAAAGTGATCGACTTTAGAGGGGCGGAAGGTCGAAACCTCTTTTGCGAGGGCTTCGACAACCTCTTAGGAAGGCGAATGTTTATCGGACGCCTTATGGAAGATCGCACCTCGACCAAATACATCCATATGGGTTGATGTTAAATCGGACATCCCAGATTTTAAAAATAGAAAGTTCTCATTGATGAATGGGCTTGACCATGAGAATTCGTGGGGAACCCTCGATCTTACAAAGGATTCATTCATTTTACTCCTTGAAATGAGTCTCGAAGGATCGGTGAAGATTGCAGGGATATGACCGATCTTTAGTACAAAAGGTTGGTCACATCGGAGAATCGGCAAAGGAATTGTCGATGGTATGGCAAAACTATTCAAAATCCGATTCATCGGCCTGGATTAATTCGAGGATTAGAGGATGAAAAAAGAAAGAAATATAATCAAGCCCTCTATAACCTTGAGTTATATGATATTTGTCATATTGACGAATATATCAAGTTGTTCACGAATACTTGGTGGAAATCGAATTGAAGAAAAGGAAGGCTGCCGCGACTATTCTTTGCCAAGATTAAAGTCCACTGGAGAGAAATGCTTATCGGGGAATACAAGGATGGAAATGAAGTAAAGCGTAGCCAGGAAAAATGTCTTTCCTAAAAGGCGAGTTATCGAATGGTGTTACCAAGCGGCTAATACGGGAATTACAAGAGATTAAGAGGAATTAACAAAGCGGTTCCTACATGTTGCGTGGATAATGACATCCCAACCATTGTGGGAAGTCGGCAGCGGCCTGAAGAAGAATAGCGAAGCCATCCATCTGCGAGGGCGAACAAAGTAGGTCTTCATGGAGACTTTAGAAGGTTAGTCAAAACAAAAAGCCCGAAGTTATAAATCGGGGCAAAGACCTGCCTGCAAGCGAGGAGTAAAGCCTCATCATCGAGGTTCTAACCAAGCAAGTACCGTGAAATCCGGGAAGATGAACTTTCGGGCGTCTCTCACACGAGCTAATGAAAGTTTCAAAGATTGTAATTGTTGGACATGCGGAGCAAGGGCATATCTCAGCGGATTGCCCCGGACAATCAAAAATGAGGAGTTAGACGAGTTGAAACTACCACTGAGAAATCGAGGAAGGTCTATTATCGGGGATCTTATACGGTGTATCAATTTGAGGATATACCTCGGATGAAAGCATCTATGAAGAAGAGATCTATTCCTAACGATGGAAGTGACTCAGCTCAGAATCAGAGTGAAGAAGAAATTCTTCAGCAGACGATCGGGGAGGATATGTCAGGATTCCTCTCTCACACCACGTTTCTCATAAAACTCTTATGAGAATCATGAAGGAAGATCAAAGCTTCAAGCCTATGATGGATTTACAATCGGAGCTATGGAAAAAGCATTGGATAAGATTGGGTTTCGTAACAAAAAACACCAAATTATTCACGGGGTAACAACCATAGAATTTGCCATTCCGATGGGTTTACCCGGTAACATGATCGAGATGCAGTTGGTCCCTATTAGAAATACAGGAGATCAAAAGCGAGTTGAAAGAGAAGTTGCAAATACACTCTCATGGATTCACATTGGAGCCATAAGAGTCATTATTAAAGGCAACATTTAAGGAATGAATAGATTCGCCACTCAATCTTGCTATTTTTGACAAGCGAATCTCACATCTCAGGATTCATGCAGGGAGCTGTTACGAGAAATTTTTATACGGGAAAATTAGCATTCAGTGTCTATCGAAAATTGCATACAATTTGGTAGATCGAGATTTTAATAAGTCTAACCCTTCATCAAGATTTCAAAAGAGTCGATTTGATGAAAGAAGGAAACATGCCTTACTCGATCACATACAAGATTTCCTATGCTCTCTCGAATACGCATCATTCTGAAGTATTCTTGAGAAAGGAATTTATTGAAGTCCCAAGAATCTTTGAGGACCTTGCCAGGGTGGTCTACGAGAAATCATTGAGTCTCAACTATAAAGGAGATTGATATGATAATTCAAGATCAACCAGTCTTCAACAAAAGTCGAAGTCTCAGAGTTGAGCCCAGAAAGATGTCTTTCCAGCAGGATAGAATGGTGAGTAGCAGCCGTTGGGAAGAAAAGAGACCAGAAATCTGATTCAGCGCATCCCGATGTTTCAAAACAGGGAGAGGCTGAAATGTCGAAAAAGGTTGGCGAATTGAAGTAATATTCGACATCACTCAAAGGATAATATTTTCCTTGTGATGTTCTATATTATCCAATAACGATAGTTGGAAGATATCAAGGAAGCTGAAGATGGGTGAAGTGGTATCTCGAGAGTTGGGAAAGATCCCCGGAAAAGCGATTAATGGGAATTGAATTTCTTGAGGATCATAAACCTTGGGAAAGATTACAAGACGGAATGGAGTTCATAGTGGCGGATAAAAATATAGAAATCGAGATGACCACTAGTCCATTCTCTATATATACATTTCTATCGGGATGTTATATCTTGAATCTGAGCCGGAGTATTTGCGCTTTATTGATTAGTCACAGGAATATGTCTGCTACATAAGCGGATGTCTTTCTAAAGAAATCGGATAAGATTTACCGGCTATTGCGGGAAGAGATTTCTCAAAAAGAATCCTTATTCTTAGCAGAGGAATTAAACAAGCGAAATTATGATCGGAGGCGCGAGGTACCCGTGGTATAAGGTGAAATACAATCTATTTCCGTGATACAGTGCGAGATGTTTTGCTGGGAAACAACTTCCTACAAACATTCAAGCGATTTACAGGAAGACGAGACAAGAAGACTTATTTTCACAACCTTATGTGATCATAAGATCATTGTCCGGTGCTGGAAGCATTTTCACGAGAAAAATGTTAATTTTCGCGGCAAAGCGTGGTGATGAAGCCAAACTCGAAAATCAAAAATGGTGGATCGAAGAAATTTGGTGAAGCTTTATTATCCTATAGACAATTCGGTTCTCGAAAAGGATAAGCTTTGGATAATAACTTGTATTCATTCATAGTACAAGGAGAAAGAGCGAGTTACTCCGGATATTTATTAATGAATTGATGATGAGCTAATGGAGAATCCGAAGTAGCGTAACCATTGAAGAACAAATATCACTCGAGGATATCAAGAAAATCGAAGAATGAAGATCCTTTGGCATGGTGGGACAAGAATGAGCTCAAAAGCATCCTTAAAGGTTAAACCCGGGAAAGGAGTGCGAGTTCGTGAGATTCAAACCAATCCTTATGAACCCGGAAGGATCGGAGGATATCACGAAAAAATACTTAAGGAACATCTTGACCTTAAGTTGATTTCTAGCGAGTTTCTCCATCGTGATCCCAGGATTCTTAGTCGAAACCATGGAGAAATCAAAAGAGAAGCGGGGAAACATTTATTAATTACAAGGGATTAATAACATTTTGGAGTCGAAGCGGATACTACATCCCAATGAGAGAACATCACGGTTATTTGTCAAAGATGCGAGATATTCTCAAAGTTCGATTGCAAATCTGGATTACCCAGTTAAGATGGAGGAAAGTAAAAGTTTACGACTTTACCTACACCACGGGGGACATTATATTTGGAGCGTGATGCCTATGGGATTGGCTAACCCCGGATATATCAAAGAAAGATGGATAATCTTTTCAAAGATTATTTCGTTTCATGTTAGGTGTATATCGGCGATATTAAGTCATCAAAAACATGAAGGAGCATCTCAGACATTTGAAATTTTTTGAGATGTTTGTCACAAAAAGAAGGATTAGTGCTTTCGGAAAGAAGGCGGTAATCGCAACAAAAATTGAATTCATCGGGTGAAATCGATGAATCACGGAATTATTCTACAAAGCCATATTGTGGAAAAGATACGGGGTTTCCAGGATCATTGAAAGACAAGAAGCTGACTTGAGTTTTCTTGGAGTTGTTAATTTCTTGGGATGTTCATTAATAATCGGCATATTATGGGAAGGTGTTTAGCTTCATTGCTTAAAAGATGGATGAGTGTTCGAATGGGAAGATGAACATCGAAGAATTAAGCAACTTAAAAGAAGTTTGTAAAAAGCTTCCAGGCTTGCGATTCCCAAGGCGAATGACCGGTTCTTTACGAGATGCGGGATGATTGGTAGGCGGCGATTCTTACTAAGGTCACACCGGCGAGGAAGTGCCCGTGCCAATATTGCGGTTTATTCACACCCAGTGAAACAAGCAGATGGCATATTATGAAGAATTCTGCGGTCGAGAAAGGCTTTTAAAAAATGGCCTCTGGCCATTTTCTTGGCTAAAAGTTTACTTTAAAAATTGATAATTGAAGTGTCAAGGCTTTGAAAAACAAAAATTGAATCAAAACCATAAAAGGGTCGATTACTTAGATGGCAATTTGAATGTCGATATTATGATTATGATATTGTCATTATAAAGCTTCTTCAGAAAATATTCTTGATTTCTTGACACGAGATGGATGAATGGCGTTGTTGACGAGGTCCTTAAGCGAGTAAGACATCTCGAGGAAAACCTGGAGAGTGCAGGGCGAGATTTTGGGGCGTTATGTCTCAATCTACCCGAGAAAGTTGATGGGCGACTTCAATAGGTGCGGCAATCGGTTTCTGATCAAATCACAGTATGCCGAGTTCGCTCAAGGACAATTGTTCTTAATCTTGCAAGGGCCTCTCTTCCAAGCATCTCCTACGGTGCAAAAAGGGGCCGAGAGGTACGGGGCTCTAACTTGGAGGTTATGGATTCAAGTACCATAATCCATAGTGTTGCGGTGATCTTTGTTAGTCAGTAGCTCTGATAATCTAGAGGGTTGAATAGATTATGCGATTTTTACAAAATCACCTCTTTTTCGAATCAACAAGCAAATGACAAAAATGTAAATGCGGAAATTAAACAACGCTCGTTGATTTAAAGAGATTAAACCGCTTTAGGGCCTAATCCTCTGCCACCCCGAGTATCTAGGGATGGATTTCAAAAAGAAAAAAAGATTTTATTAATTACCACAATTAATACAACACCTTGAGGATCACCATAATCCTCTCTTTACAACTGCCTTGAGATTACCACAATCTTCCTTCACCACCTTTGAAGAGTACCACACTCTTCAAACACTATCTTTAATCACCCCAGTGGCATGCTGCCCGAGAATACTCACAAGGATATCTTGTGTTGAATGATAGACAAAATTCAAGATTACAACTCTATGAAACCAATACAAAGATTGAGTGCAAGTGTAATCAAGAATCAAAAAGCCTAGACCTCAAGATGTGCAAGTAAAATCTTGAGCTATTACAAAGAATGTAAAAATGAAAGCTTGAACAATTTACAGATTTCTTGTTGTGTGTTTTACTTGTATGTGTTGTATCTTGTGTCTTCAATTCATCCCACTCTATTTATAGGAAGTCTTCACCAACATAGGCTCCCAACGTACCTCCTCTGCTCTTGGCTTTTGTCTACAAAAGAAGATCACAAGATGTAGAAATATTGTACAAAAATCAAAAAGTAAATCTTCTTTGTCAAAA